>OZ022511.1:6751521-7075281 GCA_963989385.1 Ctena decussata | reverse complement strand
GACAATGTGTAAACTTTGTCAGATTTTCAGGTTCAGCTCTGTTTTGTGACAATGTGTAAACTTTGTCAGATTTTCAGGTTTAGCTCTGTTTTGCCCTGACAGGCAAGGCACCACCTTTGGTAGAATTTTTGGCAAAAAGTATTTCGACTGATGATTTTAATAGCCACTGTACAGAGTTCATTCTGGCTCAAAACTTTTAAGATATAAATATCTCATTTAGCCAAAATTTGCGGGATAACTGTAACATGTTCATTTGGGGAAATAAATGATTGATTTTATGATAACAGACTTGGTTTTATTGTGATGCTTTAAGGTTGCCATAAAACGAAATTGTCAACCATAAAACTGATGATTTGCCTTCCCTAATGACAATTTTTAATGCAGTTATCCCCATTCTAATGCTCTTTTTCACACTTTGACATGTTAGAGTGTCTTACTTAACACCCAAAATCAAGTGCTGTCAGTGAAGTAAAGCTAAACGCAAGCCAGTGAGAAGTGATGGGTCGTAATAACCTCGGGTTTCTGACAGTATAATCACAGGATATTTGGACACAGATCTTTTTGTTTCCATCATATTAGTAATCGTAATATTAGTAAGTACATTAGAAGTTTTGTTTCTGTTCACAGTGATCTGCTGTCTCCTGATCTGATACTCAGTGACCTTTACCCTGGTGACCATGGTAACACTTCACCTAACCTTAGCAACCAATATGAACTCAACAGATTTGGGTAAGCAGAAGGACTTAAATGTGTCAACACTTGCAGTGTATATGAAATTGAAATGGCTCACATAATTAATAATTATAAGAATTTTTACTTTGATTTATGAAGATTTATGTGTGTGTTTGGAGGAGGATGTGTGTGTGTGTGTGTGTGTGGGGGGGGGGGGGGGGGGGGGTTCATTGGTTCCAAAGAACAGATAGTAAAATCTGTCTTATTTGTCTCATTACCAGCTAGAAAAGGTGCATACTATTTAAAATTTAAGTAGTGTGACAGATAGGGCTGAGTAAACAGTACAAATTCAGACCAGACTTCTTGTTTTAGGAAAATTCAGACCAGGCTCTGATCAGGGGCTAGACTGTTTTACCATTCCAACTGCTCTGGTTGCATAACTGCATTGCTTAACCAAAATTGGTCCTACAGCAAATGTTTTAGGTGCCCAATTTATAGAATTTTTGCGATATATTGTCTTTAGTGCGTGTACACTTTGTTCTTTGCAAGGCGTGTATCACCTCTGAGAACACTTCAGTTGTTGGTTCCCTACAGTAACAATTTTATTTTGACATGAAAATCATGCAGGCTTTTGTCAGACTCCCTTCAGGAGAATAATCCAAGTCTACACTGCTTCCTGTAGTATTTATGTCCCAATACTTTTAGTAAGAGCTTATATGGAGCAAAACCTTTATCCTTTTCATCCTTGCTATATATTTTAGGTTAAAGGACTTCAGTCATTATATTGGGCAGCTTGGCCGCCCATACATCTGGGCTCAGTGGATGGGTGGCCTGCAGTTCATAAATGGCGAAGGTCAGAAACGCTGCCAGTCCAGTGTAAGCTCGGGGAACATGCAGCTGACCATGAAGAAAATACACAGAAGAATTAAGTCGAGGCTTTCACTGTTAAAACAGCTGAATTCCCTTGGTAAGTACTGTTTTGTTCCGCTATAAGACCATGATTTTTCCCTTCTAAAATAGTCCCAAAGATCTAGATTTGTCTTACAGAATTAAGCAGAATTAAGTAACATTGGTTGAGATATGAGCCATGTCATGACAGCAAAGAAAATGGCATGTGTGCCACACTAAGACTCAGATCAGCCTGGGCACCCGCCCAGTTTGATCAGAGTCTTGGCTGCTGGCTTGGAGGTGAGATAGCTTAGCCCTTAAGCTACCCTTTAAGCGCACAGCGAAGACTCTTATCAGACAGGGGGAAGGCCCAGGCTGATCTGAGTCAGTGTGTGGTGCACATGCCATTTTATTGGTTTTGTCATGTCGCAGCTCATATATGGGGTCATTCTGGAAGGGAATTTTTTTTTAATTAGCCAAGTAAGCATGGTAGAAAAAAGAAAAAAGAAAACTAGCCTGATTTTACATATTGACAAAGATTAAACAAAAAATTATCAAGGTAGAGGGCCCTTTCTTTGAAATGAATCCTTACACTTAACCCATAAAGTGGGAAAAACTAAAATAGTTGAATTGCAGTGTAGATCCAGATGAGGCTGCTCATAATGAGCTATTTCATCTGGATCTACTCTGTATCCCCTCTAGTCTTCAAATTCTCATTAGGATATAGCATGGAGGAAACATTTTTGACATTTTTATACCCCGCCACACGTTAGTGACGGGGTATTATGTTTTCCCGCTGGCTGTCCGTGTGTCTGTCCGTCCGTCGTATGTACGTCCGTCTGTCAGGTCGTCCGTCCGTGAGCACTTCGTTTCCGTTCGATAACTTGAGTATTTATTAACGGATTTTATTCATACATGGCATGTGCATTGGTCTTGGGAAGATCTCGGTTGGGATTGTTAATGGGCAAATTTCGATGTCATCTTATGGAGTTATTGCCCTTTTCATGGTCTTAAAAACAGTTTTTGGTCTGTAGTTCTTTTACACTTTGAAATATCTTGATGAAATTTCACAGAAATGATCGAAGTAACATAAGCTTTCAGTTATAAGCAGAATTTTGTCCACCTGGATTATCTGCCCCTGCCCTAGGGCTATATACATGTTTGAAATAATGAAAAAAAATGTATAAAATTAGAGTCAAAAGGGATTTTTCTGAAACTTGTAACAAATTATCATATTGATATAAGCTTTATGTCTTGATCAAAATTTTGTCCCCCCAGTGGTTATCTGCCCCTGGCACATGCTGTATACATGTATGAAATCATGAAAAAATCAATATAAAATCAGATTTTCGGTATATCTTGATGAAATTTCATAGAAATGATTAAAATAACATAAGCTTTCTGTTACAAGTAGTATTAAGTCCACATTGGTTACCTGCCCCTGCCCCAGAGCTATATACATGTATAAAATTATGAAAAAATTCTGTTCATGAGGTTCACGTCATGATAAAAAAAAATGTATAAAAGATAGAAGACGGGGTATTGGTTTGCCGTGGTGGGGTATTACGCAGTCGTTTACGATGCTTTTATTCAGATGTAGATTTTGTTTTCTGCTTTAATGTTTGAAAATTGTCTCCTTTGTTTCTAGAGCACCACACCATACCAGTAGCCAGCGAGTACCAGAGCATGTTCCCAGCCAAGCTCTCGTCACAGCTGTTGTCATGGCAACGCTCCACATACGAGGATTACATAGCTGCACCATATACCAAGAGAATAGTAGATCTAGAGCTGGCCCATGAGACTGACCTCTTCTTTGTCGCTGGGCTCGAGAGAGGAACAGGTAAATTATGATACATACTGCGTGCAAAAAGTAGGGGATATTTAGACAAAAAAGAGAATATAAAAATAGTCGTGGCCAGGCTAGATTATTATTGTATAATGATAGAACAGTATTTAAATGACATAATGATCCATGCTGGAGCCACGCTGTTTTTAGCTCGCCTGAACGAAAGTTCAGGAAGAGCTATTGTTGTCACCACGGCGTCCGCGTCCGCGTCCGCGTCGGCGTTCGGATTGGATGTTTTGGTTAAAGTTTTTTAAAGACCTATATCTCCTTAACCCATGGATGGATTCTTTTGATACTTGCACTGTAGTTAGATATTGGTCTAAGGTTTAACAGGGTACCACCCCCACCCCACTCCGTGACCTTGATGTCAAGGTCATGGACTAGAAAATTGGTATTTTTTTTGGACTGGATGTTTTGGTTAAAGTTTTATAAAGCCCAGTATCTCCTTAACCCATGGATGGATTCCTTTGATACTTTCACTAAAGTTAGATATTGGTCTAAAGTTTTCGAAGGTACTACCCCCTTCCCCCTCTGTGACCTAGATGTCAAGGTCATGGACTTAGAATATTGTCTTTTTATTGATTGGATGTTTTGGTTAAAGTCTTTTAAAGACATATATCTCCTGAACCCATAGATGAATTCGTTTTATATTTGCACTGTAGTTAGATCTACAGAGTACTACCCCAACTCCGCTCAGTGATCTTGATGTCAAGGTCAGGGACTTGGGAAATTTTTGTCTTTTTTAAAGTTTTGTAATTGCATACTGGTTCATAATGCTTTGCAGAGATTAGTTTATACTTGAACTGATGTTAGACTCTTTTTTGAGTTTTTACAAAACGCCTTATACTTACCCCACTGGATGACCTTGAAGTCAAGGTCATCGACTTAGAATTTTGTCTTAAAGATTTTGGTTAAAGTTTTATATTTATGAAGACATAATTTCACGGTGCCATGATGATGGACTCAGTTGATACTAATACTTGGACTGATGTTAGATAATGGTACAGGGTTTTGATACATCATCCTAGCCCCCCCCCCCCCCTTCCCCCCTCCCCCCTCCCCTACCCGTCAGTTTTTTTACCTCAAGCTCATGGACTTTGAAATTTCATTTCATTTTTTTTTTTATTTTAATTTTATTTTTAAGACTTATTTCTGAGATAGCTTTTGTTTATAAATGTGTTTTCATTATGGACATGCTTGCATGAAGTTTTATGCAAAGCAGTCTACATAGCCCCCCCCCCCCCACCCCCCACCCACCCTTCCACCCCACCCCCACCACCACCACCCATGGACTTAGAAATTTCATTTCATTTTTTTTATTTTAATTTTATTTTAAGACTTATTTCTGAGATAGCTTTTGTTTATAAATGTGTTTTCATTATGGACATGCTTGCCTGAAGTTTCATGCATAGCAGTCCAAATAGCCGCCACCCCCTCCCCCTACCCGTCAGTTTTTTTTTACCTCAAGCTCCTGGACTTTGAAATTTCATTTCGTTTTTTTTATTTTAATTTTAATTTTATTTTAAGACTTATTTCTGAGATAGCTTATGTTTATAAATGTGTTTTCATTATGGACATGCTTGCCTGAAGTTTTATGCATAGCAGTCCACACCACCATAGCAGCTGTGTGATGGGCAAGCACCATTTCAGGCGAGCTATGCTGTCAGGCGACAGCTCTTGTTTACTTCAGCTGTTTTCAGTTTCTACTAAAGTAGAATACAGAAACTTTTTATTGTATTAAAGCATCTATAGCTTACAAAAACAAAAGTACAGAAGAGATATTGTTGTCACCTTGACGTCCACATTGGTATCCAGTGGATGTTTTGGTTAAAGCTTCTTATTTAATGGGCAAGGCGCTATCAGACAAGCTATCCTGTATGTAGACAGGTCTTGTTTTAAAAGTCTTCTCACTTTATTTTTCTGTACAGTTCATATCCAGAACTACCAGCAATTTCCTAACAGGCACCTTTTCATATAGATAATTTGCCATTTGGATTTTCAAGTGAGTAAAAGAAACTCAAAACAAGACTTTGGTTTAGATTGTACAGTTTGCTAAGGTGCTGCGAAAGTACAGAGCTCCAGATAAGAGTGAGTATTTGGTGATAATTAGGGATAATTTTTGTTAAAGCTGCATAAAAACATATGTTGTGACCCCTCATCTGAACCGTCTCGACGAGACGGTTCAGATGAGGGGTCACAACATATGGTTTCGATGAGAAATAAAAAAAAATTATCCTTAATTATCATCACATACGCCCTCTTATCTAGAGCTCTGTGATAAGGGAGTCTAGGGAGAATGCCTTATTTTGAAGTAGCTGCATTATCTTTTGAATTCTCCCTGATGTGGTGTTGTTTCATTTATGCTATTGTTAGATTTTGACCTTGACCTTTTCAGCTAAGCTGACAGCTAGGATTGTGGTTGCCCCTGACTACCCAGCTGTGGCCCCAGTATTTGCTGTCAGTATCAAATGGCAGTCAGACAGAAGTGCTCTCAATGATTTCCATATTCAGGTTAATATAGTTCTGATTATTGCAGAAATCATCATGAAGTGAGTGATAATGTCAGAAATAATGTATTTGATTGGAATTGCAGCTGCCCAATGTGATCTGAGTCTTAACTGGGTGTGCATGCCACTTTGTTGGTTTTATCATGTCACAGCTCAAATATTGTTCAAGATGTATAGATACACTACCATGCTGTACCACTTTTATTTCAAAGAGAGACAGTCACTTGGCTACCCTTGAGGAGCAACTGTGATTTTCAATTTCGCCTTCCTTCTCAATGGGAACAGCTCTTAAAGGAAACAATTTGCTCCTCTGGGAGCAAATTCTTTCCTGTAAGGGTTGATCCCTGGTTTTTCCCTCCAGGGAAGCAAACCGGAAGTCACAAAAGTTATTCCCCTTTTACTATATGGTTCAAACTCTGGAATGTCCCTTCATCCAAGGATCTGATAAAGTTGTTATGGTTATTTGTAAACTGGCCTCTAATGGCATAATATAACAGAAACCTCTTGTACAGCTTGTAAAATCTATAACATGAAACAGTTTGACCACTATTTCACAGCAGGATGCCACTTAGCAACAGTTACAGCAGCTTATCAGGCATCTATGTAAAAAAGCAATTTCATGCTGAAAAGTTCACCAGAATCTGAACTTTGTAGGCTATGGACAAAAGTGCCTTGTAAAAATGGTGGAAACCATGTACATGTAGTACATGTAAGGATAATATTTTAGATACCTTATGGTGTCCCCAGCTTTAAGATAATTGTGGGAAGTTAACATATGACCATCTCCCTGCCAGGAGGCTCTTGTTGTGAATTTGTTCCCTTGATCCTCCTCAGGAAAATAGGAATGTACATTAGATGAAAAATCAAACTTTTTTTTGTGTTTTATAGCAAATGGAGGAGGAAGTAAACATGCACTATGAGGAGTTGACAAAGGACAAGTCACGTGACCAGCTATTGACCAATCAACTTCAGAGACTGGCCATGTGTTTTGATGTGTATCTCGAGACAGAAACTGTGAACACAGCAAGAGAGGGCCCTGTTGAAATATCTAGGGAGAAAGTCTTCACAAGAGTAGCAAGGTACATAACTTTGAAGATGATATTACAGTCGAGTCTGGTAACATTGCGCGGCCGCTAACATTGCTCATTATTAGCGTGAACAGAAGGTCAAAGATTATGCCAGTTCCAGTGTCATTTTTAGCTCGCCTGAACGAAGTTCAGGAAGAGCTTTTGTACTACCCCCGGCGTTGGGGTTAGCGTCGGCGGCGGCGTTAGCAAAATGTTAAAGTTTTACGTTAAAAGTTTTTTATGTGATGGGCAAGGTGCTGTTAGGCGAGCTATCCTGGCCCTGTGACAGGTCTTGTTGCCATTGTTTTGTAGACGACATTTCTTTTCAACTTTTGAGAAGCTTTCCTTCTATCAGTGTGACAAAGATATCCAAAAACATGAATTCCACGCCTGTCAGCACCTGTCTGTATTTACAAACAAATATTCAGGTCAACACTGTCACAGGTCGACGCAGCTGAGGGGAATGTACCAGAAATGCGTACCTCACACTAGTTGCGGAATTTTCTACAAACATTGTTTATAATATCCATAATTCAGCCTTGTTTTGCAGTTATTTTGTTGCAGTTATTGCATTTTTACACTCTTGCAGACAAACATTTCCAAAAATGAGGTCATATTTTTGGCGGGAAAAGGTATCACTCACAAAATGATTTTGTTTTGGCAGCAAATATTAATCATAGAATTATGTAAACTCGTTTTTTGGTGTTTATCTTTAATTTATTTTAGATAAAAGAAGTTTATATTCAGCTGCATAATAAATTGTAGATCGGAATTCTTAAAAGAATTAACCCAGCCAATGACATTTCCTTGCCACAGCACATGACTTGCAAGTGGCAGATTAAAGACATGTGTTTAAGCTCAAGGCAATGTAAAGTTGTTGACATGATTATTTTTGTGTCAATAAACATCTTCAAAGGGATAAAATATTTGATTCTGATAGGTCTGCGCAATGTTAGGCGACAAATTTGCTCTTCAATTTTCACTAGGGTGTCAATCTTTTAGCTCAGCTTCTGTGAAATTGAGGCATTTGATTATTTTATGTTTGAATGGTTAAGTCATAGCTAGTAACTGACAGTAAGTTTTATTTGTGTATTGTTTGCTAAAAACAAATTTGTCTATCATATGTCTGAAGTGCGCAATGTTACTGGACAGCACCCTACTCGAAATTGTATGAAAGGTTATAATTTAGTAATTCATGAGTATTAAAGATAAATTATGCAGCAATAGTTATTCCCCTTTGTAAAAATGCCGGAAAAAAAACATTCTGGTATACCCATACACCTTAAGTAATTCATGAGACATATATTCATTTCATAAAATAAAGGATAATTATTTTAGATACCATAGAGATCTAAATCATAGTTTTATTTCCTAAAAAGAAAATTCTTGTAAATTTTTCACAATACACAGTTCCGAATATAGCCGCTAAGCTCCGCCTGCTTAGTAACTGTTACTACGTCTCACAAGCTTACTCAAAAATGGCGGAAAAACAAATGACAAATGCCAGTGTCTGCTAAATGTTGGCCATCTATGGCTAAGAATCAGCCTCCTCATGACCTACACATGGCAATTGGTGCATCATGCATTTCCGATGTGGTCTGTTCTTGCAGAGCAGGGAGTTTATCAAAAGTGGTGTTAGTTTGTTTTCTTTAAACAGGTATACATCCTTTCATTATTTGTAAGGTAAAATCACGGACTTATGTTGGATATTGACCACGTGCGATTTGTTTGTGAGAGTATGTTACGTGCTAAGTTCTCGTTGCATTGGCCCAGTATACGCTATCATGTGATTTTGGGTGACATTATGGGTGTGGCTCGGAACTGTGTATTCAAGTGGTTCATGTGAACTTTTATCCTTCAACATGTGCAATCAGTATTTTACAGAGTGTTTGATTCTTGATAAAGCCAGGGGTCGCAAGAGCGATCCCCCGCCTCTCCGGTCTTTCGGATGAGACTTTAAACCGAGGTTCCGTCTTCATATGACCTCGATGTTGGTGGGACGTTAAACCCGAGTTCACCTTCTCACTTGATTCTTGATTGCTTTTATGAAAATACAAGAACAGCTGTATCAGTTACCGCAAACAGAGAATAAAATTATTCGAGAATGTATTATAGGTTTGAGAAAATCACAGTTGGAGAAAATCACACTTTTCCATTGTGAATTTCAAGTAGCATCTTGCTTATAATTCTAGCGGAGCATGCCATGTTGTCGCCATGCTCCCCTAGAATTATAAGCGAGATGAGGCCATAGATATGTTACCATAGCAACTATGGAAGTACCAGCTGTTGTGCTTTGCACCTTGGTAGAGTGACATCTCGATGACGTCTCTTAGATGTCAATATGAACTCTTAGTTTTTTATGGTGACAGATACATGACATCATGGGTACCGGAGCATGGCAAACAGTGTATGCCATGCTCCCCCAATTTTCTGATGACATTACAAACTGAAATTCTTTCAACAGAAACCTCAGATTTTCTTGAATGAATAATTATTCTCAAGTCATTTATTCTGTGTTCTTGGTGTTGGTGTTGGCAATCAGGTCCCCATCCCACTTAGCTTTAAAGTTTAGATTGAAGTTTTTTATGTGATAGGCAAAGCTCTGTCAGGTGAACCATTTTGTGAGTGAACAAGTCATGTTTGCCATGCAGTATGCAGAGGATTCATTTGTTGTGTTAGCAAGCAGAGAGGATGCTGATCAATTATGCTGAGGCTAGACTTGTCATGAGTCATGCGTCTACTTCTGGCACAACTTGTATTTTGAGTGACAACATGACAAAAGCAACAAAGTGGCATGTGTGCCATGCCAAGACTCAGATCAGCCTGGGTATCTGCCCAGTCTGATCAGAGTCATCACCATCCACATGGAGCTAGCTTTGACCCTTAGCTACCCCTTAAGTGCACATCGAAGACTCTGATCAGACTGGGAGGCCTCGAGGATGCCCAGGTTGATCTGAGTCTTAACCGGGTGCATATGCCTTTTTGTTAGTTTTATCATATTGCAGCTCATATGTTCTTTTCATATTACAGAGGTCCACAAAGGAGCAAGCCATACAAGTTTTGTCCAGATATTGGGATATTCACACACAGATGATTGAGAGCCTAAAGAAGTTTTACTCATGAAAAAATAACTTTCATGGACATCCACAGTTGTATATGACTGAGCTGTGTTGGTAGAGAAATTACCCCATGGCAATTCAACTTTATTATTGTAACAGCCATGTTACAAGAAGATGAGATTTGTCAGTTTCATTTTCTTCCAGTTAGATGAATCTTGTTTGGAGGCTAAAAATTGTTTTATCCCTGAAAAAGACTTAGAGGTTGAAAAATGGTTAGAATAAAAATTCTAACACAAGTGTGCCTATAGAAGCAATGGAAAGTTGCCGTGTTTTATTCTGCAACAATTCACTGTTACGGAGCATGTGAGTCTCATTGCTGACGTCACTGCAATAAGTGACATAATTTTTGTGACATTTCGAGACGTTAGACACATTTAAGAATATTGGCGGGAGCACGAACACGCTGGCAGGAAGGTGGGGGAGAATTTGAATGAAAAGAATAGTTTTTCCGCTCCCGCTCCGCGCTCGTGATATGATCTACTTTTCAACTGACCTCCAAACAGTGAATTATTACTCAACAATTCACTGCTAGAACTGATCTATTCCTTAAACAAGCAACAAACGTACTGAAGCTAACTTTTCTAACCAATTGCATCAGTCTGTCTTTGAGGTGAATGAATACGTCTCCTTGTTTTTCTGCCATTTGTAGAAAGGGGGACAACTTTTCTAGTTTACTTCCATAGATAATAAAGACCTTCCAAAAATGGGACTATTCATGAAGAAAAATAATTGCTCCCTGGGAGCAGTCATATTCTTTAGTGTGCACACCACTGGGAAGGGGAGGCAATAAAATAAATTGTCTGAATTGCTTCCCCTGAAGTGTACCTATTCACCTTGGTCTTACTGGGTATTTTGACAATCTGAGACTTTGCTGTTTAACATCAACATGATGTGACAGAGCTCTAAATAAGAGGGGTATTTGATGATAATTGAAGGACAATTTTTTTCTCATTGAAACCATATGTTGTGACCCCTCATCTGAACCGTCTCTTCGAGACGGTTCAGATGAAGGGTTACAACATATGTTTTTATATAGAAATAACAAAATTTATCCTAAATTATCACAAAATACTCCCTCTTATCTAGGGCTCTGTGTGAGATGTCTTGAATTGCCACTCAAGCTCTCCAAGATCTTACGTTGTCACTCAATTCATCTAACAGTTAAAGGAATAAAAATGGCTAACAAGACCAAGTGTTCAATGTTTATTGCTTACATTCCAAAATGTTTTCAAGACCCAGATATCAAGGAGAGATACCTAAAAAAATTCTGGAAATTGAGACACCTACAACAATAACTGTAACTGTCCTAAAAATGAAACAGTTGTACAATGCAGAAATGCATCCAAAAGATGCAGATGATATGGCAGAATATAGAACCTGATCAGACACTGTATGCATAGACCTACCTGTCCTAATTCTTAGATGGTTTATGAGAGTTTGAGCAAGGGTTAGCACCATTGTAGACGGAAATACAGTGCATGGAACTCCGGACATGTGTTCTCTGACCTCACTTTTTAGCTCACCTGAGCCAGCGGCTCTGGGGGAACTTATAGGATGGTAAGGCTCCGTCGTCCGTCCGTCCGTCCACAATTTCAAACAACTTCTCCTCTGAAACCGCTGGGCCAATTGTAACCAAATTTCATATGTAGCCTCTAGGGGACTTGGGAACGAAAATTTGTTCAAACGGTCCTGGTCACATGACCAACATGGCCGCCACGCCCATATATGGTAAAAACCTTAAAAAATCTTCTTCTCCTTGTATGCTTACAAGAGGTCAAGGTCATTGTTTGACCTTAGACCCTGGTCTCTCATATTTTGACAATTTCACACATCTGCTCAAAAGCCACTAGGCCAATTGTAACCAAATTTCATACAAAGCCTCTAGGGGGCAGAGGAACAAAAATTTGTTCAAACGGACTGGGTCACATGACCAACATGGCCGCCATGCCCATATATGGTAAAAACCTTAAAAAATCTTCTTCTCCAGAACCAATTGGCCGATGGCCTTGAAACTTGGTATGTAGCATCGGGTACGCGAGTACTACCAAGATTGTTCAAATTATGACCTTGGGTTGACCTTGACCTTTTTTAAGGTAAGGTCAAATTTGCTTTCTCTAGCCCAGGGATCTCCCCAGACCATTAAGGCATGTCGCTTGCAACATGCCTTCCTCTTCAAATCACCTCTGCAACATGCCTTAATTTCAAATGAAAATTTATTTAAGTGCTATTATTTTCATTCTTTAGCCAGTATGGTTGTTTTAAATGCATTAAGATCATCAATAAATCATTTATAATGTAAATTTAGGCTAATTTTGACAAAATATTGCTATATTAAGGATTTTAAAAATTGATAAACAAGTCAAAATCTGATTTTTTATGCTTAAAGCGACATGCCTTCTGAAATTTCTGGGGAGAACACTGCTAGCCTTTATATGGGAAAATGCCAGAACATAAGATTTCTTGGAAACTGTTGAAGATTTTGACCTGAAAATTGGTATATACAGTCACCTTAATGAATACATGAAAATTAATGCATACAAGAGGTCAAGGTCATTGTTTGACCTTTGACCCTGGTTTCTCATATTTTGACAATTTCACACATCTCCTCAAAAGCCACAGGGCCAATTGTAACCAAATTTCATATGGAGCCTCAAGGGGCTGAGGGAATGAAAATTTGTACAAAGGGTCCTAGTCACATGATCAACATGGCCGCCATGCCCATATATGGTAAAAACCTAGAAAAATCTTCTTCTCCAGAATCAATAGGCCGATGGCCTTGAAACTTGGTATGTAGCATCAGGTACCCCAAGTTCTACCAAGATTGTTCAAATTATGACCTCGGGTTGACCTTGACCTTTTTTTACGGTAAGGTCAAATTTGCTTTTTGTAGCTTTTATATGGGAAAATGCTAGAACATGAGATTTCTTGGAAACTGTTGAAGATTTAGACCTGAAAATTGGCATATACAATCATCTTAATGAGTACATGAAAATTTATGTACAAGAGGTCAAGGTCATTGTTTGACCTTAGACCCTGGTCTCTCATATTGTGACAATTTCAACCATCTGCTCAAAAGCCACTGGGCCAATTGTAACCAAATTTCATACAGAGTCTCTAGGGGCTGAGGGAACGAAAAATTTCTTCAAATAGTCTTGGTCACATGACCAACATGGCCGCCATGCCCATATATGGCACAACCTTTACAAATCTCCTTTTCAAGAACCAAGTGATCGATGGCCTTGAAACTTGGTATATAGCATCAGGTACTTTAGTACTATCAATATTGTTCAAATGATGACCTTGGGCTGACCTTGAGCTTTTTTAAGGCAAGGTCAAGTATGGGAAAATGGTAGAACATAAGAGTTCATGGCAAGTTTAGAAGATTTTGGCCTAAAAATTGGTATAAACAGTCGTCTTAGGTAGTACATGGAAGATTTGCAAGCACAAGAGGTCAAGGTCATCCTTTGACCTCTGACCCATGTCTCTCATTTTGACAATTTAAGACGCCTCCTCAAAAGCCACAGGGCTAATTGTAACCAAATATCATACACAGCCTCCAGGGGCTGATGGAACAAAAATTTATCAAGCAGTCTAGGTCACATGACCTACATGGCCACCATACTCAGGTGAGCGGTTCAGGGCCTCATGGCCCTCTTGTTCAATGAGTGCAATCACTTTCAGTGGGTGCAATTGCCCTTTCAGTGGGTGCAGTTGCCCTTTCAGTGGGTGCAATTGCCCTTTCAGTGGGTGCAGTTGCTCTTTCAATGGGTGCAATAGCTTTTTCAATGTGTGCAGTTGCTTTTTCAGTGGGTGCAGTCGCATATGCAATGGGTGCAACCACTTTTTCAAAGGATGCACTCGCTTTTTCAATGGGTGCAAGCTATACAGAATTTTCTTATCCTCCATCTTGTTACCTGTTGTCCTGCATCCTATAACTATTTATGCTTTAGATTGATTTGTAGACCTAAAATGCTCAAAGATTGTTTAGCAATGTCAGTAGAACTTTTTGGGATATCACTGCAACTGTTTACATCTGTAATATCTTGATATGGCATTATGTATTTCAAAACATCAATGTCAGTTATCCTTCCTCTGATATGAAGAACCGATTGCTTTAATTGCAAATGGAAAATTAGTGGCTTTAGGTTTCCCAATACTAAAGTACTTTAGGGTAGTCTAGATAGTAAAGAAAGGTTTATGTATGGAAACCTTGGCTGATTTCAGACAATGACTATATATGTCCAACAGACAATTTATGGCTTAACAAGGGCCTTGACAAAAGTACATATGCTTAAGATTGGTCAAATATAGGTATAGATGGATGACTTGCAATTTATGACCTTTTCAACAGTATTGCAGTCATATCAGAACAATGGAAGGGTCATTATGAAAGGCTGTGTGCAATCCAACCCAATTATGGTTGAAATGATTTCCACAGGCATTGGGAATCAGACCCAGGAATGCTAGTTCAGCAAGTCAGAATGTAACCCACTGAGCCAATGGTACTCCTCAAAATGTCTGTAGCAAAATAGTGAGAGTTTAGAATGGGTCTGAGGGATACTTTTTGTACCTGCACAGACTTTGCTTGAGCAGGCAACCTTGACTCCTAGTTTTTCTACAAGTGGATAAGAAACACATCATCTATGGATATGTAGCTCATACCTTAAATACCCTAAGTAGTGAGAGACTTCATCCATAAGGTGTGAGGGTACATATTGTTTTACACCATATTCACAAAGGGAAACAATTTCTGTGACTTCCAGTTTGCTTCCCGGGAGAAGGTGGGCTATACTCTTGAAAGTAAGATTATGCTGCTAGAGGAGTAATGGAGCTAATTTATTTCAAATTTCAGAGCTCTAGATAAGAGGGAGTATTTGATGATAATTAGGGATAATTTTTGTTATTTCTGCTTAAAAACAAGTTGTGACCCCTCATCTGAACTGTCTCAAGGAGACAGTTCAGATGAGGGGTCACAACATATGGTTTCAATGAGAAATAAGAAAAATTATCCCAAATTATCTTCAAATACTCTCTCTAATAGAGTGCTCTGTCAGTATTGAGTTGTCATTGAAAAGGGGGGAAGAAATGAAAATGGCAGAGTTGCTTCCCTTGAAAGATTCATTAAAAAGTTGAACAAGTTGGTTCAGAGAAAACTGCTGGCAGAATGCAAGCTATTGTAGACCCTGAGTGACCAGACTCCCTATTAGACTGATCTGGGATTTCATTGTTGCAATAATTGACCTTATGGCATATAGTGACCTCCAAAGACTAATGACTCCTGACTTTTGGCAGTTTTTTATGGTGTATGCCTATGCATTTATAAAACAAATAAGTCTATCATTGTCCAATAATTGGAACATATACTGTCAACAACTGTAGATTCATAACCACATGTAGGTATGACGAAAAGGTCAATTTAACATAATTGATGGTAACATTTGACTTCTGAGCCATGTTTGTGATAAAACCTGTCTTTGTCCGGTGGCAAACTGCTTGTGCCCAGATCAGCCTGCACATACATGCAGTCTGATCAGGGCTTATGCAGTTTCTTATGAACTGTATGTATGAACTGCATGCCCTTACCCAACTAGATGAGTTAATATGCCCATGTGGGTATATGATAAGCCAAAGACAATGATTCATATACTGAGATGACATTCATTTATATTAATGACACTAAACATAGGAGCAGAAATGCATCACCAGACCAGATAACATCTCAGTCTCATCAAGAATCTGGCCCAGAGGTTAAAAAAAATTCAGTGCATTCTCAAACTCAAAATAAGGCACACTGATTGGCTGCTTCCGAGCACGTGCTCGGAAGCAGCCAATCAGTGTGCTTTATTTTGAGTTTGAGGTTATTCTCAAGTTTTATAATCTTGCACCTTGCTTTTGTAGCCATTTCTATGGCAACTTTGGACACATTGATACTTGGTACACTTCCATGTTTTCCATTTTTTCTTCTTTTTTTCCAAAGAGAAATACACATACAAGCCACATCATGTGACTTCCTACAGCGTGGCAATTTTGTCCTGATACTCAGATCATCCTTTACATTTCTACAGGGTAATCAGAAATCTCACTGTTAGCTCTATTGCTTGGGCCATTTCCATAGATAGCTGATGTGACATGCAAAGGCTTTGGTCAGACTGCACATATGTGCAGTCTGATCAGAGCCTATGTTTGTCATGAATGCCACATTGTTGGAAATGACATGATGTGGCTCAGTTACAGTTTGTGTCTCCCTGTTTGCTTCCCAGGATGTTGTAGTCCTTCTGAAATGGGGTCTGCTTTCTTTTAAAAAACCAAATTGCTCCCCAATAAAAAGGCTACAGTTAAGGAAGAATTTGCTTACAGTGGAGCAAATTCTTCCCTTCAAGAGTAAGGGATGCAAAAATTAAAATTGGTAATGTGTATTCATGCACCTTCAGATCAACTTGTTCACTGTTCAGAATAATTGAGCCACAACACCACAAAACCAACAAAGTGGCATGTGCACCCAGTGAAGACCTGGGTACACTTCCAGGGTAGGTAATTCTTGATATAATCCGCAACATGACAAAACCAACAAAGTGGCATGCGCGCTCAGCAAAGACTCATATCGGCCTTGGCATCTGCTCAGTCTGGTCAGAGTCTGCTGTCCGCAAGGTGCTTAACTAGCGTCTGCAAGGAGCTAGTATAGACCCTTAGCCACCCTTAAAGCACACAGTGAAGACTCTGATCAGACTGGGCAGATGCCCAGGCTTATCTGATTCTTTGCTGGGCACACATGCCACTTTGTTGGTCTTATCATGTTGCAGCTCACAAAAATATTCGTGCCCCATTTCATTCTGGTTTTCTCTTAAAGGATCAAATTTACTCCCTCAAGGAGCAAATTCTTTCTTCAAGTGTAACCCCTGTTTCTGGAGGGCTTCAGCATTCGTTGAAGCAAACCCAAAGTCGCAAAAGTTGTTTACGTTTGGAAAAATAGCCAAAAAAAAAAAAGCTGGAGTTGTATCCCTTCATCTTATCTAAAGCCAATACAAACTATAAGCACTGACAATAATTACACCACAGGCTAAGACTATATGTATTGCAACATGTATTAAACAATGAATCATTGTTTATTACATGTTGCAATACATATAGTCTTGACTTGAGGCAAAGGAGGACACTATCTGGGGAGGCAATTCTGCCATTTTCATTTTTTCCCTCCTTTCTTAATGGGACTAATTTTTAAGAGTTTACTTCCCTTAGAGACAAAAGGTTTTTTTTTTTAATCCAGGGAAGCAAACAGGACTGTTCCCTTTGTAATCATGGTGGAAAAACATGGTGATGTATCAATACACATATCTATAGGAATTTCAACGTTCAACCATTTCAACTGTTTCTTACGTTAAATTTCAAATCAATACAAACAGACAAAATTAATGTTAAGCAAAATAATATTACCAGTAAGCATGAGTACTACCATGGAAAACTCGGCCTTACAGAATATATGCAAACCGAATACAGTTGATCAGCCTGTACATCCATATGGCGTACTTGAGCAATGTCGTACAGAAAGGTTGAGTAAGGTTATGGGTACCCTTTCATGATTTTCTGCCTTTTTTACAAAGGGGGGCAATTTTCAGGACTTTCTGTTTGCTTCCCTGGAGGACGAATCCCTACGAACATGAGGTCAACTCTTAAAGGAAAGAATTTGCTCCTAGAGGAGCAAATTCTTTCCTTAAAGAGTTGAACCCCATTGAAAAGGGAGGCAAAATTGAAAATGGCGTGGTTGCTTCCCCTGAAAGTGTACCCATTAACTTTAATCAGCCAGCACATTTGAACAGCCTTATTGAGCCATGTCACACAGAAAAGTTGCTTAATGTATCTACAACAGTAACGATTCAAATCATGCTGTCAAGATTCCTCGGCGTCCATACATGAACATTGACACATCAAAACCAATAAAGTGGCATGTGTCCCAGCGAAGACTCAGATCAGCCTGGATATCCACCTAGTCTGATTAGTCTTCGCTGTTGGTAGGGAGCTAGGGTAGAACCTTAGCTACCCTTTAAGTGCAAGAGAAGACTGATCAGACTGGATGGCCAGAAGTATTGCAGAATTTAAGTTTTCACAACGACAAATTCTGTTCTCTATCGAGAGAGGGTTTCAGTTTGTGTTTTTAATAACAGACTTCTTCGTCTAAACCAAATCCGTTCACCTTGTACATCTCGTCTGACGAGCTGACGGACAAAGCCGTGATTGTATCAGTTGATGAACTCACGTGTCCGCCATTGCCAGCTTTTACTGTTTCATTAGATGACGAAACTTCAGCTTCATCTGTCAACGGTTCAGGATTTTCAGTGTTTTCTGTTTTAACTTTTTGATCGTTGCCTGTTCTGTCGTTTGGTACCTCATTATCGCACTGCGGCGGATCGTTTTCTTTCTCGTCATCTGATTGTGTCGTCTGCATTTCACCATCTATGTAACTTGGCGGGGCATCATCTTGACCGGCATCGTCCGGGTCACAGTCAGTGCCATATGACCTTTTCTTGTTGTCCCTCCTGGATTGTAATTTTCGCAACATTTGAAGGGTAACTTTCTTGTCTGCCCAACGCTCCGGGGTGCTCTCCCATCCATTTGAATAACTCTCCTCCCAAACAGTGGGCAGGGATTTGGAACCGTCCAGCATTTCGGATAGACTGTCTTCTGGAGACAAGTCTTCTGGGTAGGTTGTCTCGTGTTTCTGAGCCGAAGATCTCGGTGAGCATTTTGGGGATCGACGTCGAGGATGACGCAATGGACTGGTAGATCTAATTCCAACAACAGGCGAAGGCATGGGCACCTCAAACGTCGTGTTACCCGAAGAGTCCCCAGACTGCAGAGACAAATTAGAATCAGGCAGTGAGAAATTCAGGTAGTCTCCGTCTCCGCTGGTGTCTAAAGAAACATTATTTGCAAATTCTAATGCCATTGATGCCACCACCCGAGCAGTTTTTGCTAAAGTTGAAGCAACCATGTGAGCAAGCTGGGCTTCTGAAACTGCGCGCTCTGCAAATTCCGCTGCATACCTAGCACGAATGTCCGCTTCTCTAGCTTGTAAACGAGCTTTAACAACCAAATGTGACACTTCTCTCACCTGTCCAAACATTTCACTTTGTAGGTGTTCCATAAATTCTTCAACATTGTCACCGTCTTCAGATTTTACGCTGCGCTTATCAGTGGAATCCATTGCTGTATTCATACCGTGGAAACTGAGCTCGCGACGTGCTTATGACGTAACAAAAATATGACGTCATTACGTTGACATATTGACGTACGTAGTGATTGGGGTCACCTCCTGTCTTTATCGTTCATTTAAAAGAGCAACTTTTGAATAAAGCATAAATATGAACACAGGCGCTTGGAGTTTCATGCTGTTAAATATCAATAATGCCCCTAAACATCCAGGCCATCTTCAAGCGCCTGTGATATGAAGATAAGGTGCGAGTGACACTCGACTGTTGATAAGCCTAACAATGTTCTATTCTGTTTGAATTGACGTTCCCCAAGTTGCTCAGCGTTGCACACATCTGGCGCCGTGTGTCCGTCCAAGTTGATAATCACGTTGATAACGATGGACCAGTGGTCTCATTTTTTAACTTCGTTTCTATTTGGACTATTTCAGCTTCTTCGTTAGGACTATTTTAGCTTCTTCGTTGGTTCATCAGCCTACTCGCATATGCACCCAAGTCATCCATCCATACATGTAATTTCAGAATGGTAGGATTCATATCGAAATTTTCATAATGATATTGGGGTCGGACTCTTCTGTTCTTGTGGCAGGGTTGGTTTAGGTAGGTATGCTACTTCTCCGTGAGCCGGCGGTTCGATATACTAAATAGACCGCTGTGCCATTAAACTTTTATGAGGCACATCGTGGCAAAATATGTCGATTAAGGTGTATGGATACACCTTTGATGGAGAACACTCTGTTGAGAAGAATCTGCCTCCCTTCTCTAGAGGATACTCTTTTTCTCTCTTGAGAGAGAGCAAGCTTTTCTATATGAGTAGCCCAAGCTAATAGTAATTTGTAAAAAATGGCGATTTAGCCTTACACATTAAGGGGTACACTTCCAGGGGACTCAATTCTTCGCCTGTCATCTTTGCTTCCCTTTTTAAGTTCGGTTAACTCTGAAAGGAAAGAATTTGCTCCCTTCTTTCCTTTAAGAGTAGACCCCATGTCGGAAAGGCTTCGTCATCCGGGGAAGCAAATAGCAAATCACAGAAGTTTTTCCCCTTTCAATAGTAAACTGCCGTGTAAAAAGAGCTGTATCTATACACCTTAAGAGATCATCTACTAGCTTGCACCCACCCGTCGTCCTGATATGTAATAGTTATACCATGGTTTGTCCGCCTGTACGAGGAAATAATCCACGAGCTTTAGCGAGTGGATTATCTCCAGTACAGTCGGACAAACCATGGTATACCCTTATCAGTGTAGACCTTGCTCACTGCGCATATTTCCTGCTTAAGTTGGTGTTTTCTGGTAAGGGTGGTATAAGAATGTAGTACTGTTTAAAAGGACATAAAAAATCGCAAGTCATCAACCGGTATACACTTGTGCAGAGGCAAGTTTTCGCGAAACACACCCTCTTAAATTATGAATGGACACAAGCACGTGGTCTTGATTTTATTTACCTTTTCCCACATATTGGCCAATCAGATTATTTCGATTTTGACACACCTCCAAATGAACGACCTTCACCGATGTGTTTTACGAGCGACTGTGTAGAGTAAAATTTGTATAACCATAAGTTTTTCCTTTAATCTTCTTTTATAACTGCAAATATATACTATAGATCTTACCTTTATACACCAGACGACACTCTAGGTATTCGCCGCGAAAAAAGAAGATATTGACATGTAAGTACAACATATCTTTGATGTTTACATGCGCTTTTGGCTGCATACCAAAACAATTGCCTGATGATGAAACATAAGTTTTAACATTTAAACCGATTAAAATATGTTTAATTGTATATTGATACTTAATGCCTGTCGGGTACATGGTACGTCTTTTTGGCCATTGTTGAGATTATTGCTTGCATATTATAACTTCTATTATTATCTCTGTGTGCCTGTATTACTGACATGTGGAATTACATGTGCCAGACTCCCTGAATATGTTTCCGACTACTGTGTGTATGATTGTATCAGACCATAAAGTGAATGGATACTCTTTCAGGGGAAGTAACTTTGCCAGTTTCATTTTAGCCTCCCTTCTTTGTTGGGGTCAACTTTTAGTGGAATGAATTTGCGCCTCGAGCAAATTCTTTCCAATAAGAGTAGACCCCTTTTCGGAAGGGTTGTAAATCGTCGCCCAGGGAATCAAACTAAAGTTACAAAAGTTGTCTCCCTTCGAAAAATTGGCGGAGAACATGACAGCATATCCATACACCTTAAGATGTCCTTATGATTGGGTAAGTACGGTAACAACATTGCGTGCATCTAATTCATTTACCACGCTTGCGGTAGGTTATAATCGTCTTCTCAGAATTTCACGCACACGAAAATGTACGAGTGGACATAAGTGCCTAAATTCCTTAATTTCAGTTTCGGTCCAGCAAAACCGTTGATTAGAATACGTGGATTTGCAGCTTGGCTGTATCGTTATCGCACAAATCTTTCATGAATACCCTCCCATCAGGCCTGCTGTAGTAAAAGACGTAAAACCGCCATTGTACATGCATCATTGTTGTTTATACAGAAACTTCTAAGTGTTTCCTAGTATACCGGAAATTTTCTGTACATCTGAGCAAATTGTGTAGACCCAGATAAGGCTGCTCCTGATCAGGGTGTACACGGTTTACCATTCTACCTGCATCTATTAGACTCATTGCCGCACTGTAAAGCCAAATTATTCATTGCTTAGGACAGTTACGGTCATTAAATATAGCAGCCCAATTTTTTCGAGTCTTGACGGTACTTGTCTCCTGGATCAGTTTAGTGTCAGTATAATCACAGGGTATAATCGAAATATTTTCGCTTCCTTCAGAGACTGTCCGTCATATTTGGCTTCCGCCGAGATTGTCCGCGAACTCTTGCTTCCTGCAGAGACTACTGTCCTCGAAAAATGGCTTCCTGCCGAGACTGTCCGCGTGACTTTGCTTCCTGCCGAGAGCCTCGGCAGGAAGCAGAATCACGCGGACAGTCTCTGCAGGAAGCCATTTATCATCTACAGAAGTCTTGGCAGGAAGCAAGAGATCGCGGACAGTCTCGGCGGAAGCCAAATATGATGTACAGTTTCTGCAGGAAGCGAAAATTAGAGGAATCGATTTTACCCTGTGATGATGTTGCAGTGAGGTAGCGCCTAAGAGGGCCCTTAGAGCGATGGGGATGATGCTTTAATACATGTATTCAGAGGTTTCATACCGTGTCTTGGACGGTTCTATTGTTATTGGTTGTGCTTTTGAAAAAAGCTTTTTCATCAGCTTTTATACCTCTAAATGTCCAGACAAACAATAACTAACATTGAACTTCTGATGGACATATTTAGGCCTACTGGTCTCTCCTCAGAACAGTAATATTTCATGATATTAAAAATATCATAGTATTGTTTATCATTTAGTATACAAGTACACTGTAACATGAATGTTACATAAGTCACAGGGAGCTTTCAGTGCTCACCTACCACACCGGGTAGGCGGCAATCGAAAACGCTCATGCAGTCGACGAACGCGGATCAAAAACCATTAGAAACTGCGTTTTCGATTGCAAATTGTCGCAAACGCTGTTTCTAACGGTTTTTGATCCGTGTTAATCGATTGTTAAGAGCGTTTTTGATTGCCGCCCACCCGGTGTGCGTACGGTCTAATAGCTCGGTCTAATAGCTATTCTTAGTCGGTCTAATAGCTATTCTTTAGTCGGTCTAATAGCTATTCATAGCTAATGTTACTTGTTATGTAAACACATCCGACTTTAAATAAAATTTGTATCTGTATCTGTATCTGTACGTACGTCCATGTGAGTCTTGAACGCTTTGTTGTTCATTTTATTTCATTTTAGTGTTCATTTCATATAAAGAAGCCGGACGATATGCATCAATGCATGAACGAACTTGACCTTTTAACTTCGTGTAAATTTTGTTGCTTCCGTGAAAATGTACTTTGTGGCATGAGTGACTCGTCTTCCCAGTCCGCATATGCACGACCTGTGCATAGTAGATGCATAATCCTATTATTACTTTACGCAAATGCGTGGCCTGTTTTGACTTTAAGTTGTTCAATGTTATAGTAATTTCGTATCTGCTCCATAACTTTAAAACTGATAAAAAGTTTTATGTGAAATGCAGCATCTGCAGGAAATTATATATAGTGGTGTTTTCCCACTGTCCATTCCTCCGTCCATTAACTGTTTTCTCAGCTCCATATATTACCTAAACTCATGGAAAGATGTTTTGAAACTTGGGCGAACTGGCCACCGTATCAAGATAATGTGTAAAATTCAAATTTTAATAGTGTTGAACAAAGGCCAGTTTCACACTTTCTTTTAAGAGGAGCTGTATACCTATAGAGTTTTCTCCAGTGACACTTGTGTTCACATCAAGTCTGAGATTAAAGGGATCCCGGCAAATGTCAACACTATATTAGAGGCTAGTCTTGCATTTCTTAATGTTCCTTTCAGTGTAGAAAAACTCAGTGAAAATGCCTTGAAAATCACAAGACATCGTCGTTCATAGTGCATTGTATATATTTTAACGTTATTCTGCGAAAACACGCTGCAAACAAAAGAAGTGCGACAAGTGAGGTAACGTCGTGCAGTGAATCAGATTACGAGAATTTCATGATTTGAAAATGATTTTTGTTTGACCATGAGACCTTTGTCGATTGTTCATTTTTCCGAGGGACCTGCAAAATGTTAACGATGTGAAATGAACGTGTTTGATTCACAGTGGTATGATTTATTGCAAGATTCCACTGAAAAGCCGCTCATCGAAATATCTGGAAAAAGCATAAATTTATATCGCTAATCACAGTGCAAAATTTACATTATCCGTGCATTTATTAGCTCACCTGAGCCGAAGGCTCACAGGTGAGCTTATAGTATAGGCAGGCATCCGTCGTCCGTCGTCCGTCCGTCCGTCAACATTTTCAAACGACATCTCCTCTGAAACTACAGGGCCCATTGTAACCAAATTTCATATAGCATCTATAGGCAGGGGGAACCAATAATACTGTTTTTTTATCCAAATCGCTTCGGAACTTTGGTTGCTATGGCAACTTAAAGTTTCCATTGACTTGTATGGGAAAAATTGAAAATTTGCATTTATTGCTATGTCACTGCAGATATTTTGATAAAACTTTTACAGAAATGTTCCTTGAGTAGTTCTCTATTAACCACATGACATTTATGTAAATTGCACATTTTGGCTGGTTGCCATGGCAACCGAATGGTTAAAAATAGAAAAAAATAGAAAAAAATCATCTTCTCAGAAACTGTGCAACCAATAAAGCTCAAACTTCACAGAAAGGATCTTAGCACAAGCTGTTTTTGTTGGCAATTGCTCTAGCAGTTTCGTTGCTATGGGCACTGAAAGTTGCCATTGACTTATAATGACAAAATGGAAAATTTGCATTTATGCCACTGCGGATATTTCGACAAAACTTTCATAGAAATGTACCTTGAGTAATCTTTAACCAGCCATGTTAAATTTATGCAAATTGCGCAATTTGACTGGTTGCCATTGCAACCGAATAGTTAAAATAGAAAAATATTTAAAAATCATCTCCGCAGAAACTGTGTGGCCAATAAAGCTCAAACTTTACAGAAAGAACCTTAGTACCGGCCTCTATAGAATTACTGTTTTTTCATGGCAATTGCTCCGGCAGTTTGGTTGCTATGGCAAATAAGAGTTTCCATTGACTTATAATGGGGAAAATGGAAATTTGGCAATTTTTGCTGTCTAACTGCAGTTATTTAGATTATTTTTCTGCAGAAATGTTTCTTGAGTAGTCCTCTACGATTTATATGAATTTTCTCCAAATCGCTGAATTTGATTGGTTGCCATGGCAAAATATAGGGTAAATTTTTGAAAAAAAAATCATCTGGATTGAAGCTATATTGGGGATGAAGCTGATATTGTGCAAACGTGTTGATGACAGTAGCCTCTACATAAATTTTATTCTTTTTCTTCCAATCCCATAAGAACTTTGGTTGCTATGGCAACTTATAGTTTACACTGACTTATAATGGGAAAAACGAAGCCATGAGGGGGATGAAGCTGATATTTCGCATCCATATTAATAACATTAGCCTCTACCTAAAGTATGTTTTATATTATCGTTGCCCATGTGAATTCGTTGCTATGGCAACTTAAAGTTTCCATAGACTTATAATGGGGAAAGTGGACATTTGCTATTTATTTCTGTGTTGCAGCAGATATTTTGACAAAAGCTTTACAGAAATGTTCCTGGAGTAGTCCTCTACCAGCCATATGAATTTTTCCCAAATACCAGATTTTGATTGGTTGCCATTGCAGCTGAAAGGCCAAATTTTCATTATTTTTTTTTTTATTTTTTTTTTTTATTTTGCCAAAGATCTTCTGATGAGAAGCCATTAAGGGGGGATAAAGCTTTTTTTTTGCATAAATGTTTGTGATATTATCCTCAACATAAATAGTGTTTTTTATTGCTGTTGTGCATGGTGTTTTGTTGCTGTAACCTCAGTGCTCAGGTGAGCGATATAGGGCCATTGGCCCTCTGGTTGAAAAGTCCTATTGTAAACCATTAGAACGTAATGTAGTTTACATTTCAATAACTAATCTACATCGGTTCATGCGACGTTAAGTGACGTCAAAATAAACCATGGTTTTCCAATCCGATTGGACGAAGGCGACGTTATGACGTCGTTGTTACGTCGTTGACGCTGTTCCGCTTTTAGTGGAAAAATTGCGTATAAATGTGTTTTCTTCTACAACTGTAGCCCCAGACGCAAATGTGTGGTCAAATAATAGATAGAAAGAATGTAGCCTAAATAAGCAATGAACTTAATTTTTCTGGTGTTTATCGAAGTATAAACTACATTGGGTCGCTAGCAAAGTTTACATGAACCCTTTTGGGGTTCACTTACTTTGCACGCGACCCAATGTAGTTTATTCGGGGTTCATGTAAACTTTGTTAGCGACCCAATGTAGTTTATACTTCGATAGACACACCGGGTAGGCAGCAATCGAAAACGCTCATGCAATCGACGAACGCGGATCCAAAACAGTTAAAAACAGCGTTTTCGATTGCAAATTGTCGCCAATTTGCAATTGAAGTAAAAAGTATGCAAAGACCAGGAACTGAAACAATCAAAATCCAAATCCAGCCCTCAAACCATAGTTGGAAACAACTAAGATTACAAATAATGAAGATACAGAGAACATATGGCCAACCGAGTGAGCAGCTTGTTCCCAAAAGGTGGCCACTCAGCAACCCAAACCGAACCAAAAATAATAATAACATACATAAGGTAAAACATCACAGAAACTCTGACACCAAAAACAGGCAACAAAGAACCACAACAGAACTACCGCCTTGGAACGGTCAGTAATGAATTACTGGGGGGCTTAAATCGATTTTACAGGCCCAACCTCACCCTCAGTTTCTGAAGTGGTACAAAACATTTAGTTGGTTGTTCGGTTCGCATGATAACCCTCTAACTCGTCAATGAATCTTCACGGTAAACACATAAATCAAATTTCAACACCATGAAGAAGCAAAGACGAGGACTCAACAGATACAACGGGCCGTCTGACAGGTGGAGATCCCTGTCCTGCCAAACAACCCCACTGGAAATCTGAAGCAAAAGAAGGTCACCAGTTGAGCCCCGATGGACCAAGCAACAGACAAAAAGGCTCCGGTCCCAACCAACTAAAATATATAGCTTTAGGTCGGGGCCATCATAGAGTCTGACGACCGATCCCCCGGTCTTTGCAATCGAGTTGCAATCGAATACGCTGCAATTTCGAAAACGCTGTTTTGCAATCGAGTTGCAATCGAAAACGCTGTTTTTGATCCGTGTCAATCGATTGTTTAGAGCGTTTTCGATTGCCGCCTACCCGGTGTGATAAACATAAGAAAAATGAAATTCATTCATGAAGTCAGTCCGCGAAAAACCGAATGCCTTTACCTCATGTCGAAGTCGGGAATCGGAAATACTATGCAAGAAAATTGCAGTTGCAGTTATTCGGTTTGATAAAATTGCAGTTGCAGTTTTTATTTTTCAGATAGAGTTGCTGCCCTTCTCCCGCCAGATTTGACAGACGCCTATTAGCAAATGGCTTTCAGAATTTTCCGACAAGTCAAGAAAAAGTCTTTGCGTCTGTGTGAAAAACAAATAGATCAACAGTTTCATGCTCAACAAAACTTTAAATCCACAGTGGTTCTTAATGGTCTATCACATAAAAACGAAACTTCTGTTGAAACAAAAAGTTCTGATGGGCATCCAGACATTGACCTGACTTTCTCCAGTTGTTCTGAGGCTTACAGAAGCAAGACAAACTTTCAACTGTTTAGAGCATGGTTTGTGTTGAAACTTTGCTCCTGGTCTTTTCTAGTGGACAATAATAAAGTGGTAAGATTGTTTTTCGTCTCTAAACAGTGTATTGAAGTTTTTAAAATTTGATTTTGTTATGAAAATTTTGATAAAAATATGTAACATTCATGGCTTTTAAAAGGTACCTGTGCATATACTCTACAGTTATAGATAAGTAAAATATCCAACACTGGATTCTGGTCAAAAGAATTTTCATAAATTTGAAATTTAAAGCAACAGAAGTGTCCCTAGTCCCTACCAGTCACCCCTGCATTTTCCAATGAACTGTACTTTTTATGATCTATACTTTGACATGTCTGCTATAAGAGGAATGTAAGAATGCCTGTCTAGGCCACAGCTACCACAGACATAATATAACTAGTTTCATACAGGTCTTTGTTGCCTGGCTATACTTAAGATGGTTTTTAGCTTGCCTGTACGAAAGTACAGAGAGCTATTGTTGTCACTTGGACATTGGCGTTTGCGTCACACTTTAAAGTTTTACGTCAAAGTTCTTTATGTGATGGGCAAGGCACTGCAGGCAAGCTATCCTGTACACTGTTATTTTGAAGTTGCTGTAAGCTCATGACCGAAGGCTCCCATCATGGCTTGCAACAGCTACTCCCATCTGACATGGGCTGTGCTGCAGCTTTATGATAATACATTATGTTAACGTACCAGGGAAGTGGCTTTTATATGAAACTGTTTATGTACCTGTATACTACAAATTGTCATAATCTGTTTCAACAGCTGTTAAACTGGAGTAGGAAGGTTCTGCCCAAGAGTTTATTCAATGGTCTCATGAGAAGTACATTCTATGGGCACTTTGTAGCCGGAGAGGATCAGATTGCTATTAGACCACTTATCAAAAAGAATCGCCAGTTTGGAGTGAAGTCAATTCTTGACTACAGTGCAGAGGAAGATGTCACCACTGAAAAGGCAGTGGAATCTGAGATCAAGTAAGGAATTGTGGTAGTGACCAGGGATAAAGACAGGGCCCAGTCAGTCATGACCTCGAAATTCCAGGCTGGGTCCCTAGATTTGGGAAGAACATGCCTATTAATTGACTTAATGCTAAATTAACAATTTATATAGAGCAGGCTTGGTCTCTACCAAATTATTCAGTCATAAGATGAGGTTTCCTGCCTCCAAAACAACCTAAAAAGTCTAGACCCATCTTATAAGACAGATTTAGATTTTTTGGGATTATTTTGGAGGAGAAATCCCATCTTATAACAGAACTATGGAAGACATAGATATTAGGGGGTTATTTTAGCTGGGAAAAATCCCAATCTTATAGCTAAATTTTTACGGTGGTCTTTTTCCGTGATGGCCTCCTAAGCAATTGATCATTCAGTGCTGGAAAAGGCCTGTGGCCAGATGCGCCTAGCTTTTGTTTCAGGCCATCAGATATCTCCGAAGTATTATCTTGGCAATAACAAATGAATGGGATCTTAAACCAGTGGACAATTAGAGCCACTAAAATTTGGCCTGTTTAACTTTTGGGCCACCACATTATTCTTTATACTGTTAATGTATTCGTCCTAAAATATGATCAAACTGATTGAGTCGGTAAAAGTTTCTTTCTTGTGACTTACCCTTCAAACAATTTGTACATGTATTTTGGTGAAAACTTTTTTAAAAAGTTTTCACCAAAATGCAAGTATAAATTGTCTTAAATTATTATATGGGGACTGTGGCCCAAAATCTAAATTTCATCATGTTTATATATCTACACTATTTAAAAATAATGAGTTGGTGGCCTCTGCAAGTTCAATTTACTTCAAATGGGGCCTGGTTGAAAAGTGATTGTTCATTGGCACCAAAACTTGTCACATAATAAATACTGTCATTAAATCTTCTTTTTTCAGGGGCTGTGTGCCAGAAGTCGAGACAGAGTTAGCATCAGGTCTGTGTTTGAAATATATGAACTTCCACATTTACGATCACATGAATAATTTTGTGGCTTCACAAAGCTGAGCAAGTGCAGGCAGTACTGGATCTTTCATATAAGATGGATCTAGATTTTGGGGATTGTTCTGCCAGAGAAAAAACATCTGATAGCAGGTTTTCACAATACTAATACAAGATATTTGGGTCAATTTTAGAGGGAAAATAACCCTGTCTTATAGCCAGATTTTTATGGTATATTACAGCAATAATAAATCCTCACTTTGACCAACAAAAGATCTTAGCAACAGTGCAACACTCTTCTTTCTGTAGTTATTGTCTCTGTACAATTACAGTATATGTATAACCTGAAAACAGACATGCAGAAGAGAAACTACTGTAAGAAATCAACACTGCTAGATGTTTTTTTTTTCCTTTTCCAAAAGACCCCATATAGGTCTTGTAAGATTGGGTTTTCCCTTCTTAAAGAAGTAGCATGTCTGAACAAACCATCATGATGTACATAATATTGTAAGACAATTTCACTTGGCTTTTACTTGAAGTGCAAATGACTGTTTTGCTTGTTAAGTCTGCATTAAAACCATACTAAGAATATTGTTGTTTTCCTGATTGAGGCTGATTCTCATAACAATGTACCTTCTGAAAGGACTCAAGGAAACAGATCCACAACTTGCACCTACTGGCATCAATTCTGTCCGTCAAGAATTGTTCTTTAACAGATTTTGCTTTTTAAGCCACTTTCTGCGTTTGGCATTTTCTGTTTATTTGTTCATTTCAGCACCTGAACATGCCCAGTTTCAGACCTATGCTGCCTTTGGTGACAGGAGAGAGGGCGTGGTCTCAAGTAGAACTTATTTCTACGAGGGGGAGGAGCAGTGTGATAAACACATGAACATATTTCTAGGTGCAATTGACGGTGTCTCAGGTTGGTAAATGTGGTATACGAAAGTTGAGATCTTTTTGGATTGTGTTTATTGCAGTTTTCAGGAGACATATGATTGTTGCATGTAACAATAAAGTTATAAGTGATAGAAATTTAGGGTTCACGTTATCTCTTGCAGGGTTGCTGTTCACTAAACTTCAACTGAAATTCTTATTTATGATCTTTTTATGGCATGATTGTACACAACAAAGAAAAATTCTAGTATCTACATTTTTCACTTTTACTCAGTATAGTTTCTTGAAGTTTGGAATATTGAATGCCTGGGGCCGTATTCATAAAGCAACTTAAGTCGTTGCTATGCTGTTGCTAAGGGTAAATTTCTATGTTGGAGATTCCCTACAACTATGAAATTTGGTCTGGAGGAACAGTCTTAAAAGACTGTTCCTCCAGAGCAAATTTCATAGTTGTAGGGAATCTCCTTTATAGAAATTCAGCCTTAGCAACAGCATAGCAACGACTTAAGTCATTTCATGAATACGGCCCCTGAGTTTGTAAATTGCTGCCTAAAGAATATCGCACTCTAGCTGTCAGTTTGTTGTTCATATTTAAAAACATCGACTCTAGTCTAAAATGCTTGACAAATTTGATCCATGTCTGAACTATGGTATCAAATCTGTGAATGAAAACCATCTTCAGTTTCTGTTTTGTACCAGTTCAGTCTACAGATTAGATGGTTAGTTGGCTGGTTGGTTATTTGGGGTTTAACTGTCCTTTGAGACAGTTTTTCAGTCTATATCGGGCTGTCTCCCAGAGAGAGGAAGTAAGAAAAGAGAAATGATAGATGAGAGAAAAAATTTCCAAACAAGCCCCGTCCACACCTACTGCAAGCACAGTAGGCCCTTGCCCTACTTTTATTCAAATAATACAGATTAGAAGTAACAAGGAGGATTAAGAAATAATTTTCCTTATTCTTCCATAAAAAACATATTGTGACCCTTCATTAGAACTTCCTCGCTGACGCAACATATGTTTTCTTTGAGAAATAAAAAAAAAATATCTTTGAATTTTCTGCAAAATCCACCTAATATTGAGCTCTGTGGACTGAAGAAAGTTTATAAGAACTTTAATGAAAAGAAGAAAAACTTTTGCAGTTTTGTTCTTGTAAGTTGTCTTGTCTGGAGCTTATACTGTATTTTTCCAGATGCAACAGAGGGGACAGGGTTTTGTGCAGTAAAACTGACAGCTCTTGGCAGACCACAGCTTTTGGTAGGTACACTCAAGTTAGACACAGTACTCCATATAAGAATGGGTAACAGAGATAATTAAGGGATAATTTTCCTTATTTTTTCATTGAAACATACCGTTCGACCCCTCGAGGGGTCACAAGGTATGTTTTCCTTGAGAAATAAGAAAAGTTATCTCTGAATATCCCTGTTACCCCTTCTTATTTGAAGCTCTGAGACAGTCCCAGTGATTTAAGTCTCCATAATCTTCCCCATGGTAAATATCTCTACACACAGGTCATTATAAAAAGGGGTTCTACCATCACATTTGATGACAGACTGTCTGCTGATAAACTTACTTTGTGTGATATAACTGGCAAAAAGTATAGGGAACAGGTTTTTGAAAAATAACAAAACTTTCCTAAGAATATTACTTTATATGAGCCACGACACGAGAATACCAACAATGTGGTTGTGCGCCCAGCGCAGACTCAGATCAGCCTGGCCATCTGCCCAGTCTGATCAGAGTCTTCGCTGTCTTCATGAAGGTAGCTTAGACCCTTAGCTACCCATTGAGCACTTAACGAAGGCTCTGATCAAACTCGGCGGTTGCCAAGGCTGATCTAAGTCTGCGCAGGGCGCACAACCACATTGTTGGTTTTGTCGTGTCGCGGCTCATATCTGGTTTACCCGTTGAGCAATGAAAAACAATTGACACAATGTATGGATCATTCATCTGTACATTGTATTTTTACCATATATTAAAGTTTATGATATCTGAAGTAGTTAATGTTGGTTGCCAACCCAAATAATTTTTCAACATAATCAAGGATTAGCTGGCTAATAATGGTCATTTACAATGTCTCAAATGTTGGGAAAAACTATCAGTTTTATCGCACGAAAAAATATTGCATGAATTTATAACAATGGGAAGAGCAATGGGGCTTTTAAGGTATATCATACACTTGTAATGTGTTGCTGTAGAAGCCAGCTGTTATAGCGAGATAACAGGCAAGTGACTCTAGTTGGATCCCACACTGGCAGGCCTCAGGATTTTTTTTTACATGTCTAAGATATATCATGGGCATGTTCAAAAAAAATGTGACCAAAGTGTGACATTGGAGGTCAAAAATAAACACTCTGCCATAGGTTTAATTTTTATCCCAGACTTATCTACAGTGCTTACAGTTTACAAAACTGTATAAATTTTAATAATAGCATTACTAATGAAAATTTTATGTCAATTTTTGTGAAGAGATTTACACCAAAAATCTGTTAAAATGACCAAATTTTATGAAAGCTTTGGAAGCTAAAATCATGATCATATCACTTTTAAGTTTTTGTTATTTGATGCAGAGCACTTCTAAATTATGTAAATAAGTGCTGTTTTCTAGCTGAAACCCCTAAATGAAATAAAAACGTAAGTTTTAACTTTATTTTGATACACTTTTTTAGAAGTATAGTTATAAAAACTTCCATATCTTCTCTTTACTTGGCTGTGCCTCAATAAAATGTGCATTGGGATGACGGCATATGAATAGAGAACTAATCTAGAGAATGATTGTTGATATAAAAACCTACTGGTAGTGATGATGCTATGTCAAAAATGTGCTAAGAGTTTCAAAGAATGTGTTACACTCCTGAGTATTATTTTCAAGCTGCTGGAATTAGCATCACAAGAACTTAAATCATTGATTAAATGTTCTGTGCAATAAAGTAACACTGACTGCATGTTATCAACATCATTTTTTTTCCAAATTTATTGGCCCCTTTAACAAGAAAACTTGGTCTGTAGCTCAGGAGTGTAACACATTTCAGCCATTTGTTAGTACTGTAAAAAAAGGTTGAATATTCTGTCTATTGATTTCATTATAATGTTGTCTTCACTATAAATGCAACTTGCACTCATTGCTATCGCAAAAACCAAAATCATAACATTCAACTCTATGAACTCATGCTTGGGTGTGCCACAATATAGTTGCTATTCCGCTGTCTAAATGCACACAAATCAAACAAATACTGAATTTAATTAATTTCTTCTTCACTCTTTCTTTTGGAAATTGAACAGTTTTCTTTATCTGAATATCATTACCTGTTGACAAAAGACATTACAGAAATTAAGTTCCATACCAGTTTCAGAAGCTGATGGTCACATTATAAATCAGTAGAAAATGTCCCTTCCTACAATATCATTACACCTCAAAATCTTATCAAAACAGATGGCACTGCATCAAAAAACATTTTAAGATGTTGGAAGCATTACATTTAGCATGAATTAATCCAAATATGATGATGTAGGGGAAGAAAAAGTGTCCAAAATGGCATTAAACTTAAAGTGCTCAGGAGTGTAACACTTTGCACAATACATGTCATAGCAAAACCCGAATTAAATCACATAATATCATTATCTTGGTCACTTTTATCTTATTATTTCTCACAAAACACTTGATAGCCATGTAAGGATATCATTTGGAATGCCTCATAGTGATAGATATGAAGACAACAGAATCTCAAAATCTTCAACTTTTGGTCAGTTTCATGGCAGTACAGCTTTATTTACGTTAAGAAGTTAAATTTATGTTCAAAAATCGCTTGAGGGGGGCTTGGTCTGCATGTATGTGCCCAAATAATTGAAAATAACACTGCTTGTGGTAAAGAAATAAGCTATTTTTGTCTTTTTCAAAAAAGTGTTACACTCCTGAGTGGCTTAAATGGTACGTATGAAGAAAACAAGTGCCAAGATGAAGACTGCCTGTGTACCAATAACCATGATGGGTCAATGACTTTTCATACATGGCATGAAAGTTGACTAAAGCTACCCCTGGAAAAAGTTATGGGGTTTCAAATGACAAATGTTACACTCCTGAGTTCAAGGGGTACTTGAGAAGAAGTGGTTTACATTCTGAGATGGATGCTGGTACAGCAACTGCAAAATTTGCAATACAATATACCATCTTTATTCAATGTTTCAGACCATGTTATAGAGATTAGAAGTATCAAATATAAAAATGACATCCATTTACATAAGAAGCTCTTCTTTTTTGGTGCACCAGAAATTCAGCATAGTGCTGTTGAGTTTAGCCTTACTTATTCCATGGGTGATGATGAAAGGACATAAATCTTGCATTTTCATGCAGCCCAAAGGACTTGAAAGTCAAACAGATGGCTAATAGGTATGGTTGCCGGCAGAGTTTTGTAAAAATGCAAGCAGAAAATTCAGTTATAAACAAATGTCACACAAAAAGCGTTACACTCCTGATTTTTTTGGCTATATTTTTGACCGTAACTTTTTCATGACTCAAACTGTTTGAATGAATTTTGGCAGGTATCTTCAAGGTGACATGATACATCATCAGCAACAAAAATAATGTACTATTAAAGCCCTGTTTTCTTTAAAATGCGCTGAAATGCTTCGGTCACATTTTTTTTTAACATGCCCTCATACACTTGTACTGTCATGTGCCTTGTTACAGTAATGTGACTAGATTAACAATAAAATAAGTTTGAGATCAATGAAACACTTTCAGGGGAAGCAACTCTGCCATTTTTAGTTTTTTCTTCCGTTTCAATATGGATCTACTCGTAAAGAAAACAATTGGCTCATTTGGGAGCATATTCTTCCCATTGAAAGTGGACTTCATTTTGGAAGGGTTCATTTAGCAGGGTGCTATTTTTCCACAAGGGAACAACTTAAGTGACTTCCTGTTTGCTCAACAGGAAGTCACTTAAGTTGTTCCCTTGTGGAAAAATAGCAAAAAGACAAAACAAAGGATTATGAGCTGGAGCCATACACCTTAAGACGTGAAAGGCTTAATTTGAGCCGGGACATGACAAAACCAACAAAGTGGCATGTATGCCCAGTGAAGACTCAGATCAGCCTTGGAATCCGTCCAGTCTGATCATTAGCTTCACTTTTGACATGGCTGTAGCTTAGACCCTTAGCTACTCTTAATCCCACAGTGAAGACTGATCAGACTGGGTGGATGCCCAGGCTGATCTGAAATTATGGTCTATACACATGCCACTTTGTTGGTTTTGCAGTGTCATGGCTCATGTCATGAAAATGATGTCCCATGTTCATCAATGTAAAATACTCATGGAAAAAAGACAGCCATGACATCTATGGGCCTATCCATGACTACTAAAAGTTTTTATAACCTAATAAACTGTAGGGTAAGCCCTATGGCTCTAAGGAACAAAAATTAGCCTTTACCAATCATTTTCCAGTCTTCTTTGTCTCTAAATACAGTTGACCCTCCTTACAATCAATGAGTCTGGCATTTGTTCTGAAACATTTTGACAGTAAACAGAAATTGCTGTTATAAAGAATGCAAAGATTTATTTTGAACAGTAAGCAATTCCATGCATAAAGAATTTTGTTGTTGTAATGAATGCCATTATAAAGAGGGTTGACTGTCATACTCTATCAATTTCTTTGTTAGCTACAAATGTCTGATGTGCTAGTGTCAGCTAGAAAGTTCTTTAACGAGCTTGTTGGTGAGGAGGGGGATAACTTCTCCCGTGGCTTCAGAGAAGATGAATTCTTGGCCAAGCTTACTCAAATGGGAGTGAAGATGTCTCAGGAAGATTGTCGACGGTGGTTCTCTATATTAGACTTAACTCAGGATGGGTAAGTAGAGTTAAGGTGAGTGGGTATGCTTTCAGGGGAAGCAACTCTGTCTGTTCCTTTTTTGCCTCCCTTCTCCATAGGGTCTACCCTTAAAGGAAAGAATGTGCTCCCCTGGGAGCAAATTCTTTCTTTTAAGAGTATACTCCTTTCTGGACCTCAGGAGGGGCGGGGTGGGGGATGCTGGGGTGGTGGTTGGGGGAGTGGGCAGTAATTAAGACAGTTTAGCAGGGGCAGTGGCCAAAGTAAATATAAGCCCCCACTTACTTGCTGTAGCTTATTATAAAGTTATTATGTCCCAGCATGTATACCACAAGTCTTTATTTTACAACACATGGTCAGAGATTTACATAAGGTTTGGTTTGCTGACTAATTCTCAGATCATTTAGGTTCTGTCTCCATAAAAATGAATTTATGTTGTTAACCAGTTTTCACCTATTCTATTCCATCCCATATCCTGCCAAGCTCTTTCTGTCACTGGACATGTTTTTTTTTTTTTTCAGACAAGTTGACATTATGGACTGGGACAATTTGTTGGAAGTCAATATGAATCTCTCTAAACTCCTGGTAGTACCCGATGTCACAGTAAGTACCCCTGAACAACTTATTTTGATTGTTATTTTTATGTTAAAAGGTTAGACACCTTAATAAGAGCCGCAACATTAGAAAACCAACAAAGTGGTTGTGCGCCCAGCACAAACTCAGATCAGCCTGGGGATCCGGCCAGTCTGATTAGAGTCTTTGCTGTATGCATGCAGGTAGCTTAGACCCTTAGCTACCCTGTAAGTGCTTAGCAAAGAGTCTTATCAGACTGGGCGGAAGCCCCTGCTCAGGGGCGTAACTAGGGGCAATTTCATAATACGCACAACCATGTTTTATTCTCTCATTCTTGAAGGGAAAGCTAGTATTTCAGCCACTTTGGTAATTGATATTGAAATCTTGTCTAATTTATAAATATTCAGCATGCAAATATGCAGGTGCGTTTTGAAATTTTGTCAATTTTGACAAAATTTCAATACGCACTTGCGTATTTGCCGTATAGGTAGCTACGCCCTTGCTGCTGATCTGAGTCTGCTTTGTGCGCACAACCACTTTGTTGGTTTTCTCGTGTTGCAGCTCAATTAAGATTGAGATGAATGAATACACTTTCTTGTGAAACAACTCTGGCTTTTACATTTTTGCCTCTTTCTCATTAGGAGCAGATTCTTTCCTTAAAAAGCTGCTCACATTTTAGAAGGACACTGTTTTCCAGGAGCTGCAAATACTGTTTCCATACGTAAAAATGGCGGAAAACTATGGAGGTATACCCATAACTCATAATGCATGAAGCACAATAAAAAAATCTGCGAGCAGTTTTCACAAACAGTTATTCACCCAAAGCATGAGAAAACAAGCAAGGTGGCATGCATGCCCAGCTAAGACTAAGATCAGTCTGGGCATGAGCCCAGTCTCATCAGAATCTTTGCTGTCTGCATGGAGCTAGCTTAAACCATTAGCTACCCTTTAAGAGCACAGCAAAGACTCTGCTCAGACTGGACAGATGTCTAGGCTGCTCTAAGTTTTCTATAATTGTTCTGATGGTTGATTTTGTGGTCAGTACAAAATTTAAAGGATAGATATTAGCTACCTCACACAAAAAGGAATCTTAACGAAGTCTGTGAATCTCTGCAGTCTGGCTACAGTCTTCATTTTTGTCAGTAGATTCCTCAGGTTCCATACTTGGTATGTGTAAACAGCAGAGATTCTGATCATCAGACTGCACAGATATGCAGGCTGGTCTGGGCCTTTGCTAGATTATATGCTTTAAGCACCCTTTGTGTGTTTCAGCTAACAAATGCTTTTTCTGTAGCATAAACATGCATCAGTTTTGGGACAATGCTCAGAAAGGCAAGACATAGCATTCCATAGAATTTTTATGAAACTTCTTATGTTCATTCTCTACAGTCAGTCTTCTCTCTGATTTCTCATGCATAGTCAAAATTTGATTTATTCCTGATTGTAGACAGGAGAGTTAGTGCCCCTGGTGACTGGTTTGTCTGAAGAAACCGAGATGGAAATGAAGAATATGCTCCACAGAGTCAACAGAATAGCAGAGGTAATATGCCAGTGCATTAAGATATTTATTCTAGTAAATGTGCCCTCTTTGATAAATGCCCTCTTATCCAGCAAACACATAACATCGTATTGACATCCTACTGACATTGATGCGACATATTTGATGTTGCATCTATGTGAGTACAACGTCAGTGCGACCTCATGGGCACGCTGAGTATTTTTTACTTCATATGGAACAAAGGTGGCCAAATGTACGTCTCAAGACAGTTCCCCTCCCTGGATTATTTACTTTGTTTATTTTTAGCTCACCTGGCCCGAAGGGCCATAGTGAGCTATTGTCATACCAATGCGTCCGGCGTGCGTCGTGCGTCGTGCGTCGTCACACAATGTGTCCGTCAACACCTAAAAACAAATATTCAAACATCTTCTTCTGTAAAACTGCTGGTCCCATGGTTCTCAAATTTCACATGGAGCATGACCTGACTCCAGGGTCTCAGAATTGTAAAATTGGGTCAGGTTGAAAATCCAAGATGGCCGCCGTTACTAAAAATAGCAAAAACAACAAAATAAACTTCTTCTCCAGACCCACTGGGTATATTTGTCTGAATTTTGGCATGGAACATCAGTAAAACCTTGGTATTCAAAATTGTAAAAATGAAAAAAATCTGTAGCGGAGTTTTGTCACAGTGACCTACTTTCTGTTTATGAGTGTAATTTTGCTCAAATGCCAATGTCAAAAAAGGACCTATTTAAACAACTTCAAACAACTTCTTCTCTAAAAGCACTGAACCCATGGATCTCAAATTTCACATGGAGCATGACCAGACTGCAGGGTTTCAAAATTGTAAAATTGGGTCAGGTCAAGAATCCAAGGTGGCCGCCGTTACTAAAAATAGCAAAAACAACAAAATCAACTTCTTCTCCAGAACCGTTTGGTATATTTGGTTGAAAGTTTGCGTGGAACATAAATGGGGCCTTGGTATTAAAAATTGTAAAAATAAAAAAAATCTATAGCGGAATTAGGTCACAGTGACCTACTTAGCGTGTACTAGACCGCTTTTGCTCAAATGTCAATATCTCAAGAAAATGCAACCAATTCTGACCAGATTTGGTCAAAAATGGTTCTTGAATGGAATTATTTCAATTTTGTGCCAGTTGACTATCCAAGATGGCCACCATGGGGGCCGTTACTAAAAATAGCACAAAGATAAAAATGACAATTACTCAAGAACCCTTGAATGGAATTGGACCAATTTTGTGTCAGAATGTTCCTTGCATGAAGCCGTTTCGATTAATTGCAAATCGGCATTCCAAGATGGCCGCCATCTGGTGTTACTAAAAATAGCACAAACATAAAAATGACAATTACTCAAGAACCCTTGAATGGAATTGGACCAATTTTGTGTCAGAATGTTCCTTGCATTAAGCCATTTCAAGTAATTGTAATTTGGCATTCCAAGATGGCTGCCATCTGGTGTTACTAAAAATAGCACAAACATAAAAATGACAGTTACTCAAGAACCCTTGAATGGAATTGGACCAATTATGTGTCAGAATGTTCCTTGCATGAAGTCGTTTGGATTAATTGCAATTTGGCATTCCAAGATGGCCACCATCTGCTGTTACTAAAAATAGCACAAAACATGAAAATGACAATATCTCAGTAACCGCTGAATGGATTTTGATGAAATTTGTGTCAAAATGATTCTTGCATTGGATGTTTCAAAAATATCTAACTGTAGACCAGTCATATTGGCCTCTGTTACTAAAAATAGAAAAATGTGAAAATTAGAAAATGTCAATGGAATTGGGCTAATTTTGTGTCAGAATGTTCCTTTCATTAAGCTTTTTCGATTTTTTCCATTTTGGCATTCCAAGATGGCCGCCATCTGCCGTTACTAAAAATAGCACAAAACATGAAAATGAATATATCTCAGTAACCGCTGAATGGATTTAGATGAAATTTGTGGCAAAATGATTCTTGCTTTGAGGTGTTTCAAAAATAAACAATATAGATACCTCAAGTTGGCCTGTGTTACTTAAAATAGCAAAATGTGAAAATTGGAAAATTACTATTTTGTGTCAAAATGGTCCTTGCATGAAGGCTTTTCGATTTTTTCGCATTTTGGCAATCCAAGATGGCCGCCATTTGCCGTTACTAAAAATAGCACAAAACATGAAACTGGCAATATCTCAGTAGCCCCTGGATGGATTTTGATGAAATTTGTGGCAAAATGATTCTTGCATTAAGGTGTTTCAAAAGTAAATAAATAAAGACCAGGCAAGCTGGCCTCTGTTACTAAAAGTAGCAAAATGTGAAAATAAGAAAATCTCAGTGGAATTGGACCAATTTTGTATCAGAATGGTCCCGTTGCATAATAGCCAGGTGAGCGATATCAGGCCCATTTGGGCCTCTTGTTAAAAATATGTATATAGAAAATCGACATGTGACAATTTTTGGGGTTAAGATAGGCTACATGTCTTTTTAACATCAATTCTCTGCTCTTGAAGACCCAGAGAAATGGTAGTATCTCCCATTTGGATTTCCTGTTGGATTTTCAGTAAGATGTAGGAAAGGATGTTCATTAGCTGATTGGTGCTTAACAGAGTACTTCTGGCCAGCAGTAGGTTGACAATGGAAATGATGCAGAATTGGAAAAACAAGGCCTTTACATTTTAACACCCACAAGCGTAATCTGGCCATATGTTAGGTTTGAATAGACTTTAATATTGTTTGTATATATAGACTTTGGGTGAGGTTGGGCCTGTAAAATCGATTTAAGCCCCCCAGTAATTCATTACTGACCGTTCCAAGGCGGTAGTTCTGTTGTGGTTCTCTGTTGCCTGTTTTTGGTGTCAGAGTTTCTGTGATGTTTTACCTTATGTATGTTCTTATTATTTTTGGTTCGGTTTGGGTTGCTGAGTGGCCACCTTTTGGGAACAAGCTGCTCACTCGGTTGGCCATATGTTCTCTGTATCTTGATTATTTGTAATCTTAGTTGTTTCCAACTATGGTTTGAGGGCTGGATTTGGATTTTGATTGTTTCAGTTCCTGGTCTTTGCATACTTTTTACTTTTGATATTGTTATATATATATATATTTATATATACTTTGATATTGTATAGACTTCAATATTGTTTGTATGTATAGACTTCAATATTGTTTGTATGTATAGACTTCAATATTGTTTGTATATATAGACTTCAGTATTGTTTGTATATATAGACTTCAATATTGTTTGTATATATAGACTCCAATATTGTGACTTCAATATTGTTTGTATATATAGACTTCAATATTGTTTGTATATATAGACTTCAATATTGTTTGTATTTATAGACTACAATATTGTTTGTATATATAGACTTTAATATTGTTTGTATATATAGACTTCAGTATTGTTTGTATACTGAACGCCAAAAGAAACGCATACAAGTCTAGGTTCAGTTTTCTTCTGTCAGCTGGTTTATGGTTTTAAATCATATATAGCAGAAAACACTACTGACGTCTGCCAACAACATAAACTTATCTGCTGGCAAAATTAAACTTGGATTAAAGAGTTATCTCAATTTATTGTGAAACATTCAAATTTATTGCAAGAGTTGTCTTTCCTTTGGCTATATAACAAATTGTTTCTAAAACACGACACTGATGTGTGGTTGTGAAAAAAACGTCGGTTTCATTACCATGGTATTCTTCTTAGGAACATGACAGCAGTTTGAAGTTGAACACTTGTCAAATTATCTCCCTTGCAATTAAACAAATAGCAAAATGGGCAGTCCAATAACATCAAAAGCTCTGCAGTGCTACGAAAAATTTCTTTGCAAAGCTTTTATTTTACTCTTGTTAATTCATTTAACCTCTTCGTATGAATGGCTTCTGTTCTTTTCAAGAAATACAGGGTGTTAAAAGGTCTATGGAAATCCAATGGTAAGCCAGTGTTACTGTTTCTACTGCCAACTTTCACCTGATTGTTTCTCTAAAGAGCAAGACACGACTGCTTTGATTTTTTCGCTGTTTCTTATCCTTGCCGCGGACATTATGTCTGGAGAAAATAATTAGCTGAGCATTATATGGAATTTAAAATTCAGCTTCTCAAAGTATGGTGACTTTAAGTTTAACCCCTTCACAAAAGCAAGCGTTCTGGTCTCTAAAGTTCATTGAATATGGATGCGTTAAGGTGCTAATTCTGTCGGAATATCATAACCAAAGTAATTTAAAGTGTCTAGATAAGAGCATATACCTATACCTTTAAATAAATTGGGCGTATACATTGTATGCGTTTCTTTTGGCGTTCAGTATATATATTGACTTCAATATTGTTAGTATATATAGACTTCAATATTATTTATATAATTTCAGTATGCAGTACAGAAGGATGTGCGAGTCATGATTGATGCTGAACAGTCATACTTCCAGCCAGCAATCAGTAGACTGACTATGGAAATGATGAAGAAATTTAATAAAGAAAAAGCTTATATATTCAACACATACCAGTGTTACCTTACTGTAAGTTAAGATAGTGTTAATAGCATATTAATCCTAATAAATACCACTACTCTAATAAACAGCCCCTGCCTATGAAAATTTAGAGGATCTTACACGAGTGGTCATTTCATATGAAATGTATGAAACGAGCCTTCGGCGAGTTTCATAAATTTCATATGAAATGATCATGAGTGTAAGATTCTGTTTATCATATGACCCTTTAAAATGGGATTTTAACGCCTTCAAATGGAACATTATTTTAAAAATAATGCATTGTTGACATGGACGTTGTCAGTGACGTTACGTTTATGCGCCAAAGTGTTATTACAAAGTGTTATTATACCCCCGGTATACAAAGTATATAGGGGGTATATAGTTTTTGGTTTTTCCGTAAATATGTTTGTGTGTGTGTGTGTATGTTAACATTTTTTCTGTCACAGATTTCTCAGGAACCACAATAGCTACGATTTTGAAATTTGGTACAAACGTTGGGTATGATTAGTTGTACCGTGTAAGAGACAATCAGCCTTCTCATGCTTATCATTCCCTTTATTTGTCCATTTTTTCTTTCTCTTCAATTAAATTTCTGTCACAGATTTCTAAGGAATCACAATAGCTAGGATTATGAAATTTGGTACAAACGTTGGGTATGACTAGTTGTACCGTGTAAGAGACAATCAGCCTTCTCCTGCTTATCATTCCCTTTGTTTGTCCATTTTTTCTTTCTCTCCAATTAAATTTCTGTCACAGATTTCTCAGGAACCACAATAGCTAGGATTTTGAAATTTGGTACAAACGTTGGGTATGACTAGTTGTACAGTGTATTAAAGAGACAATCAGGCTTCTCCTGCTTATCATTCCCTTTGTTTGTCCAATTTTTCTTTCTCTCCAATTAAATTTCTGTCACAGATTTCTCAGGAACCACAATAGCTAGGATTTTGAAATTTGGTACAAACATTGGGTATGACTGGTTGTACCGTGTAAGAGACATTCAGCCTTCTGCTGCTTATCATTCCCTTTGTTTGTCCATTTTTCTTTCTCTCCAATTAAATTTCTGTCAAAGATTTCTCAGGAACTGCTTCAGCTAGAATTTTGATATTTAGTACAAACATTGGATATGAATAGTTGTATCATGTAAGAGAGCAGCAGCCTTCTGCTGCTTATCAGTCCCTTTGTTTGTCCATTTTTCTTTCTCTCCAATTACATTTCTGTCAAAGATTTCTCAGGAACCACTTCAGCTAGGATTTTGAAATTTGGTTCAAATGGTGGGTATGACAAGTTGTACTGTGTAAGAGAGAATCAGCCTCTTCCTATGTATCATTCCCTTTGTTCTTCCATTTTTTCTTTCTCTCCAACTATTTTTGGTCACAGATTTCTCTGTTTCTATGAGAGCCACAGTCTTCAAATTTTGTATGCATCTTGAGAAGGGCCAAATATATTGTGGGAAAGAAAATCAAGATGCTAAGGTTTTTTCTTTCTTTTTCCCATCTCTCACTGCAGTGTAATAAATGGGAAATTTATTTCAAAGGTTTTTCAGATTACTATGTTATTAGATTTATGTCTATGTTAAAACTGATAAGTTGACATCATTTGGATGCTGCTGTTGACGTAGGTCAAGGTCACAGACAAAGAAGTTTTTGTAACTTATGTTGAAATTTTGTGTTAAATTTGTATACTCTTTTGATTACATGATTTGCATTTATTTTAATGAAACCTTTTGGTATTTGTCTTTAGGCCTTTCACTGGATTTGTAATAGATTGTCCATTTGTCTGTCTGTTAGATAACATTTGCTTGTATTAAATGTGTTTTTTTTAGGGGGTGGCGCTGGCCGGGGGTATACGTGAGCCCCTGCTCACATGCTCTAGTTACACGTGTGGTCATACGATTTTTATGACACAACATTATCCACTGAATAACAGTTACTTCATATGATAAAATGTTATATTAACTGGCATGAATTCCTGTTTACTTCTCAGAGTAAGGTAGCTAACTCTTTCCTTTAAGAGTAGACCCCTACTGAGTAGGGAGGCGAAAATAGTAAAGTTGCTTCCTTTGAAGTCTGTCCATCACCTTTATATTGCTTATTAGAGGTATTTTGGCAGTGGTTAATTTACTGCACTTTAGGCTCTAAATAATGCCCTCCTTTCAGAAAATGCAATGCCCAAGGGTGTTTAATGTGATTAATATGGTTAATGTGTATGGTAGCACTTTATGTTATAACAGATCCAAATTTATGACTACCCAATGCATTTGTTTTTCAGAGACTGCAAGAACTGTTTATGCCCCCGCCACGAAGTGGGGAGGGGCATATAGTTTTGCCCTTGTCCGTCTACATCCGTCAGTCACATTTTTGTAGTACTGTTCTTGTCTCCGCAACTACTCCTACAGTATTTCATGCAGGGAGTTGAAACTTGCAACACAGTTCAGACATGCATTGAACATGTGCATAAAGGAAACAGAACTTTGATTCGGGTCGTCATGGCAGAATTATATCCCCTTGAATGACATACACATTTTGACTGTATTTCACACTTTGTAGTACTGTTCTTGTCTCTGCAACTCCTCCAATGGATTTGGAACTTGCAACACAGGTCATACATGCATTGAACATGTGCATAAAGGAAACAGGACTTTGACTCAGGTCCTTATTGCAGATTTATGCCCCCTTGAATGACATACATATTTTGACCATACATGTATTTCCATGGCTCATATACAAGGTCACCTTTTGTCATTGCTCTAGTGGCCTCATTTATCAACCTATTTTGGTATTACATCACAGCTATATTGGGTATGACAAAACCTCAAACATGATTGTGTTTCAGGTTGGTAGGATCAGGGTCAAGGTCACAGTCGCTATTTTCAGAAAAACTTGGGCATCGCTCTAGCGCTTTTATTTATGGATCGATTTTGATATAACTTCACATAAATGTTTAGTATAACAGTATCTTAAATAAATTGAGATCCAAGGTCAAGGTTACAGTTGCAATTTTTAGAAAAAACTTTATCATCTCTCTAGCCCCTTTATTCATTGACAATTTTGATGTAACTTCACCCAAATGTTAAGTGTGACAATATCTTGGACAAGTTCGCGATCCAGAATTTTAGGGTCAAGGTCAAGGTCACATTTGCTATTTTTAGAAAATACGTTGTCATCCCTCTGGAATGATTTTGACAGAACTTCACACAAATATTTAGCATGATAATATCTGGGACAAATTCACGTTTCAGCATTGTAGGTCCAAGGTCAAGGTCACAGATGCTATTATAGGTACATGTAAATCTTTGTCATTTTCTAGCGCCTTTATTTGTTAACTGATTTTGATATAGCTGCACACAAATATTAGGTATAACAATATCTTGGACAAGTACACCTTTCAGTGTTGTAGATCCAAGGTCAAGGTCACAATTGCTTTTTTTAGAAAAAAAAAAACTTTGTCATCCCTTTAGCACTTTTATTTATTGACAGATTTTGATGTAACTTCACACAAATATGTTTTAATACATTACTCATCTAGTGAGGCATATGGTGGGGGCATTCATCACCTTTAGTGATAGTCTAGTTTTTTAAAGAAATTTCACACCATCCATTTTTGCAGTTCCAGTGTTTTCGCTGACAGTGGCTTACTTTTCATTTTATGTTGAACATAATCATGTCATGTCTACCCTTTGCATTTTTCTAAAAAACTTAATTTATTAACAATATGGGATGGTAGAAAAGCCAGAGGAAGAAAGCATCGTGCAGTCGCAGAGTCGCCTTCAAGGGAATAGTTGTCATTTTTATAGCACCTGCTTTGGCATGGTGAGACAAAGATGTCCATTTTCTGTCAGTCTGTCAGCTTTCAGTAAAACCTTTGATGTGTCCCCATCCACAATAATTGTTGCATTAGTACCAGTGTTAAAGTCTATCAATGGTTACATTTATCACCTTAGTATCAGTGTTAAAGTCTGTCAATGGTTACATTCATCACCTGGCACAAAGTTGCTTCTTGAAATTTCTCCATGCATGTTGCAGTAGTTTCTACCCTTGATCTATATTTAGGGCCCCGTCAGAGGAAGTCTGCGGAGGCCCTATAGTAATCACCTTGTCCGTCTGTCTGGCTGTCTGTCCGTCCGTCCGTCCGTCCTTCCATCATCATTTCGTGTTCGCTCAATAACTCTGAAATCGTTAGAGATATTTTCATGAGACTTGGTACAAATGTAAAGCATCATCAGACAATGTGCAGAGAACAAGAACCATAACTCTGCCTACTTTTTTTACTGAATTATGCCCCTTTGTAATTTTGAGTACAGAAATCGTGTCCGCTTCATAACTCTGAAACCGTTTGAGATATTTTCACGAGACTTGGTACAAATGTAAAGCATCATCAGACGATGTGCAGAGAACAAGAACCATAACTCTGCCTACATTTTTTACTGAATCATGCCCCTTTGTAATTTTGAGTATAGAAATTGTGTCCGCTTCATAACTCTGAAACCGTTAGAGATATTTTCACGAGACTTGGTACAAATGTAAAGCATCATCAGACGATGTGCAGAGAGCATGAACCATAACTCTGCCTACATTTTTTACTGAATTATGCCCCTTTGTAATTTTGAGTACAGAAATCATGTCCGCTTCATAACTCTGAAACTGTTAGAGATATTTTTAAGAGTCTTGGTACAAATGTAAAGCATCATCAGACAATGTGCAGAGAACAAGAACCATAACTCTGTTTACATTTTTTATTGTCGCACCTGCTTTAGCAAGGTGCGATATAGGAGTTCACTTTTCCGTCCGTCCGTCAGTCATTCCGTTCGTCCGTCCGTCAACAATTACGTCGACCCTAGTGTTTAAGTTCATTTCTTGCAAACTATGATACCTAAAATCATCAAACCTGGCATAAAGCTTCTTCTTAGAATGATCTCGAGGGTTTTTGCTCTTATTTTTACCCCTGACCTATATTTTAAGCACTGCTGGCTTTTTAAAACAGTCTGTCAATAGTTTTGACCCTAGCGTGACCCTAGCATTTAAGTCCATTTCTCGCAAACTATGATACTGACAATCATCAAACCTGGCATAAAGCTTCTTCTTATAATGTTCTCAAGGACTATTGCTCTTATTTTTACCCTTGACCTATATTTCATGCTCTGATGACTTCATAAAACAGTCCCTCAACAATTACGTCGACCCTAGCATTTAATTCTATTTCTTGCAAACTGTGATAATTAGAATCATCAAACCTGGCATTAAGCTTCTTCTAAGAATGTTTTCGAGGGCTGTTGCTCTTATTTTTACCTTAACCTATATTTCATGCTCTGCTGACTTCGTAAAATATTATATTCAAAATTATGTCGACCCTAGTGTTTAAGTCCATTTCTCACAAACTATATACCTAGAATCTTCTTAGAATGTTCTTTAGGGCTGTTGCAATTAATTTACTCTTGACATGCAAATTACAAGGAAACGGATCAAGAAGATCAATGCTTCCTATACCTTAGAGGGAACAGTCCTCAGTAATGTAGAAACTATCAAGTATCTCGGCATAACTTTTGCCAATGATTTGAAATGGAACACACATGTCAGTAATATTTGCACAAAGGCTAATAGGACCCTCGGCTTCCTCAGACGTAACTTGGCAGCATGTCCACAGGATGTTAAGGAGTCAGCATACAAGGGACTGGTGCGTCCAGTCCTGGAGTATGGCAGTTCAGTTTGGGACCCTCAAAGTATACTTCTTCAAGATGAACTTGAGAAGGTGCAGAAAAGGGCAGCTAGATTTGTAACGGGAAATTACACATATGAAACTGGGAGTATGACTGGCATTCTGGAGAAACTTAAGTGGGAATCCCTAAAAAAGAGAAGGAAAGATAGTAGACTTATAATGCTTTACAAAGGTCTGAGGGGTGCAGCCAGTATACCTATAAATGACCTTGTTCCCCCAAATAGGCGTACCAGGAATCATCATTCCCTGACATTTCAAACCCCATTGGCTGGGACTGACGTTTACAAGTCCAGTTTCTTCCCCCAGACTATTAGAGATTGGAATTCCCTGGAAGATTCACTTATTTCTGCTGCTGAGTGTGCAGAGGATTCAGTTACTAAGTTTACTTCTCTTATAAGGGCTAGGGACTAGCTTCCCTGATTCACAGGTCCTGGTGAATGATTGTCTCACCATGAACGTATCACCAGTAAACAGTTCTGATTCTGATTCTGACATATATTTAATGCTCTGCTGACTTCACAAAATTTTACACCCAAAGTTATGTTGGCCCTAGCGTTTCAGTCCTTTTGTCTGAAAGTATGATACCTGCAGTCATCACAACTGGCATAAAGTTTATTCTTAGAATATTCACGAGGGATATGCAGTTATTCCTACCCTTGGCCTATATTTCATGCTCTTCTGGCTTAGTAAAATTTTACATCCAAAATTGTCTTGACCCTAGCATTTTTAGCTCACCTGAGCCAGCGGCTCCGGGGGAGCTTATAGGATGGTAAGGCTCCGGCGTCCGGCGTCCGTCCATCGTCTGTCCATCGTCCGTCCACACTTTCAAATGACTTCTCCTCTGAAACCGCTGGGCCGATTGTAACCAAATTTCATATGTAGCCTACTGGGGACTTAGGAACGAAAAATTGTTCAAACGGTCCTGGTCACATGACCAACATGGCCGCCATGCCCATATATGGTAAAAACCTAAAAAAATCTTCTTCTCCAGAACCAATAGGCCGATGGCCTTGAAACTTGGTATGTAGCATTGGGTATACGAGTACTACCAAGATTGTTCAAATTATGACCTTGGGTTGACCTTGACCTTTTTTACGGTAAGGTCAAATTTGCTTCCTTATGCTTTTATATGGCAAAATGCTAGAACGTAAGATATCTTGGAAACTATTGAAGATTTTGGGCTAAAAATTGGTATCTACAGTCATCTTAATGAGTACATGAAGATTTATGAGTACAAGAGGTCAAGGTCATTCTTTGACCTAGAACTCTGATATTTTGACAGTTTCAAACAATCACCTTAAAAGCCACTGGGCCAGTTGAAACCAAATTCCATATAGAGCTTACAGGGGTTGAGGGAATGAAAAATTTATTCATACCGTCCAGGTCACATGACCAACATGGCCGCCATGCCCATATATGGTAAAAACCTTTAAAAATCTTCTTCTCAAGAACCAATAGACAGATGGCCTTGAAACTTGATATGTAGCATTGGGTACTTTAGTACTATCAAGATGGTTCAAATTATGACCTTTGGTTGACCTTGACCTTTTTTACGGCAAGGTCAAATATGGGAAAATGCTACAACATGAGATTTCATGGAAACGTTTGAAGATTAAGGCCATAAAGTTGGTATATGCAGTCATCTTAATGAGTACATGAAGATTTATGGGTACAAGAGGTCAAGGTCATTCTTTGACCTTTGACCCAGAACTCTCATATTTTGAAAATTTCAAACAATCTCCTCAAAAACCACTTGGTCAGTTGTAATTTAATTTCATCTAGAGCCTCCAGGGGTACAGGGAATAAAAATTTGATCAAACGGTCCAGGTCACATGACCAACATGGCTGCCATGTCCATATATGGTAAAAACCTTAAAAAAACTTCTTCTCAAGAACCAATAGGCCGATGGCCTTGAAACTTGGTAAGTAACATCGGGTATACAATTACTACCAAGATTGTTCAAATTATGATCTTGGGTTGACCTTGACTGTTTTTTTACGGCAAGGTCAAATATGGGAAAATGCTACAACATATGATTCATGGAAAGTTTTGAATATTAAGGCCTAAAAATTGATAAATACAGCCATCTAAATGAGTACATGAAGACTCATGAATACAAGAGGTCAAGGTCGTTCTTTGACCTTTGACCCTGAATTCTTATAGTCTGACAATTTCAAACTTCTTCTTAAAAGCTACTGAGCCAATAATTGTAACCAGATATCATATAGACCCTTCAGGGGTTGAGGGAATGAAAATTTCTTCAAATGGTCTGGATCACATGATCAACATGGCCGCCATGCCCATATATGCTAAAAAACCTTTAAAAATCTTCTTCTCCAGAACCAATTGACAGATGGCCTTGAAACCTGGTATGTAGCATTGTGTGCTCCAGTACTATCAAGATTATTCAAATTATGACCTTGGGATGACCTTGAACCTTTTTACAGCAAGGTCAGATATGGGAAAATGCTACAACGTAAGATTTCATGGGAAGTTTTGAAGATTTTGGCCTTAAAATTGGTATATACAGTTGTCTTAATGAGGTCATGAAGAATTATGAGTACAAGAAGTCAAGGTCATTCTTTGACTTTTGACCCAGATTTCTCATATTTTGACATTTTCAAACATTTCCTCAAAAGACAAAGGGCCAATTGTAAACACATTTCACAAAAATTTGTTCAAACGGTCTAGGTCACATGACCTGCATGGTCGTCATACCCATTTATTGTATAAACCTTTAATATTTTTCTTCTCCAGAACCAATACACCTATGACCTTGAAAGTTGGTAAGTAGCATGGAGTACTAGAGTACTACCAAGACCTTGATCTTTTTTGCAGCATGGTCAAATATGGGAAAATGGTAGAACATAAAATTCATCGAAAGTTTGAAAATTTTGGCCTAAAATGGTATATATGGTTGTCTTAATGAGTACATGAAGATTTATGATTACAAGAGGTCATGGTCATTCTTTGACTTTTGACCCAAGACTCATATTTTGACAATTTCAGACATAGAAAAAGTCACTTTGCCAGTTGTTCAGGTGAGGGATTCAGGGCCTCATGGCCCTCTTGTTGTCCATTTCTCATACAAGTTTTTTTAACTAAATTCTTTACTACTGTGGAAGTGCATTGCAGGTGCGACATAGCATTCCGCGGAATTCTTGTTGAATTATGTCCCTTTGTAGTTTTGAGTTCAGAAATCATGTCCGCTTCATAACTCTGAAACCATTAGAGATATTTTCACCAGACTTGGTACAGATGTAAAGCATCACCAGACGATGTGCAGAGAACAAGAACCATAACTCTGTCTACATTATTTACTGAATAATGCCACTTTGTAATTTTGAGTACAGAAATCATGTCCGCTTCATAACTCTGAACCCGTTAGAGATATTTTCACGAGACTTGGTACAAGTGTAAAGCATCATCAGACGATATGCAGAGAACAAGAACCATAACTCTGGCTATGTTTTTTTACTGAATTATGCCCCTTTGAAATTTTAGGGCAGAAATCGTGTCCACTTTTTAACTCTGAAACCGTAAGAGATATTTTCACATGACTTGGTACAAATGTAAATCATCATCAGATGATGTGCAGAGAACCAGAATCCTAACTCTGCCTACACTTGTTACTGAATTATGCCCCTTTGTAATTTTGTTTATAGAAATCATGTCCGCTGTATAGCTTTTAAAGCATCAAAGATATTTTCATAGAACTTGTATATAATATAAAGCATCATCAGACAATGAGCAGAGAATAAGAACTGTAACTTCATCTACATTTTTTACGGAATTATTCCCCTTTCTAGTTGACAGTCTGGAAAACATGTTCAACCTCTAACTTTAAAATTGTTGAAGATATTTTCACAAAACTTTGTACAAATATAAACATCATTGGACAATGTGTAGAGAAAAAGAACCATAACTACAACTTCATTTTTAACAGAGTTATAACCCTTTGTTATTTTAGGTATGGATCTTGTCCAGTCTATAACTTTAAAGCCTTTGAAGATATTTTTTATAAAACTTGGTACAAATATAAAGCATTGTCAGATGAGCTGAAGGTGTGCAGAATGCAAGAATGGTAACATAAGTTTCCAGCTTCATAGAGTTGTTGCCCATGTTTTAATCAATCATGATTTGGTATTTTGCCCATATCTTGATGACACTACCAGAGGCTTAATTTCAAATAACATATTGAATAGGAAGGAACAACATGATAACAGAAAGCTGGTATTGTTATTTCTGGTTGGGCACATATGACTTAAATGTTGTCAACAGTTTCATAAAGGCGGGGCCCTATTAGTTACCATGTTTCTAGTTACTCTGTAAGTTAAGTTCATTGTTGTAATTTGTGTTTGTAGGCAGCACATCACAATATCAGGATAGACCTAGACACAGCCAGAAGAAATGACTTCTATTTTGGGTGTAAATTGGTTCGAGGTGCATATATGGAACAGGTAGCACTTTAATTGAGCCGAGACACGAGTAAACATACAAAGAGGTTTTGTGCCCAGCGCAGACTCAGATCAGCCTGGGCATTCGCCGAGTCTGATCAGTCTTTGCTGTCGGCATGAAGGTAGCTTAGACCCTAAGCTATCCTTTAAGCACTTAGCAAAGAGCCTGACCTGGTCTTATCTGAGTCTGCGCTGGGCGCACAACAACTTTGTTGGTTTTTTCATGTCACGGCTCATTTATGATAGCTTATAGCCACATTGTGTATATTGTTATGTTTTCTTTTACCGGTATTCAGTATAAAGCTAATGTTGAGTTGTTCAAAATAAATGTTTGAATAAGATACAAACAAACAGCTCTTTGAGACTTTTGAATCTGCCATTCTTTTGAATGCTTATAAATGAAAGAGTCAATTTTAGAAATTTATAATGCATTGTTAAACCAGCAGAATTTTTATAACTGGGTTAAATGTGCATGATAAAGCAGTGTAGACCCTGATCAGACTGCTCCTAGTTGACATTTTGCTAGATGTGCCTAACTCATTGTTGTAGAGTAAAATCCACTAATTCAGATTTTAGGATTACTTTAAGATGAATAGGAAATTTTTAAGGAGAAGCAACTCAGCCATTTTCATATTTGACTGTCTTTTCCGCAAGGGATAATTCTATAAGGAAAGAAGTTTCCCCTAGGTCGTATGGAGCAGAGTTTTTCCCTTATTATTTTAGACATGTTTGAAGGGTTTCATCAACCATGGAAGCAAATAATAAGAAACACAAGTTGTTTCCCTTTGTAAGAATGGTGGAGCACCCCAATACATGTCAAAGTACAGTAAGTGTGTTTAAGGTGTTCCAATATTTGGAGTAATTATGGTATAAAAGTTCTAAAAATTGGAGCACCTAAAATCACAGGAGTTTGAAGCTTTATTTGAGGAGTATTTCTAAACCTTGTCATCCAGTTTCCAATACAACACAGTACAATATTTTTAAAGGAGATACGATCTTCCCAATTTATGACACTTTGAAGTGTTTCACGGACTAAGCTTCGCCTGTGCCTAAAGATATCACCATAATTGTTCTGAAGATAAAAGTATTTTTTTAAGATTGCAGAAATATGTGCAAAAGATGCAGATCTTCTTATGCAATCTTCTTTTGCAAACATTGTAGACCCTGATCAGACTGCTCCTTTGGGAGCAGTCTGATCTGGGTCTGCACTGGATGCATGGATCTATCTGTCCCAATACTCAGAACTTTTACAGTAATCATGATATATTCCAGGAGAGAGAGCGAGCAGCCCAGATAGGCTATGAAGATCCCATCAACCCAACTTACGATGCCACAACGGGAATGTACCACAAGGTGTTACGAGAAGTTATGAGACAGATACAGATGAGAGATAGAGGGAAAATAGCTGTTATGATTGCCAGTCATAATGAAGACACAGTGAAATATACAGTGGAGAAGTAAGTGGTTGAGAAGTGTCAAAATTCTAAAAACAGCTGTTATGATCGCCAAACTGACTCACACGTGCTGTCTCCCTAATTTTAAATTTCAAAACTTAACATGTCTGATCTTGCAGTAAACATTAGCTGTTCTAGTCTATCCCATAACCTGTTAGCAACTGTAATATTGTTTAAATATTCTATTTAAACAAAACTTTTTTTTACTTTAAGACACTTTTCTAATTTTGCAGAGAAAGATAAATTGTGAATGTTTTTATCACTATTTATTAAATAGGTAAATTTAGGCATTGTTCTGAAATACTGAAAACTATTGCCACAAATCACTTAAACAACAGCAGTGGCAGCACACATTTGTTTTACAGTGTATTACTATAATAGAAAAGTGATATGTTCAGTTGCAGTTTACATCAGTTATGTTGTTTGAAAAGATTATTTGATTTAATACGGTTTAATGTGAAATGTGCTGTTTGATAAAATATATTTTTACCGTTAGTCTGGTCCAGCCTGGCCCAGAGGCTATAAAACTTGAGTACATTCTCAAACTCAAAATAAAGCATACTGATTGGCTGCTTCCGAGCACATGCTCGGAGGTAGCCAATCAGTGTGCTTTATTTTGAGTTTGAGATTATTCCCAAATTTTAAAACCTCGAACCCTGGGTGTTAGTCTGGTTGAACCTGATCATTGGTTATGTTGGACCAAACTAATGACAGAATGTGAATGTTCATTTACTGCAGGATGAAGGAATTTGATATCAAGCCCTCAGACAGGTTGATCTGTTTCGGTCAGTTGTTGGGAATGTGTGACCAAGTCAGCTTTCCCCTAGGTAGGTTGCACAGATAGTTAACCCCCAAAAATTGGATATAGGCAAACAGTGCAGACCCAGATCAGACGCCACAAATGCGGAGTCTGATCAGGGTCTAAACTTTTTGCATATGACAAATGGGTATTTTTCCTCAAAATAAAACAAAACATCGAAAACTAAACTAAACCTGACACCCCTAAAACGAGAAATGGACTCGTCCAATATATGCAGTTAGAAGAGTCCACTAGGCATTAATGGGTTAAAATTGAGACACCATATTTCTCCTAACAGATACCCTCCCAATTCACAAGTGAGCTGCGACGTGAGAAAACCAACAAAGTGGTTGTGCGCCCAGCGCAGACTCAGATCAGCCTGGGCATCCGCCCAGTCTGATCAGAGTCTTTGCTGTCCGCATGGAGGTAGATTAGACCCTTAGCTACCCTTTAAGCGCTTAGTGGAGAGTCTGATTAGACTGGGCGGATGCCCAGGCTGATGTGAGTCTGCACTGGGTGCACAACCAGTTTGTTGGTTTTCTCGTGTCGCGGCTCAAGTGTCTAAGAAAGGGGTGGTGGTCAAGTGGTTAGAGATGCTTGGTTATGGTGTAGAAGGTCTTGAGTTTGAATCCTGACTTGGTTCAGTTCCCCACTGGAAAACTTTGTCAACCCAGCAGTAAATGGGCACCTTTTTCAAATCAGGGAAGGATAAGGCAGCAACTGGAGAGGGATAAGTTCTGCCTTTTATATGCTGTGTCCAAGATACAGTGGGCCTCCAACCCCTACTGCTCCTACTGCAACTAGGTTATGGGAAACCTTTACCTTTATAAATGGCATTTTGGAAACAAAGTTTGGGCAAACACTCTCATCTGACACCTAGCCCTGATGGTTATGCTTATGTAATTGTCCTGTCTGTGCCTGTGATAGTACTGCTAGGGACTAGCTTCTCTGATGACAGGTCCTGGTGGAGGTTTGTCTTATGATGTATACATCACTAGTAAACATTTCTGATTTCGATTTTTGCAAAAATATATTCTATACTATTTAAAAGTCTTACCAATGGGTCAGATAGGACCGTGGAAGAGTTACGTGGAAGAGTTACCGCAGCTGTAACTTTCTGCACAGAAGTTCTCGCAGGCCCTGTTTTTAGAATATTTACAGTACCAACATCTGGGTCACAATATTACATACCCCTTCCCAATATGCACACCATCAATTTTCTGTGAAAAAGTAGCTAAAATTCCACCATAATTGGCTTTTAACCACCAAAATATGACATTAATTGTTGTTATTTCAGACTAGACATGGATAACAGACTGAGCAGTTATAACTGTCAAAACTGTAGTGTAACAGAGAACATTTAGCTGGAACTGTACTCTTTATCAGGGGAAGCATTTTTAACATTTTCATTTTTTCCTTCCTTTTCAATGGTGGTCGACTCTTGAAGGAAAGAATTGGCTCTTGTAGGATTTTGGATAGCTGGACACTAGGAACTATTACATTTAGATTGAGAAGGTGAAAGGATTAGATTCTAGGTAAACAAGAGCACACTCTGTCAGTTGCATGGCCCATATTATTCATATATGAGCCGCGACATGAGAAAACCAACAATGTGGTTTTGCACCTAGCGCAGACTCAGATCAGCCTGGGCATCTGCCCAGTCTGATCAGAGTCTTCGCTGTCCGCATGGAGGTAGCTTATACTTTTAAATACCCTTTGAGCACTTAACAAAGAGTCTGGTCAAACTTGGTGGATGCCCAGGCTGATCTGAGTCTTGGGTCAGCGCACAACAACATTGTTGGTTTTTTCGTGTCACGGCTCATATATGTACTGCAAAGTCTGACAAGTATCATCGTGATCCTGTATATCATATTCAGTGCTGCAGATAAAGAGGGCGAACAGAGATAATTTAGGGATAGTTTTTCATATTTCTGCATAAAACCCCTTATTAGAACCGTATTGGCATGTTTTTATGGGGTCACAACTTACGTTCTTGTTGAGAAATAAAACAAATTATGTTAGATTATCCTCTAAACCCCACCTTAATTATCTGGATATCTATGTTTACTTGCAGGTCAAGCAGGTTATTCAGTGTACAAATATACACCATATGGTCGAATAGAAGAAGTGTTACCATACTTATCACGGCGAGCCATGGAGAACAAGTGTATGCTCAAGAAAGTTGCAAAAGAGAAGACTCTTATCCGACAGGAAGTTTTCAAGAGATTAAAATCTGGACAATTATTATATGATCCAATGAAACACTTACCTCCAACATCAGAGCAAAAGTTGTAGTCAAAGTGGTTTGGACTGTGTTGCACAAAAAGTGCTGCATAGATTCATAGACTGGTTTTAGTCTCTGCTGTTTGCAAACACATTTGCAAATAGCAGAGGCTCATACCAGTCTGCATAGATTCACAGACTGGTTTGTGTCTCTTAGGTTTGCAAACATGTTTGCAAACAGCAGAGGCTCAAACCAGTCGGCATAGATTCACAGACTGGTTTGTGTCTCTGAGGTTTGCAAACACGTTTGCAGACAACAGAGGCTCAAACCAGTCAGCACAAATTCACAGACTGGTTTGTGTCTCTGCCATTTGCAAATACACATTTACAAAAAATGCAAACCAGTCTGGGAATCTATGCAGTTTAATTAGAGCCTTGAGGGCCTGTAGATTCCTCAGGATCTATTCACGGTGTGTGCAGACACAAAAGGCCTTGGTCAGACTGCAGATGCAGGGTCTAATCTGAGTCTTTGCTGGTTCCATATACACCATTTTTGTGTAGTGTAACTCAAATCTCCTTATAAGTGAAAAAATTATTTTTCCACAAAACATGCTGTATTTATTTGGTTATACAACAGGGTTTTTCTCTTCCAGACAACCCTAAAAGTCTACATCTGTCTTATAAGACTGACTAAGCTTTTAGTTTTTTTGGCAGAGAAATCCCATCTTATAGCTGAATTCTATGGGACTGATTCAGATACTTGGCATTGTTCTATTGGGGGGGGGGGGGGGGGGGGGGGGGGGGGGGTAGGAAATCTCATCTTACAGCCAAAAAACTGCAGTATGGAGCAGTCTTATTAGCAACTGAACTCTTTGCAGGGCAATTTTTTTCAAGATTTTAAAGTAAATTAACTTTTACCTTGCCTTTCCAAAGTACAGAAAGAACTGTAATTTTAATGATTCTGTCTTTGGCATCCCCTGGTTAGTTTTTCCTACATTGTACAGAAGAGAGCTATGGAGTAATAAGAAAACTAAAACAACACTGGTTTGAGAAGAAAGAATGCTTAAGGGTGGCAAAAAGAGTACCTTGTGTAAGAGTGTTGCCCTTATTTTGAAAATGGCAGAGTTATAAAATAATGATAAATAATACATGGGATATCATTGTCTGACTGCTACAACTCTTTTTCTGAATCTTTAGCAAGATTTTCAGCTGGGAAGGGAGGTATTATGTCTGATGCTGAAGACCACCTCTTTACTTCAAGTCTGCGATAGTAAGATATGTCAGTATATCTTCGGTTGTAAGTGAAATTTAATGTGAATGGATACACTATAAGAAGCAGTGGATAACACGCTGGACTACCAATCCAGTGGTTGAAAGATTTATCCCCCGCTTCACGGGTCTTTTGGATGAGACTTTGAACCGAGGTCCCGTCTCCGTATGACCTAGTTCTTGGTGGTACATTAAACTCCAGATCACTCACTCACTGGATATACTATCAAATGAGTTAACTCGGGTTCAACATTCCACCAATACATTGGTCATACGGAGTCAAGACCTCAGTTTAAAGTGCATTTGTGATTAATTAATAATAGCAAAACTGCTGGGCTCCATAAAATGTATACAGTGCAACCTCTCTACAACCGGCAACATCCGGAACAGCCAAAACTGGCTGTTGTAGAGAGGTGGCTGTTGTTCGGAGGGTTTGACTCACGGGCTTTCAGTTGGTATTTGACCACCGAGTACCAGTAAAGCAACATTTTTATTGATGTATCTGCAAATGTAAACATTTTGTGTAATCTTCACATTTACCATGAATATACATTATTGCTATTAGCTGATAAATAACAAACTGTAAAACATTGTTCGGTATTTGAAAAAGAGCCGTACTCCACCAGAAAAAAACTGGCCATTACAGAGGTAATTATGACCGTTTTTGTCGAAAATTGCGACCGCTGACCTGAAAAGAGAGGTGACCGCTCGTCAGAGGTGAAAAATATAGGAAATTAAACTGGGGTTTTGAAAGTGACTGTTGTTAAGAGATGACCGCCGGTGGGAGGTGACCATTGGGGGAGGTTGTACCGTATTGAGTAGCATATTGTGGGGAACTCTGAAGGGGACACGCAAGTTCTTTACTTTGCCTTTACTGCTAATGTTAAATCATTTTAACATACAAAGCCACATAGATTTATACATAAGACTCAGTACAGTGACGGGTATAGTTTTATCTTTATTTTGTGCAAAACGTGGAATTAAATGGCTTGAGAATAAATATTTGTTTAAAAAAAATCCGAAGTTTCTGTTGAAAGATTTCAGTTTTTAATGTCCTTGAAAAATTAGTGGAGCATGGCATACACTGTTTACTATGCTCCTGAACCAGTGACATCATACATCTGTTACCATAGCAACTATGACTTCATGTTGATGTCTAAGTGACGTCATCGAAACATCATTCTGCCAAGGTACTAAGCACAACAATTACAGTGCAACCTGTCTACAACAGCCAGGGGCTGGAACAGCCAAAACTGGCCATTGTATAGAGGTTGCTGTTGTTCAGAGGATTAAACTCATGGACTTTTAGTTGGTATTTGACCACTTAGTACCAGTAGAGCAAATGTTTTAATGATGTATATACATGTATCTTCAAATATAATAATTTTGAGTAATGTTTACATTTGCCATAAATATACATTATTCCTAAGACAAGAGTTGATAAACAGTCCTGGGTAATTGAAAAAAAAAACTGTATTCCACCATAAAAACTGGCCTTTACAGAGGTAATTCTGACCGTTTTCAGTCGGGAATTGCGACTGCTGACTGAGAAAAAGAGGTGGCCACCAGTCAGAGGTGAAAAAATATAGGAAATAAAACAAGGGGAATTGAAAGTGGTCGTTGTTAAGAGGTGACCATCGGTGGGAGGTGACAGTTAGGAGAGGTTGGACTGTAGTATTTTCCATAGTTGCTATGGCAATTGATCTATGGCATCATTTCACTTATAATTGGAGAGGAGCATGGCATACAATGTATGCCATGCTCCTCTCAAATTATAAAGGAGATGCTTCTTGAAATTCTTAAGATGGAAAAGTGTGATTTTCTCAAACCTATAATTCATTCTCAAATAATTTAACTCTCTGTTGTAGCTGTTTTAGCATAATGAAGAAGAATCTCCAATGTTAAGTTGTTGCATTGAGTGCATTTGTTGTCTTTTTATTTTGTTGTTGCATTTTATTTTCTGCTGATTTTTATTATTATTTTCTTAGCTATGTTTGTTGTACAGGTAGGTGTGCAGATGTTGCAATGTTTACTTAATGTTAGCATATTTACTATATTGTACATTTTCATATATAAATAGAACTCCATATGAGAAACCTATCTTACCATATTAATCCTAATAAATGCCCTGGGGCATTGTATTTTATGAACTGGGTGTTACTTAGAGTTGAAAGTGTAGTAAATTAGCCACTGTCAATATACCTCTAAAATGCAATATGAGCGGCGACATGAGAAAACCAACAAAGTGGTTGTGCGCCCAGTACAGACTCAGATCAATCTGGGTATTGGCCCAGTTAGATCAGAATCTTTGCTTAGCACTTAAAGGGTAGCTAAGGGTCTAAGTTACCTTCATGCAGAAGCGAAGACTCTGATCAGACTGGGCAGATGCCCAGGCTGATCTGAGTCTGAGGTGGGCGCACAACCACTTTGTCACGACTCATAAAAAGGGGACAGGTATACTTTCAGAGGAAGCAACTCAACTATTTTTTGTCTCCCTTCTCAATAAGGGTCAACTCTAAAAGGAAAGAATTTGCTCTAGGAGCAAATTCTTTCCTTTTCAGAGTAGACCCCTTTCAAAGAGCTACCTTATCCAGAGAAGCAAACAGGAATTTCTGCAAGTCAATTTAACATTATTTTTGGACAAGAAGCAGGTGGTGTTTATTAGAGCAGGTGCATCTATTAGGATTAATACAGTATGTGTGTGAATGGTTGAGACTTTTACCAGCCTATAAATATGCATGTCTGATCAGTCTTGGCTTAATGTGTTTCAGTTTCTTTCATTTTTACAGAGGGAAACAACTTTTGGTCATATCCTGTTTGCTTCCCAGAAGGTTGAAAGGGAGATCACTTCTGTAATAAAATAATTCTTAACAGTCAGAATATATATTGTGCCCCCTTATTAGAATCTTGATGTCACAGAATGCAGAATGCATGTCTATGAGCTAAGCTTACCTGGACCATTGTTGTCAATAAAACCAGCCCTTAAAGTGCCCCCCCCCCCCCACCCACCCTAACAAAATAAGTAAATAAATGAGCTGTGACGCGAGAAAAACAAACAAAATGGTTGTGCATCCAGCGCAGATGAAGCCTGGGCATTTTCCTAGTCTGCTCAGACTCTGTGCTAAGCACTTGAAGGGTAGCTAAGGGTCTAAGCTACCTGCATGCAGAGCAAAATCTTTCCTTTAGATGTTGACCCCCATTGAGAAGGGACGAAGGAAGAAAAAAAAATGGTACAGTTGCTTCCTTGTAAATGCACCCATGCATGATAATCAGGGTTTCTATGTAATTGACAAAAATTCATAATTTTTATTATTTTAAATCAGCTTTTTTTCCTATAAGCTGTTTTTCACAGGGTTTACTTTGTTTTTGTTTATAATTTTCTGTTTTTATTCTTTTAGTGTTCCTTGAAGCTTGTGGCTTTAGTCAAATGTATTTTTGTTTCATCTGATCAAAGTCTTTATTGTTGGCAATAATGCAAAGTAAGCAGCTTAATTAAATACAGAAAAGTACATAAGTTGATTTCAGCTATTGTATTGTTTCACTTTTTAAATGTATTTGTGCCCCAGCTGATCAAAGACTTTATTATTTACAAATATGATAAGCAAGCATGTCATATGTCTAGCTCAATTAAGTACAGAAAAGTACACAAGTTATTTTCATTTATTATTTTGCTGCACTTTTCTGATTGGCAGGTCCAGGTTTTCGTGTATGTATGTTAAGTTGCATCCAGTGGCTGGTTGTTCAAAACTAACGACATCTTTAGTTAACATTTCGGGTTGTTCAAAACTAATGATGTCTTAAGTTAACATTTCTTTAAAATGTCTCAGACATGCTTATAATTTTTGTTGAAAAAATGTGAGAAGCTTTTGCACTTGTCACAGGGAAAAGGTTAGGTATATAATACACTTGTACTGCCTTGCGGTACAAGTCGGCTTTTATAGCATCGTGGTAGAGTGCTCGACTTTAGATCGAAAGGTCCCGGGTTCGATCCTCGGCCCGGGCATGAGAATTTTTAAGAGTCCGTGACAAATGGCGCCCAACGTAAATGACCCACATGTGCATTAGAACTCCTGAAGTCTCATTTCAAGTGATTCTTGCAACTCCTGAGAATTCGAGGACGAATTCAATATGGAGGGGGGAGAATGTCACAGGGTAATGGTTAGGTATATAATACACTTGTACTGCCTTGTGGTACAAGCCGGCTTTTATAGCCACATGGTAGAGTGCTTGACTTTAGATTGAAAGGTCCTTGGCTCGATCCTCGGTCCGGGCGTGAGATTTTTTAAAGAGTCCGTGACAAATAAAAATGTCACAGGGTAAAGGTTAGGTATATTATACACTTGTACGGCCTTGCGGTACAAGCCGGCTTTTATAGCAAGGTGGTAGAGTGCTCGACTTTAGATCAAAAGGCCCTGGGTTTGATCCTCGGCCCGGGCGTGAGATTTTTTAAGAGTCCGTGACACACTGCTAAAGCTCCAGTTTATTTGTTTACAAAGTTGTAAAACACTTAACGAGTTGACCTCATAACGAGCTGGTTAGGCTAACAATGCTTTGAACAACTGGGCCCAGCAGTTTTACTTGTCATAGAGCAACAGCATATGTACCATGATAATTTTCAGCAAGACATTGTTTCTGAATATGTTGCCAAGGGAGGCAATTAATATAGATAAGGAAAAAAGGGGAGCAATTTTCTCTCTTTGCAAAGTATTCGCTTTCATTTTACTATTTAAGTAAGGGAAGTATAGTTTTTTTTCTTCTTTTATGACTCCCTGTTTGCTTCTCTGAACAATGAACCTCTCCCGAAATGGGGTCTTCTCTTAAGGAAATGAATTTGCTCCCTTTGTAGCAATAGAGAGCAAATTTGTTTATGAGTTGACCCCCATCAGGAGGGGAGGCAAAAAATGAAAATTGCAGAGTTGCTGCCCCTGAAAGTGTACCTATTTTACTGTAAGGGAGACAATTTAACAACATTGTCTTCTTGATTATGATTTATGGATGTTAGAGTGAAAGGTACCTACATGTTAGACCTGGATCAGCTTCATCCATATATTCCGACAGAAAATCTCTATTAAAGTAAAAGGTGATTACTCTGATCAGGGGCCGTATTCATAAAGCCACTTAAGTCGTTGCTATGTGGTTGCTAAGGCTAAATTTCTATAAAGGAGATTCCCTACAACTACGAAATTTGGTCTGGAGGAACAGTCTTACAAAGACTGTTCCTCCAGACCAAATTTCGTAGTTGTAGGTAAGACTGTTCCTCCAGACCAAATTTCGTAGTTGTAGGGAATCTCCTTCAAAGAAATTTAGCCTTAGCAACAGCATAGCAACCACTTCAGTCGTTTTATGAATACGGCCCCAGTATGCACAGTGGTGTAGGGTGATTTGCATACCATATTAATCCTAGTAAAACCTTGAAAGGGGGCGTTTTTCAAGCATTAAAATGTAGGAAATCAGCAACTGCCAAATACCTCTTTTAAATAGTATTTATGTGAATGGGTATACTTCCAGAGGAAGCAACTAGATCTACAATTTTAGCCTCCCTTTTCAGTCCAACCTTTAAAGGACAGAATTTGTAGGAGCAAATTCTTCCTGCCTCATCCAGAGAAGCAAACAGAAATACATGCAAGTTAATGAAACATTTTCTGCAAAGAGGCAAGAGGAGTTTATTAGGACAGGGGCATTTATTATGATTAATACTATATTTGAGCCGCGACAGGAGAAAACCAACAATGTGGTTGCGCGCCCAGCGCAGACTCAGATCAGCCTGGGCATCAGCCTTTTGCTAAGGGCTTAAAAGATAGCTAAGGGTCTAAGCTACCTCCATGAGGACAGCGAAGACTCTGATCAGACTGGGCGGATGCCCAGGCTGATCTCAGTCTGCGCTGGGTGCACAACCACATTGTTGGTTTTCACGTGTCGCGGCTCATTTTCTTTTTGTATTTTTGTTGAATTTTGTAATAAACATTTTATGAAGTAGCTTAAAAGTTGATTTATGGTAAACAAATAATCCATTTCACAGTAATTGATCCTTAAGACGCATCATTTGATACTTAACTGGTTTTGGTATTGAAGTCTTGTCTAATTTACAAACTTCAGTATTTCAAAAGGGGTGTAATGGCCCTGACTGTGCCACATATGCCTACCTGAGCCCAGGATTTCATTGCCTAAGTCAGGAAGAGTAACTCTGGTGTTAATTGCTCATTAAATGTAGCCTCTGTTGTGTTCACAAGGTGATATATAACAGGTGAACTGATAAAAATAACAAAAATGAAAAAGCAAATTTAATCACATGATAGATTCTGCGGGACTAAATCAGGGACAATAACTCTGGTGTTAATGATTCCATTCAGCCCATCTGACAAGCCTGGATCCAGACCACCACGTACTGGTGGGGCTGTGGATAACTGGCGAGGCTGGGAGGTGCTAAGATGTATGTGTATGTTTAGGGTGGAGGGGGAGGGGGTGGGAGGGGCTTGAAAATATACGACATAATTAGGGATCTATCGGACGAGAATTTTGATAATGTGTTTTTTGCTTTGAAATATATGTTGTGATATCTCATTAGAATCGCCTCGCCGATTGAAAATATATGACATATATGGCTTGAAAATATATGACATAATTAGGGATCTATCAGACGAGAATTTTGATAATGTGTTTTTTGCTTTGAAATATATGTTGTGATATCTCATTAGAATCGCCTCGCCGAGGGGATTCTAATGAGATGTCACAACATATATTTTAATCTGACAACATGTCTGTCTTTTTTGCCTTGAAATATATGTTGTGATATCTCATTAGAATCGCCTCGCCGAGGCGATTCTTATGAGATGTCACAACATATATTTTAATCAAACAACATGGATAAATTATCTCAACTGCCATCAGATATTATCTGGAGGCCTACATATTTTACTTAACCAGAAGTCCAGATTGCCGGGCTGAAGCCCCAAAGCCGAGGCTGTCATTATCAAAGTTGCCCGAGGTCTTGCAGCCATGAACGTACTTCGCAAGTTTGGTTATGTTTGTCATTAAATGTAGCCTCAATCTGTTGTGTTCACAAGAGGATATTCAGCTTTTTGACAATGTAAGGGGCAATAAATAAATGTAAATGGTCCAATTTGTCATATTATCAAACTTCACTGAGATCTTGTGGCCATAAATATATTGAGTAAGTTTGGTCGTTATTGCTCAAACAAAAATTGAGCTGCAACATGACAAAACCAAGAAAGTGGTATGTGCATCTAGGGAAGACATTGATCAGCCTGGGCAGCCTTCAAGTCTGACCAGAGTCTACTATGTGCACTTAAAGGGTAGCTCATGTTATAAGCTAGCTCCATGTGGACATTGAATTCTTTGATCAGACTGGGCACACAACATGCCACTTTGTTATTACCCCCCCCCCCCCACCACCAAAGGCGGAGAGTGATATAGTTTCCTCCATGTTTGTCCATCCATCTGTCTGTCCTTACGTCCATCCATCTGTCAGAGCCATAACTAAGTACATGTAACCACTGAACGAAATTTCATTTAAGCAAGGATGCCGGGCCGCGTAGCGCAATCGGTAGGGCACCTGACTCATAAGTCAGAGGTCCTGGGTTCGAAACCCGGTCTGGTCACATACTTTCGTTTCTCATTCCGCTGATTTAAGAAGGACAGTTGTCAGTTACTGGCGAAAGTATGTGCGCTTAGTACTGGTTAACCGCTTAGGAGGTCTAAGCCTGCCCAGGAATATTGTGGTTAGGTTAACTGACCGTCCCGACATGACCATAGCTGTTTACCGTGGACGTTAAGCATCAAATCAATAAAAAAAAAAAATAAAAAAAAAGATAGTGGGACGCCTTATTAAGGTGTATGCATACACCGTAATAATTTTTTTCTATATCCCTCTCTCCAACCCCCTCCACCCCCTCCCGCCCGGTAAACTGTTCTAGGGCGGGGGAATATGTTGTTTAGACATTGTCCTTCCATCGGTGTCCATCCGCGACCTTTTAAATCTGCTCACATATTTTCTCAGTTTTCCCGGGAGTCTTCTAGTGCTGAGTTATGGCCCTGTGTATTTTCACATTCATAGATGCAGCGTAAGAAAATAATTGACATGTATTTTTCAGTTTTTCTTGGAAGAGTTTTCCTGCTGAGTTAGACACCTTTTTATTTTCTTGAAAAAAGTTTGTTTACGACTTTTCTTAAATCAGTGCACAAGCATGACCAGACTGCAGAATTGTAAAAGTCATTGGTCTAGAAGCCAAGATGGCTGATGTTACTAATTAGCAAAAGTAAAAGAACAAAATCAGTTTCTTCTCCAGAACCACTGGGTATATTTGGCTGAAATTTTACTTGGACTTGGGTTTTTGAAATTGTAAAAATAAAAGGAAAAAGGAAATATTTCACAATGACCAACTGTCTGCTTAATTAAGAGTCCGATTCTGTCCAAATGCCAGTATCAAGAAACACAGATTTGTTCAAATTTGGTGCGAACGGTCTTTCAATAGAGTTCGTTTAGATTTATGCGAATAGGCCAGGCCATCTAAGACGACCGCCGGCCGCTGTAATACTAAAACGTTTGAAAACTGAATGTGACGATATCTCAAGAACCCCTGAATGAATTCGGACCGAATGATCCTTGCAGAATCTATTTCACTTTTCAGCAATTTGATCATCCAAGATGGCTGCAGTCCAACGTTTATAAAAACTGCGAAAAACATGAAAAGGACAGTCTGAACAGGTTTTGACCAAATTTATGTCCGATAATCCTGGCATGGAGAACTTTCTAACAAACTACACTTAATAATTTGAGACAGCAAGATATTAAAATTCGTTATATCGTCGAATCCTTGACTTGGGCCTATAATAACACAGTGTATAATAATAGATTGTATTGTCAGATGTGAGTTTAGCGAATTACAGTTTGGAAGTCAAAATAAGGTTTTAGAGGCAAGTAAAGGAATTAATGATCGGGCCAGGGTATAAACACCCTATGATGCGATCATTAATTCTGCTACCAGTGAATACACAGTGAGTGAATACAGAGTATGGAACAAATGTATGAAGCTATAGAAAAAGTCTGAAAAAATATGAGGGAGCTTTTTCATCGACTAGTCCTTACATGTAACTATAACTTACACTTAATTGCTTTTGTATGACACAATTAACTTTGCATAATTAAATGTGTTAACATCCTGGACCTCTCAGCGTCCATAAAAGCATCCTGCGTGATATATCTGAAGATGTTAATTTATTAGACATTTGATATGGAATTAATTGGACCACAATCTGTCATGCTTGTGTTGATAAACAGGGCCTGTACAAAACGCTGTTTTTATTTACATACACAAATTAAAGCTATACTTGCTAGATTTACATACATCATCTTCTTTTCTTTGAGTTGAATTTAAGGTGACTAGGTATACTTTCATGGGAAAAGGGTCCACCATTTTCATTTTTCGCTTCATTTCTCAATGGTGGCCAACTCTTAAAGGAAGGAATTTGCTCCTCAAGGAGCAAATTCTTTCCTTTAAGATTTGTGCCTTTACTCGCATAAGGAAGTAAACAGGAAGTCACAAAGTTGTCTCCTTTTGAAAGAACATGTGATAAACTTGGTGTTTTCACCCATACACATTGAAGAATACATATATTTCTTTGTGTTTTTTTTTTACAGTTAATATAAGTACATAGGCCTATATGAAAGCCTGTGTGAGGTTTACGGATACACCTCGAAGGGACCTCACTGCCCTGGAAGTATCTGATCTTTATCACGGGGAGTGGAGTATTCTGAAAAGATCTCACAACTCTCTACCGAGAGCAAATTCTTTTCTCGTGGAATATCACCACATAGAGAAGAATTCACCTGCTAGGATAGGTAATTCATGCCACTAAATTATCTCCTTTTTAACAATGACGGCCAAACTATATACCTGAAGTCTAGAGCGTTTGAAAATTTCTTTAATACCGTTATTACCCGAAGAATTGCGGGATTTAGCAATAATTGTCATTTCCTATGTTAATGAAAATGTTGTTTTTACCTTTCAGCGTCGGAAATGTGTGTCGGAAATGCTCATGGAACGGTCAGTATTGAAAATATTTTTTTTTCTACCTTTCAGCGTCGGAAATGTGTGTCGGAAATGCTGACGGAATGGTCAGTTGTAGACTAGGTTTGGGGTCTACGCTGTTTGGTTATTTGTTGCCAATAGAGAAAACCTATATCTTAACCGTACACGGCCTTTTGATGTTTGCTGAAGCAGTAGTATTAAAGATACTCGCGCCCATCAAAATTTCATAATTGCCTATCAAAGGTTTAAGCGGTCTATCAAAGTCTTGTGAATAATATACATCAAATGAAAGCTAAGACTCTGCGAAATATGACTGTGTATATACTTATATTTCACATGTATCGATGACAAACCTGTGTATAACTCCACTACATGCGTTACCAAAGAAGCTAGCGTGTGTATCAGCAAGTGTTTCTGTAACTAAATATCAAGTTTCTGGGGTCAGAGATAACAGAGTTTTAAACCCTCTTGGAACTTAATCGAGGCAACCTGTTGGAGTTGTGTACACAGGAATCGCGCGCACTCTGGAAGACCTAGATTCTGGCGTGTTTTGAAAGCGTGGGAAGAATTTTCATAAGAGGTACGTAAAAGTTTATTTTCTCCTATTTATTGATACTCAACGTTAGAAAACCAACCTAAAGACATGTGTGAAGTATGTCGTATTCCGAAAAGTCAGGACATTGTTTTAGGTCTGAAAATAATTAGTGTTCTGAAAAAATTTGTCTGAGCTTGCGAAAATGAGGCAGTGTATGCACCTTATGGAGTGTGCATATTTACGATTAGACATGAACTTGCGATGTCGCGTAGTCCTATATATGAGACCTCAGGGGTCAAATGTCTGTTTTTCATGTTTTCATGCTGTCATTTTCATTTTTCTAATTTTAGTGACCGCGAAAAATAGATATGACAATAACAACGTGAAAACATAAACACAGAAATTTGACCGCAGAAGTCTCATATATGGGACTAGATGTTGCGTAGAATGATATTGCTGCTGCTGCCCAGGCTGATCTGAGCCTATGTGTGGCGCCCATGCCACTTTGTTGGTTTCGTCATGTCGCGGCTCATATGCTGATGCGAACAGGAAATATCTTTGAGACAACGCAGGCACAGGCAGGTATGGCTTCTCTTTTCGCAAATGTCCTGAGGTACATTTTCTAATGCGCGACTCTTATTAAAAGCATAAATATTTGCCGGCGAGGACACGGATAAACTTGGTGCCAGGAGGTCGAGTTATGGATTTATCCCCTTGAACATCCTGGGGAACATCCTGGGGAACAACAGAAACGCAATATTTGCCAGTCTGCACTGGTACACAGCAGGATCTCTCTCTCTCTCTCTCTCTCTCTCTCTCTCTCTCTCTCTCTCTCCATCCCCTCCCAAACACACACACGCAAATAGAGCGATTTTATTTAGTGGTGGACAGGTTCGATATATAGTATATTTCACTTTCTTGATCATGTTGATCTGATCACCTACTGGGCTGCGATGTTCGTACCAATACCTGATTGACTCGCGTGGTAATGGTTTAAGTGTATGGAGACACGCTTTCAAGGGAAGCAACGCTGTTTTCACATTTGCCTCCCTTCTCATAGGAGGTCAAAGCTTATAGGCTCGATGTCAGGGAGCAAAGTCTTCCCTTTAAGTGTCGATCTCAGGGAGCACAGTAGATTTCTTCCCTTTAAAGGTTGATGCCATAATAGATTGGCTTCAAGACAGGAAGGTGCCAATATTGTTCCCCATTATAAAACCTGAAGGAGTGTCCATTCCCCTTAAAGCTTAGTAAAACAGATTTGGCATGTAATGGAGACTCGAGGTTTTCAGTAATTGCCTCACATGAGGGGGTCAAAAAGTTTGGGTAAAATATATTTTTATCTTTTTTTTTCATAGATTGAAATCTCAATGTTTTTCTGCAAAATTATTAGAGCATAACAAATTTTGACAACTGACGTGGTTTTAACATTGATACGCATGCTCACTTGCTGTGTTAGACTTTCTTTTTAATCTTCGTTCACTGCGCTTCCGTTTCATTCCAAACACTTCCTCTATAATCACTCCATCCTCTTACCCCACCCCATGCATCCACACCGCCTTCTCGTGCATACTAGCCACATTTCGAAAGAGAAGGAGCGGCTGTAGTGTCGTGGATAACACTTCGGACTACCAATCCAGGGGTCGCTAGATCAATCGCCCGCTTCTCCGGTCTTTCGGATGAGACTTTAAACCGAGGTCCCTTCGTTGTTGGTGGGACGTTAAACCAGAGTTCACTCACTCAAAAGAGAAGGTACCTCACGGCATGTGCGAACAGTGGTGATGGCCCAGTTGACTCACCCTTAATTCACAAATCCGAATTGAGCGCGTGATAACTTTGTCTCTTTAGAATACATTTTAGTCGCAGAGCTCCAGGTAAGTTGGGGTACCGAGGATAATTCAGATGTATTTTTTTTTTATTTCTCAATAAAAGCATATGTTGTGACACCCTCATTCGACCGAACCGTCTCGGTATGTTGTGACCACTCATGATAACCCACTCGGCAAGACGGTTCGAATGAGGGGTCACGACATACGTTTTTATGGAGAAATTTGGAAAATCATCCCTAAATTATCCTTTTACCCCTTCTTATCTGGAGTACTAATTTAAGGGTCTGTTTCAGTTTGAAAGACTACCAAGAAGCCAGCCATGGCCATTAGTTCGGAAGAACCAGGGTTAAACCATTGGGGTGATATCACTGTGGTGGTGGTGTACTTCGTCTTGGTGCTAGCAGTTGGATTTTGGGTAAGCGGTTAAAGGCCTGGAGTTTGTCAAAATGACCACTGACTCCCATCTAGTCCGGTCAAGTGATAAGAAAATCAAAGATATTTCCTAATGAATAAAGATAAGAAAATCAAAGATATTTCCTAATGAATAAAGATAAGAAAATCAAAGATATTTCCTAATCAATAAACAATGGCATACTGTAAAATATGGTATGGTATGATGGGTTAGTATGTGGTATGGTATGAAAATCCCATATCATACCACATACCATACCAAACGGCCATACCAAAAGTATATTTTTTGGGCATTATACCCATCATTATCAAATGCATGACAACAATGTTAACAAGATCACCTCTCTAGATGATCTTGTTAACATTGTTGTCATGCATTTTATAATGATGGGTGTAATGCTTATATAGAGGTGATCCTGTTAACATTGTTGTTATGCATTTGATGGTGATGGGTATAATCCTTATATCAAGGTCTGACTGGTATTGACTTTCAGAGACTACAGATCCAGATTAAACTACAGGTCACTAATAATTTTGGTATGGTATGTGGTATGGTATGAGATTTTCATACCACCACATACCAATCCATCATACCATACCATATTTTACAGTATGCCTAAAACAATACAGTGCTGTGACCGCTAGGGCTCCAGTGGGAGAACAATATATTGAATGATGAAAGAGCAAAAATAGATCAATGAGAGCAAGATGCAAAATAAATAAAAAATAATAATAAATGATAATACAAGTATAATAATGATAATGATTAAAATTGAAATGAAAAATTTCTAATATTTGAATATACCTTTCAAAATATGTTTTTGTGTTACCAAATTAGATTCATTTCTTCTTAATATCTTCTATTTTTCTTTTTATTTTATTATTATCTTTTTACTTTATGATTTTTAATTTCAATAATATTAAATTTTATTCACTTTATTTAATTTTCTGGCGTGGAAGTGTCTTATCAGGGTCTACACTATTTGTATAATTTTGTCCTTAAGATAAAAATGATTAAAATACATATTGTAAACTAAACCAGACACCCCTTAACTGATAAATGGACTCATCCAATTTATAGCCAAGGAAGCAGCCACCAAACATAAATGGGTTAACCAACATACTTAGGGTAGATAAATATTTTACAAGGTAAAGGAATGCATATGGACAAGGAACGATAATATACAAATGGAGGCAATTCAACTGCAAAAACTGTATCCCTTCGCAGTAACAATATTACATTTGAGCCGCGACACGACAAAACCAACAATGTGGTTGTGCACCCAGCACAGACTCGGATCAGCATGGAGACCGCCCAGTTTGATCAGATATTTAGTTAAGTGCTCAAATGGTAGCTAAGGGTGTAAGCTACCTCAATGCGGACAGTGAATACTCTGATCAGACTGGGCGGATGCCCAGGCTGATCTGAGTCTGCGCTGGCCGCACTGCCACATTGTTGGTTTTCTCGTGTCGCGGCTCATTTGCTTCCTACATTAGTTGTTGATGTTGTTGAGTTATCCATACATACGAGTCCTATAGCATTGTCATATTTTGATGAACTACTTGCAGAAGCCCAAATTTACAATTTCAAGGTGTTAATGGAATTACGCGTTTACCAGAAATGAATTCTGTATTTCTGTCATTTCAGTCATTGTTTCGACCAAACAGAGGTACGGTCAAGAGTTATTTCCTAGCTGGACGGAGTATGACTTGGATACCAGTAAGTAAATATACTCCTTTCTTTGCTCGTTTATTTACTTCTTTATTTTGTCTTTATTTTGTCCAATGGAAGACATTATCTGGGATGAATGTCTCGCCTAGCCCCTGCTATAGCCATCCCAATGCGCCCAGCGTTCGTCGTCCGTCATACGTCGTGCGGTGGGCGTCGTCCGGCCGCTCTTGAAAATGTCTTATTCTTTAAGCGGCATCTCCAAAACCACTCTGAAACACCGCAACCATGATTCTCAAATTTCATGTTGAACATGACCAGACTGCAGATATTCGGACACATTTTTTCTATCTTGAACTCTATTATCACGGAAAGGAGTAATCTTGTCATATCAGTGGACTAATCGCATTTGTATGAAAATTAAGAATGAATTTTTACACACTAAACATTGCTTACCCGAATACAGGAATATATGGCCAGTGTGAACGCCTTTTTCAATGCTTCACCAGAGCTCCAGATAAGGTCGAACTTTGAGAATAATTCTTAGATCTTTTTTTTTCCTTTTTTTCTCAACGAAAATACATGTTGTGACCCCTCATTTGAACCGTCTCGGCGACACATGGTTCTAAGGAGGGGTCACAACGCATGTTCTTTTGAAAAATAAGGAAAAGTATCCTTAAATTGTCCCCGTTACCCCTTATCTGGAGCACTGAGTCAGTGCCCCTGTGTTTCCAGTGCTTAAAGCGTTAATCTAAACTGGGTGCAATTACAACCCCCCCCCACCCCCCCCCCCCAAAAAAAAAACAGTCAGTTTAACTTGTATTTCACAGAAAATAAAACAAAGAAAAACAAACGTGCGTTATTCTTCACTTTAACTCTTGATTCTCAGAGAAATGCACCACAGGTTGTTGTTGTTGTTTCAATACTCGTAAACGATAGGTCAGCTCTAGCAGTGAATGTTAGGAGGTCACTTATCACGAGCTTCGAGCGCGAGGCACGATATATCTACTTACTGACCGACTAGTCGCCATGAGGCTCAGCAGATTGAATCCATGGTTTGGACCTCCTAGCACCGAGTCTGTCCAATATGTTTGTAGATCTATACTTGTTTCTTTTATACAAGAGCGAGATCAATGAACCAGAAAATACAGTTATTTCATAGAAAATACGCACAGTTTTGAGCGGCGACACGACCAAACCATTAAAGTGGCATGTGCGCTCAGCAACAACTCAGATCAGCCTGGGTATCCGCCCGGTCTGATCAGAGTTTTGCTGTGCGCTTTAAAGGTAGCCAATGGTCTGAGCTACCTCCAGGTGGACAGCGAAGACTCAGATCAGACTGAGCGGATGCAACGTTGTTGGTTTTGTCGTGTCGCGTCTCAAATAATGAATTGCAAAATGGTCAAAAGTGTGTGAGAACACTTATTTCGTCTATACTGACGACGTTAAATTACTTGAGAAAGAAACATATATTTGAGAAACTTTGAGAGGAGCATGGCATACGCTGTATGCCATGCTCCTCTCGAATTATGAGTGAGATTGCGACCTTGATCTGTTACCATAGCAAGAATGGAATTACGAACTGTTGTGCTTAGAGCCTTGGCCGAATGACGTCACTTACAGTAGACATCAATTTGAACACTTAGTTGCTATGGTAACAGATATATGAGAACCTTGGACGAATGACGTCACTTACAGTAGACATCAATATGAACTTGCTGTGGTAACAGATATATGAAGTTATTGGTTCCGGGGCATAGCAAACAGTGTATGTCATGCTCCGCCAATTTTTCAATGACATTACAAACTAAAATTCTTTCATCTCCAGATTTTCTCAAATAAATAATTATACTCAATTCATTTAATTCCGTTTTATAAAAAAAAATTGATTGCAGGTTGGCGCGTCTCTCTTCTCCAGTAATATTGGTAGCGAACATTTTGTTGGACTGGCGGGTACCGGCGCAGCTAGTGGAATTGCCATAGTCCTATATGAATGGATGGTGAGTAAGGTTTATAGCTTCGCACAATCAAACCCATCCAGCAATGACGCTTTAGAGCCACGTTTAGTACAGTCGATGTTATTGAACACATAAAAGTATTTACATTCTTGATGTATTTACTGAAAAGTCCTAAAGTAAACTATTGGAACATAATATAGTTTAGTCTCCAATAATTACATTCAGCCACGCGACAACTCATGATTTTAAATAACGTCAAAATAAACCATCGCTCTAAGAATTGAAATTTGATTTTTCAGCGTTCATCGTGTGATGAAGCCAGTGGGCGGAGCTGACGACCACTGGCTTCTTCACACGATGAATGCGGAAAAATCAAATTTTTATTCTTATATTTACACTTTATTTTTAGACCCTTCCTGTGCTGTTTTCGTGGTAATTTAATGTAGAATATGCAAAATATGCGTCGAAGAAAAGACATAAACGACGTATTCGGCCATTACATTAAAGAGCCGTAACGATAACGTTGCGTCAATCGAACGTTACGTGGACCAATCAAGACGTTTGTTTACTTAGGCGTCGCTTGATGACAACGTCACATGATCAACTGTCGTTCATCGGTGTATGAAGCCAGTTGCTCTATACGGTTTACCTATGGGAGGTCAGTGGCAGGTGTAAATATAATCTGATTGAAGTTTGAACGTCGGCTACGTCATGACGTCATTGGCGCTGTCCCGCTAACACGCTTTTCCGCTGTTAGCAGGAAAAACTGCGTGTAAATGTTTTACTGCTTCAATTTTAGCGCTTATATAAGTTTTGAAGTGTAAACTACATTGGGCCAGGGTTTGCAGGTCCGATCCTCTGCTTCTCCGGTCTTCAGGATGAAACTTTAAATCGAGTTCCCATATCTCAGTATGCTTTATGTGTTGATGGGACGTTACATCCGAGTTAACTTATGCTTCAGTTCTGTTTAAAGATAACCGAAACATAGCAGTGCTCATCTGAGCCGCGAAAAGACAGAACCAAGAAACTGGCATATGCGCCCAGCGAAGACTCAGATCAGCCTGATCAGAGTCTTCGCTGTTGGCTTGGAGGCTGCTTAGACCCTTAGCTACCCTTTAGGCGCAAAGGTAAGACTATGATCAGACGGATCTGAGTCTTCGCTGGACGCATATGTCACTTTGTTGGTTTTGTCGTGTCGCGGCTCATTAATTTTAGACACACGTTTTGCTTTGAAACAAAAGAACTGGTGGAGTATGGTCAAGTCGGGTAAATTCGGGCAGCGGGTAAATTCGGACAATGACATTGTTTCCTTCATATGTCAGTTGTTTGGAATTAAAACAAAATTAACTGGACAAGCAGTGAAAATCCTGATGAGACGGGCCGTCTCATCTGGATTTTCACTGGTTGTAATGGTATGTCCGTATTTACCCGCTGTCCGAAGTTACATGACTCGACACTACTGCTGACATTGGGTAAACTAAAATTTCGGATGGGCCACTTTCAGGAGTTTTTTGATAACTTGTTACGAAAATACTCCACATAAGTATAAGTCGAATAGCATTGTTATACTCGGTTATCCGTTTCCAAAGCTTGATTTTTTTAAATTTCCTGTTGGGGCTGGAAATGCGCGTTTAGAAGACATGATTTTAATGATGCGGAGGAAAAGTGATTCACTTTAAGTTTTATGGAAGTTTACACAAGCCCCCAGTAGATGTCAACAGAAGCAATGCTAAATTTTGTAAATTTGAATTTATTACTGTCACGGTTGCACTACGCGTGTACCATCCAGTGCAACGAACACCCTTCCAAAGGCGATAAAAATCGTTACGGTGAACTGTCAGATCAAATTTTCTGCCGAGATACTGATTTTTTTTTCAATTCTAACTGTTCACCTACAATAATTCAGGGAAAAGTCTCCATATTTCTCCATAACAATCATACGTTGTGACACCCCGAAACGGTTCTGATGAGGGGTCTTACCATATGCTTTCGTTTAGAAATAAGAAAAATTATCTTTGAATTATCCTCAGTACCCCCTCGTATCCGGAACTTTGACAGTTACATATAGTTTCCAGCGTGACATTAAAATATCAATTTCTAACTGATCAGTTGTATTGAAGATCAAAATTTTACTGATCTTTATACTTTATTTCCAAAAGTCCAGATGACCATGAATATGAGAGTCCGAAATTCCATTGAATTCTCACTGACTTGAAGTTCATGACCTCGTTGTTTTTTTTTCCTAATTCCAACTGACCTGCTGTATCTACCGAATTCACAGATGTATGGAAATTTAAACTTCTTTTATATACATGTATAACACATATGTAACATGTTTGCTTATAAACTTATGTGTTAACTGGTATAAATCATGTCATCGTTATAATGATAATGCAGTATTCACTATTTAACAAATATTTTAAGTAGATACGACATTTAATTTTGATAATTTGCTTTCAACCAACTGATTTTTTCTTCATAATACCGACAAGTTATAAGCAGATATCTACTAAAAGCTGTTTGATCCGGCTGAGCAGCACACCAGCACTTTTTTAGAAAAGCTCATATGTAAACTATGAACGCAGTTTTAATGTCAGTGTACATATGGAAAGTATTATAATAAACATATGTTTTCTAGAATATCTTCAATCTCCATATAGAGTCCTAGATTGGGTTTATACTGATCCCAGAATAACTCCAACTGTTCGATACAAATAAGGGAATACGCGTATTTAAATTGGTCTTGTTCTATTTTTGACTCATTTTCTTCTCGGAGAAATTCGGGAAATGGTTTTCGCCTTAAATACCGTCTAGGGGCGCTGCGCTTGCGCCCTGGCCCATATGCTCCATACACATAATCGGACAGTGCTTTCCATTTTGCGAGCTGAGAACCACTTTGTATCCTTGATCCATATCCGGTGTCAAAAAGAAATTTGCGTCCATTAGAATCTGGTTCCCCGGCGGATTCTTCTGCACCCACAGGTAGTCTTTTTATCCGGTAAAGTCCGTGTGTTGATGCCAGCGTTGAAATTATTGAACAAAGTATTACTATAGACAAAATCAGAAAAGCGTTTTCAGAGCCAATTCCAACACACATTTTCATCTTACCCGCCTAATCTCGTGATAGTTATACAAAACCTCGAGATCTTCTGATAGTCACACCAAATCTCGCGACCTTACGATAGTCACATAAAGTTGCCTGATCTTTCAGTGGTCACAATAAACCTTGTGGCTGTTATACACTTTAGAACTGGCAATTTTGTTTTGACTCTCCACGATTTAATTCAAAATTGTCTTTTGTTGTATTGTCACTTTGAAGTATTCAAGACTTCTCAAAATTTTGTGCAAAGCTGGATCTCGATGATAATTTTAAGACTTTTTAATCCTTTAAAATTTATGTTGTGGTCCATCAGTAGATCAGTATAGAGACCATAACATATTTATTTATGGAGAAAAACAGCATAAATTATAATCGAAACCCCACCTTTTATTCAGTTTCAATGAAGTTAAACTCTTGAAATGCCTCATTAACAATATTCCAGCGTTCGCAACTTGTCTAAAAGCTGCTAAACGCTCGGATAACACAGAATGACACTGTTTTATATCTTATAGTCATGTTCATTCCATCACGTTGCGCATATGAGAGGGGTTGGCTGTAGTCATGTCAAGTACACGAAAGAAATTGCACGATGATTTTCGATCTATCTTCGACACAAAATGCTATTTAGTAATCATAGAACTCTGTTAAAATCTTTGTGAAAATGTTAATGGTGCCATCAGTCATATTAGCGTTTTTACCGTAAATGTTTTGACACGAACATTTCTGTGAGCCATTGTTTTCAACTTTGGACATATTTAAGAAGAGATAACGGACAAACTGTTGCCGTCAATATATAGAAACTCGTATCAGACTGATTCTTCAGTCAGACAACTGTCTCTACACTGTTTGCTTAGTATATAAGTTAAATGAAATAAATACGGAATTCAGCAAAAATATGAAAAATGAAACAAGAGCAAAAACAACGGTAAACTACTAAAGAAGCTGGCGATAGCCTGAGATGTCAGTCGGTTCCAGCGTTCCAGATAAGATGAGGTTTTAAGGATAATTTTGAGATATTTTTTTTATTTCTCAACGAAAACATATGTTGTGACCCCTCATTAGAACCGTCTCGGCGAGACGGTTCTAATGAGGGTCACAACGTATGTTTTTGTTGTAAAATAAGGAAAATTATCCCCAAATTATCCCTGCTGCCACTTCATATCTAGAGCACTGTGTTCTTAAAAATCAAATACATTCTAGATGCCCTGGGAGATATTAGGCAAATATTATGGCGCCTAGAATGGATTGGAATTGGATGAACACGATGATCTACATTCCATAGGTTACTATATGGTTCGTGAATCTGGGATGGTACTCTTTCAGGAAAGAATTTGCTCCCTTCGAGGGAGCAAATTCTCTCCTGTAAAGAGTGCCATTATAAAATCAGTGATGGTTATCACTGCCCATTTATTCCGTCCCATGCAGTTTCATTCCTTGTTTTAAACTATACATATTATGGCTGATACTTGACGTGTCGTGAAAAAGGGAATGTAAGGGCATGTACAAAGAGAAAATACCCAGATAAGCTGCGCATCCACGCAATCTGATCCGAGTCCTAAGCATTTGTATCATCAGCCTATGAATCCTGTGGCGTCTGAAGCGAACGGCCAAGATGATGAACAGTCTGCGCAGATAAGAAAACCGATCTGTAAATTCGCTGTTCTCAAAGTAAAGTCAGTCCAATAAGTTTTGTTTCAAAGTGCATTTTCTTGTCGAAAACTTTGTTGTTTTAAGATGCTTTAGATATTTCAGACAAAAACAAAAAATAGGATGTTTCGGTTAAAGAGTTCATGATAAACGAGGTCAGTTGAGACATTTCTTATAGCTGGAACCACTTTCTTCTTGTAAAAAATGCGAAAAATGACTAATAAAAACAGGAAAATATAAAGTAAAAGCAAAAGCGACGTTTAAACACTGACTATATAACTACAAATCATACTACAAATCATAAATCATAAACGACTGGGACATCTAAAATGATTACCGTAACTGTAAGAAAATGAGCCGCGACACGAGAAAACCAACAAAGTGGCTGTGCGCCCAGCGCATACTCAGATCAGCCTGGCATTCGTCCAGTGCTGAGCGAAGAGTCTGATCAGGCAGGGCGGATGCCTAGGCTGATCTGAGTCTGCACTGGGTGCACAACCACTTTGTTGGTTTTCTCGTGTCGCGGCTCAAATAAAGATGGAATGGAAAACAAAGTAGATCCTGATCCTACTGCTCCTTTTATACTGCACTATTTGCGCAGACCTATCTGTCCCAATATTTACACTTTTTACGTTACGTCTAAAAATTTAACAGTTTTTCAGAAAATAAGAAACCAAACGTTCCAGCAAATAAAAACATGGACTCCGTAATTGACCCCCCACCCCCACACACACAACTCCCCCTCACTACTGACGTAACATTGATGAACCACAACACCACAACAGTCAATAATACCGTTTCATGAACCACAACGCCACAACAGTCAGAAATACCGTTTCAAAACGGTATTTCTGACTGTTGTGGCGTTGTGGCTCATCAGTGCTACATGTTCGTATGTGCGCTTGTGTTTGATATTCTAGCAATATGGTAAGTTTTATAGCTTTCAACTTTTCTTTCTGTTTTGTTGTGTACCTTATAATAGTAGAAAATAGGTAAAATTACATGTTACTGTTGTTTTCACACGGGGTAGTTTAATGATCACCTGTTTGCGAAAGAGCTGTTCATTCGGTTTACCGTACGTGTCTTCATTAGTTTTTGGTTTTGAGGGAGATATGGGCTCTGATTGTAATAGTTCCTGATTATTGCTCAGCCTTTTCTCTCCTTAACACAGTTCAAAGGCCTACTTTGTCATCGACTTTTGAGTGAAAGGCCCATGTAGCGTTTGGAGGTGACCATTCAATCAATTGTACGCCAGAAACGTTGCAATCTTGGCAACGCAATGAAACTGTGTTTTTCGGTAAAAAAGAGGGAGGGGCGTTAAATAAATAGAGGATCTTGCATGAGTGCTCATGTATTATTGAATTTATTAAACGAGTTGGGGGAAAAGATAAGATGCGAGGCTCTGCCGAGCATCTTATCGTTTTCCCCAACGAGTTTAATAAATTCAATAATACAGGAGCACGAATGCAAGATTCTATTTATCATATGACACCAAAATCGCATTTTATTAGCACTAAAACGTCATGATTTCCCCATTAGAAAAAGCGACGTTTTATGGACGTCAACGCATAATGCTATGACGTAATTTGCATATTTAATCCACTAGTGGAATATCGATTTTAATGCTTGGCTTTATTACACTCTCAGATGCGACGTCATATGATAAAACGGTATATTCCTTTCGAAATAAGATTTAAACGTAATTATGTCCCCCCACCAAAGGTGAGGGGGGCATATTGTTTTCAGTGCGGATCCCGTCGGCGTCGGCGTTGGCGTGACAGATTCTTGTATGCGCGATATCTCTTGAACCAATGGATGGAATTTCACCAAACTTGCATGGATATGTCATTTGGACAAGCTTATGAGCTGATTAGATTTTGGTGACATTGACCTCATTTTCAAGGTCACAGGAGGACTTAGATGACAATTTCTTGTATGCGGGATATGACTTGAACCAATGGATTGAATTTCACCAAACTTGCATGGATACATCATTTGGACAAGTGTAAGAGCTGATTAGATTTTGGTGACCTTGACCTCATTTTCAAGGTCACTGGATGACTTAGATGACAATTTATTGTACCCAATTTCTTGTATGCGCAATATCTCTTGAACCAATGGATGGAATTTCACCAAACTTGCATGGATATATCATTGGGACAAGTGTAAGAGCTGATTAGATTTTGGTGACCTTGACCTCATTTTCAAGGTCACTGGAGGACTTAGATGACAATTTCTTGCACCCACTGCATCTCCTGAACCAATAGATGTAATTTCACAAAACTTGCATGGATACATGATTGGGACAAGTTTTTTAGCTGATTAGATTTTGGTGACCGTGACCTCATTTTCAAGGTCAATGGAGGACTTGGATGACAATTTCTTGTACCCACTATATCTCCTGAACCAATGGATGGAATGTCACCAAACTTTCCTGGATACATGATTGGGACAAGTTTATGAGCTGTTTAGATTTTGGTGACCTTGACCTTATTTTAAAGGTCAATGGAGGACTAACATGGCAATTTCTTGTGCCCACAATATCTCCTGAACCAGTGGATGGAATTTTGCCAAACTTTCGTGGATACATGATTTGGACAAGTTTAAAAGCTGAACAAAATACTGGTGACCTTGACATCATTTTCAAGGTCACAGGAGGATTTAGATATGTGAAAATTTCACTAAAATTGATGTATCTCTTTAGCCTTTGGCATGATTTTCAATTTACTTTCATAGATATACCTATGGGACAGTCTCAAGAGTGTACTGTGTTTTGATGACCTTGACCCCATTTTCAAGGTCAAAAGCTATCTTACAAATGTGTATTTTTCTCTCTTAAAAAGGAGATATATTGAACCAGTGGATGGATATTCATCAGACTCGCATGAATGTATCGTTGTGACAGGTTTAAGACATGTTTAGTAGTTGGTGACCTTGACCAATTTTTTGAAGGACATAGTCTTCTATGTAGGATATCTTTAGAACCAACGGATGGACTTTGTCCAAACTTGCATAGATATTTTATTTATACAGGCTTTTTATTCATTAGAGGGGATGGGAAATGGGCTGGTGGGGGGGGGGGGGGCATGAGTTTTTCTCTGAAAAACATTTCTAGTTACAAATGATTTTAATGCTTGAAAATTCACTGGTGTTTGTCATTATCTTTCAGTCAATGCCTTTGGCTATGTTACTGAGCTGGCTGTTTCTACCAGTTTATATATCTGCTGGGGTGAGTACTTGCCATCTATATTTTTGAGTAAAGTATCAAAAACGTTGTTACTGTGCTTACCAAAAGCAACTTGTCTAAAATGTTTGTGACCTACTTCTTGATACTAAATAGAACATTTTCTGGTGTGGACAAGGGAGTTGTGAAATATTCAAGCTATTAGTGTAAAGGTGAAAGAGTACACCAGGGGAAGCCACTCCGCCATTTTGTATAAAAGATGAGGAATTCCTGTCCCTCACCTAAATACTTGTATACCTTTTTTCCATTTCAAGTATCTTGCCTTTGGTAGTATGTTTTAATTAAAGTGACCAAATATCTAACATTTACGATAGTGACTGGGCTAGTAAATGCAGTTGTTCATATTTCTTTCTAAAGAAATTAAGAGTTACCCCCCCCCCTTATATTTGCTCGTCCCACTGCAAAATAGTGAAAGTTGAACTTCAGTTTGACAAAAAGTGCTAATATAAACAAAACAAATAGAGACATGATGAAAGTCTGTGACAGAAGCCTACCATTGACAGAAGCGTCGTGTACCCATTGGTTTTGATTTGAAGCCGTGTCAAGTTTGTTTTGGTGTGTCCCGCAGCTCGTGTCATACTCTGTTACCGCAGTTGCAGTTGTAGTTTAGACAGAGTTACTACCCATAAAAATGACCTTGCAAACATAGGGAACTTTATGCTTCAATACGGCGGAAATTACCGATAGCGACTTACGGGTTTATCCGAGAGCTTACCTGTTGAAATTCTGTCCAGTGCTTTATGCAATTACATAGGAATACAATGTAAAATGTTAAATGAAATACATTTCTGATAGTACGACAATTTTTTATAAGTTATGAACATAAACTTCAGTCTTTGTCCGTTAATATGGTGTAAAAATATATAAAATAACTTCATGTTTTGATTCTTCCATCGGCTTTTGAAGTTTGAAGCTTCAATCACTTGAAATTATATACGAATCATGTCGAAAATGCCGCAGAGGCTATGTTCAGCCTAAAATTTGAAAATGATAGAATTTTCTATAAAACTTTTATAAGTTATCACCATCGAGAGATTTTTATAAGGTTTACATTGATGTAATTCATTATAAAATAAGTGCACTATAAGTATCTTCCATTGATCTCTAAACATACAAAAAGTCGTGTTTTGATAAAACCTCGCTCATAATTATGTCTCAAATAATCTAAGTCCAAATCCGCCTATATTGCGTAAAGGCTAACACCACATCCTTTCTTGGTATTCGAGTTTTGTTTATATATTTCGTGTGTGCTTTTTATGATCTACATGTAATTAGTGTAAACAATATTTTATTCAAATTACTGTACATATACAAAACAATACAAATTCACAATAAGATAACCTATTTTACAGTAGCTTGAAAGGGATTCAGAAGAAAGTCTTGCGACTTGTATAATCTGTATCCCATTGTTACTGTAAATAAAGTACTATATAATAAGTGATTTGAAATACATTATTTCCACTTTTAAATTTTGAAACTGGTTTAACAAACATTAGTATGAAAATCGAAGAATCTTCGAGGAATTGCAAATCTACCATAAATATCGATATTTTCGAAAAGAAGACTCTTCATACTAGAAAATTTACGAATTTAAGAATATAACAAGATTACTAGGTTTTATTTCTGGTCTCTCAAGGCTCCACGGGGAATGGAATGTGAGTTTCAATCAGATATTCTGCATTACCATTAAAGATAAATAAACAACAATAATATCACAGCTTTAGTCGCCAGGAAATAAAAAAAAATGTTTAATACAATATTAAAATTTATCAACATTATTATTATTGTTATTAGGCCAAAATCTGACTTCTCTTTTTATGTTTCATATATCTATACAATCATAATTTATACCTTATGCAATTTCGAATCGTTTAGATTTGATCAGAAACTCTTGTACAGCAGCGAAAATTTGTTTATTTTCAATATGAGTCAAGTGTTCACTACCGTAAAGAAGAATGTTAGCAGTAGGCTGGCAAATAGGAGTAATTTTGTCAAAGAGATCCTGTCTTAGATTATCAAAGCGATGGCAGTTAAATAGAAAGTGATTGGTATCCTCGACTGCTCGGCAGACACATAACGGACTTTCTATTATATTTTTGGAAAAAAGATGATGATTAAGGGAACTACAGTTTGTTCTTAGTCGAACATGATAAATCTGCCCAACTCTATTTCCATCAAAATAGTACGAAGGTATTTTCATGATATCTGCATTTAACTCATGTTTAAAGGTATCTCTACATGTAATTAAGAAAGGAACAATATTTATATAGTCTGATTAAGAAAGAAAGAAAGATCGAATGAAAGAAGAACGCAAAAAAAGGAAAAAAAGAGAAAGAAGTCAATAAACTCTTAAACGTGACATTCAAACGTGAAAAAACAACAAACAAACAAAAACGGTTAATCGGCTAATTGTAGTTTTTTTTTTTTATTTTTTATTTTTTATTTTTAATTCTTAAGAAGCTAAAAAAATCAATTATGAAAACAAATAATTACAACTCAACTCAACTAAACTAAACTTTATTGTGAAACTTGTCTCAGGCCACTCGCAGGTGGCATATCTTATGGTAATGTAAATTTAATCTATTAGTTATCAGTTATTATATAATTTCTAGTGTTTGTGCTAACAGTTTTGATTGAAATTTATTCGAGTGTGGTGGGGCGTATTTATCAAAGAAACCAAATTATGTTTTGTCTATCACAGGGTAGGATCTTAGAAGATTTTTATTGACTACCTAACTGGCAGATTTGCTCATTTATCATTAGGAGACATGTATTGCTCTCTTAAGATATTACAGTATTGTCGAAAAAATGTTGACTGTAAGAAACTAAATCATGATGAAGATATCCTCGTAACGTTGTGTAAGGAGCGCTTACTATAGCATAGTACACATAGCTAAGGAAAAAATGCTATGAAACATTTTTCTTGCAAGGCTATAGTTACATTTTTTTGTGTTTCACTTTATTAGTAATATTTCTTTTCATAATGAAACTTTAGTATATGACTGTTTTAAGTGAAGCTAGAAAGGATTATTTATAAGATAAAAATTTTGTGCTATTTTTGGTATTTCTGCTAAAATGAGTACTTACGTAATAAGCCTGTGCATCTGCGCAATGTTATCAGCATCTGATATGTGAAAAATGATAAGACCGAACAGAGTCTGAACGGTTTGCGCAAGCTGATCGGAATACGTTGATAGTACGCTATGTATACAGTATAAGTAACATGTTTATTACGCGTGTAATTAATCGATTATCGATCATAAAATCCGATATTTCCTCCTATCAGTTATAGTAATTGTCATCTCATTAAAGTTTGAAATGAACTCATCATGAAATAACTAAAGATAAATGTTAAAAATATAAAGCTGCAACATTCAATTTATGGAATTAGTTGTTCACAGTTTCGGGCATGACTTACAATATATATTTAAGTTTAAACAATATAGATTGATCAATATGCAAACTGACTCACACCAGCTTATGCACTTGCGAAGCACTGGTCTGAGTTTATGATCAGTTAATCATTTTTGTTTTTGTCAATTTTAGTATTAGTTTGTATAACCTAACCCGTTTCTGCACAAACCGAACTGATCCGAATTTCTGATCAAATATTTTAAACATGTGTGATCAAATCAGGCTGTGCCTGTGCGCAAACCATTTAAAATTGCCAAGCTGATCCCATGTTGTAATTAAATTTAGTCTAGTCATTTTTCATATTATGTGCAGAAATTGTTCACAGTTTCGGGCATGACTTACAATATATATTTAAGTATATATTTAAGTTTAAACAATTATTAATTTTCCTCATACGAGCCGCGACACGATAAACAGCAAAGTGGAATATGCACCCAGCGAAGACGCAGATCAGCCTAAGCAGCCACCCAGTCTTTGCTGCGCGATTAAAGGGTAGCTAATACTCTGAGCTACCTCCATGCCGATATTGAAGCCTCTGATTAGATTAGGCGGATATCCAGGCTGATCTGAGTATTCGCTGGGCGCACATGCAGCTGTATTTTGTCATGTCACGGCTCATTTAATTGTTTGCTAAAGTCAACGACTGAGAAGCCTACTGAGCCGCTGTTGTCGACACGCCATCTGTCTGAAGGTGTGAAATTCTGTCACATGTCTTGTCAAAACAATGCAATTTCAAAATTAACACTCGCTTACGGCAATGAAAGTCAGAAATCGATTTTCAGTCCGCTATATATTAAAGATCGTCTTCTGATGATTTTTTAACCGTATAAAAATAGTAATTTAAGCAGCGTCGCAACAAAACGAACACAGTCCCATAGCGCCCTGCGAAGTCTTAGATCAGCCTGGGCAGGATAACTAATGGGCTAAGCTACCTCTTCGCGGACAGAGAAGAATCTGATCAGACTGGGCAGATTCCCATGCTGATCTGAGTGTTCGCAGGGCGCACATGCCATTTTGTTTGTTTTGTCGTCTTTTATTTATTTTTGTTTTGTTTTCTTCGCAGAAAAAGGCAACTTTTAAATACTAATCGTTAATGTTTAGCAGCTTAGCAGAAAGCCGAAAGACAGCATTTGCATAAAACTTTTGAAAAGTATTGTCAAAACAGAGTCAAAAGAAGAAAAAGTTGTCGTTGTTGTTGAGTGCTGGTTAAACGTCCCAGAAAATAATATTTTAGTCATGTCGAGATAATGCCTCTGAATTTGTAGGACTGCTAGAATAACTCGGCCTGCTATAAATGACACTCAGTTCTAGCAGCCGCTGCCGCAGAAGAATCAGGCAGCCAATATATATTTCGCGAGCCCCAGTGGGCGGGGCAAAAAAAAGAAAAATCATAAGAAAAAGAAAACAAAGAAGAAAAAAAACGTGGGTGGATGGGTGTCTGTATCAGGCTTAATCTTTCCATTAAGCTGAGAACGTCAAAGAGGGATCGAAATATCATAATTTATTATAAGTATTATTGTTTTATGTTTTTGTTGTCAGAAACTATAACGACCAATAATCAGATCTATTTTTCTCGCTACTCCTTACGAAATTGACCTATATATATGAAAAAAGAGACTTATTACAACAAAAGTGAGCAAGTGAGAAAAGTCAATTGATTTGATATGAGAACAAGAAAACCCATATTGTTAAAAAAATAAAAATGTTTCCATCAGCTCCTTCGTATTGTTATTATGCTGATAAAATACCAAACACAGTGATGACAAAAAACCGGCTTCAGAGAAGTTCAACACCTGTACAGAACCGGGGATATGGACATCGATATGACATTCCTAATATCGATTAATACCTATTGCTTCGCGGGTCTAAGGGAAATAACTGCATTCACACTTAAACTCGCTCCAGGTAACAGGTAACCGATTACACTACTTAGCGTGCCTTGAAGACTTAAGTGTCAGATGGGACTTTTGTGAGGTAAGGAGCGCCAATTTTATAAAAACATTAAATTATTTTATGCAAAGTTTGCTTAAAGGTAAATATTAAACAATTATCTAAATTAAGTAGTGAGTAAGACAGGTAATCTGTCATCCCTGTTACCCACCTTTCTATAAAAATAAAAAGCTGCAAATAAAACAAAATACAAACACTGAAAAAGTATGATAGACGTCAATATTGTTGTGTAAACATTTTCAAGTTTTTGCCTCCAGAAAGCAAAATAAGTGTGCGTTTGCATACTTTTTGTCATTCCTGTTACTGTCATCCCTGTTACTGTCATCTCTGTTACCCACCAAAAGTAACAGGAATGACACTTTAAATTTACGTAAATATGTTAAATATGAAAGATGTTTGTTTTTTACATTTATAGTTCTTTCAACTAGACTAATTTGAATATGCCGTGTCTTTTATAGAACATTATAAACGGCATGTAATAGCCTGTTGTTGGCCGCGGTAACAGGGATGACACATGTCCACGGAATAAGTAACAGGGATGACATATTCAGACAGACAAACAGACAGACAAATCTTTATTCTCTCAAGTCATGAAACATGACATATGAGGAACAAACATTAACACACTTTAGCGAAGGTGAATAAGGTTAGAAAATATGTTGATTTTTTGCACTAGATCAGGCGATTATACGGACAGTCTGACATATTTATGTTCATCTGAGGGAGAACATGTTATTTTCGTAGCACTAATTTCAAAATTTTCACAGAATGTGATGCATACAGGGATGACATATTCATAGTACACTTTTATCAGGTTGAATCACGTTTTACATAAAGAAGACATCTGCTAATGTTTGGGAAGATCTGTTTAATTTTCAGCATTTCATGCGATTTTTTGTGTTTTCCCCAAATCAGTGATTATCACCACCTTAAAAGTGAACTGAACAGTCACTCTGAGCCTTTAAGAGCTCATTTTATCTAAAACATATTCACCAGATTTCTACTTCACAGTTAGTCAGATTACAAGTTACTTTTGGTATTTTAACATCTTTCAGTTTAGCTGTCATTCTTGATACTGAATATCATTCATATTGTCATTTATGGTACTGCTGAAAATTATTGTTGTCATTTCTGTTACCAAATGTCATTCCTGTTACCAGTCAACTTTTGCTCAATATATAAATTAATCCAATGTTCTGCTGTTGCATTTATTTACCAGTTTGAAAGTCGATGCCTGCAGCTACCTTTTGCAGAAAATGAAGATACTCAGTAAAATAATAAGTTGTTGATTATATTATTAGTATCAAATATTTTTTCCTCTGAACAAGTTTGTAAACTTGGAGGTCTAAACAGGATCTTTTTTATACGAAAGAAGAAAATAACTACGATAATTATTTCATTTAGGAAATAAGGTTTCTTGTTGTGGTAACAGGAATGACATTTTAAAACCAGGGCAGCAATCTAAATAAGCCAACATGTATTTTTAAGCAAATTCTCTTGTCTAAAATAATGGTTTATTGTTGTTAAATATTCAGAGTTGAGATTAAAATAAAACAAATCAAAATCAGTTGTATTATTTTTTGCAAAACTAAAAAGCCCAAATTCCTTCATTTTTGTAGAATGACTCGTATACCTCCTTTCTCTATTTCGGTCGTCGTAAAGAAAAGAATTTGCTCCTAGACTAGAGGAGCAAATTCTTTTCTTTAAGAGTAGACCCTTCTTTGTAGGCTTTGTCGTCCAGGAAAGCTAACAGGAAGTCACAGTAACTCTTTCTCTTTGTAGAAATTGCGGAAAACATGGGGGTGTAGCCATACACATATTGAAAAGGCACCAGTGCACTCGCGTATTGTGGGAGAATGGCAACAATTTTGATATAAGTGCTAAGCGTAGTGCACTCTCTTAACTGGTAGATGTATGTCTGCGTACAGCAAGGTGTATAAAATACAGGATCTTACATGAGTGCCCATGTATTATTGAATTTATTAAACGAGTTGGGAAAAAAGATAAGATGCGAGGCTTTGCCGAGCATATTATCGTTTTTCCCCAACGAGTTTACTAAATTCAATAATACATGAGCACGAATGCAAGAGTCTATTTATCATATGACGCTAAAATCATGTTTTATAAGCAGATTTTGCACTTAAACGTCACGATTTCGCCATTATAAAACGCAATGATTTATGGACGTCAACGCATAACGTTACGACGTTATTTGCATATTTAATCCACTAGTGGATTATTGTTTTTAATGCATGGCTTTATTACACTCTCAGAAGCGACGTCATATGATAAAATATAGTATACATGTGGTGCTTTAGATCCCTTTGGTGCTTTGGTTGGTTGTTTTGGGTTTAACAGTTCTTTCAGACAGTATTTCAGTCTATATCGAGTTGTCTTCCAGAGAGCGGGAGAAAGAAAAGAGATATGAGAGGGGAGAGAAAACTGTCCAAACAAGCCCCATCCGCACCTACTGCAAGCACAGTATGCCCTTGCCCTACTTTAATCGAAGTTAGTTGGACGCCCCGGCACTGAAAGTTACCAAGCACCATCGCCCGACCACTCCCCCCCCCCCCCCACCCCCTCACACACACACACTTTGGTGCGCCAATCTGCTTATGCACATCATTCCATTTCAGGTCTATACGTTGCCGGAATATCTGAAGAAAAGATTTGGAGGTCAGAGGTTACGTATTTATCTCAGCGTCTTCGCCATTGTCCTCTACATAATAACTAAACTTGCGGTAGGTATTCTAATTCTTAGTCAGTGATGTGGCTGCCTCTACGCAAATACGAGGTTGCGTACGGGAATTCGTTATGGTGATTTTAATACACATCTACGTATTTGCTTGGTCTATAGTGTGTTTTATATGACCGAAAATAACTGGCAAGGTGAGCTGTTGTTATCGCAAAATGTCAGGCGTCCACCGAGTGTGGTCTGTCAAGATTCGAAGTTTACGCATTTTTTCGCCAAAGCTATGTCACAAAGTATAGGTTAGATATATCATGCACTACAAGCTGGAGTTTATAGCGTCGTGGTAGTGCTCGACTTAAGATCGAAGAGTCTCCGGTTCGATCCTCGACCAGGGCATGAGATTTTTTTAAGAATCCGTGTTATATCGTTCTCAAATGTTTAGAATACAACCCTTTTTACCATAAAAAGAGACTAGTTACCTCACACGCTCTTCAGTTTTTTCACAACTCATGTTCCATGTTCCCTGATTCAGTGCATGAACAGTTCTAACTTTTCTTGTGTATGTCTTCTTTCACTTCAGGCCTTGGGCGTATTCGACCCGGCGATTCATGCTTCACGATTCTAAGCATGAAGCACTTTTTGTATAGAAAAAGTGCTTCATACTAAGGCCCGATTTCACGTCGCATTTAAAATGCAGATTAAGCCTTATGTTACTGTTTTCCCCGAGGTAAAATACAAAATGCATTTCACGTGCGTCAACTAATTTAAAATATGAACTAAACAGTGTTCTAACTTAGTACGCCGTTATCGGAGTACTAACTTTTTTTGGTAACACATTTCAGCCAAAATAGGAAGACAAGGACTAAAGAATCCCTCTACATATTCCAATAAAACCAATCATATCAACACCAGTCATATTACGATCCCTACCAGTCCGTTTGCGAGCATTAATATTGTCATTAAATATAACTGGAATGGATCCTATTACTACTGATAAGTGGGCCTGTTTGATTCAAAATTTTTGGGGTTGTAAATGATGCAACAGTTTTTGATTCTTTAATGATCTGGTCCCGAGGTTATAAAACTTTTCAGCTGAGCATGAACATTCAAACTCATATTGAATAAATTTTATGCAGTTTGCACAGATTTTATGGAGTTGGCGGAGGGGAGGGGGGGGGGGGAGTAAACGATGCAATAGTTTTAGATTCCTTTATGAACAGGATAATGCCCTTCGTGGTCGATACATAAACTGGCATATCTGCCAGAGGTTATAATGTAACCATGCTCCAGCAACTGTTGGTAACCATGAACATTGTTTTCCTTGGGGACAATTGCAATGTGTTTTCATCCAGATACACTGTAGGCATAAGTGCCTCGACTGCAAATTTATTCAACTGGAAAACGTGCTTGTAAAACCCTATGACCCCCCACACACCCACACCCACACACCCACACACGCACATTCACCCCCCCCTCCCCACCTCCACACACCTCAGGCCATATGCTTGCCTTTCAAAAAGGTTTTTTCCTGAATTCCTCAGTCAGAATAGATTCAACTAAAATTTGTATAATCTGCATAGGTTAGTAAATCGCTGTCAAATATAAGAATATGTTCTATAAAAGGTTTATCCTTTGGAAGCAATGATCACACCAAAGAACTGAAAACTGTGGAGTGTACAAGTTTTCTGGGCCAGACTAGCTAGTTTCGGCCAGTTAGGCCTCATCAGTGACCCTCAGATATTCAAGCCTATGCTGAAACGCCAATCAGTTAGCCGTAGATGTATGCTAAATTCAGAGATCCTAGTCTAGTCAAGTCTATCCCATATTCCTGCGAGGTCATCTGTATCTGGACTTGCAACTGTATCTGCCAAATATATGATATACTGAGGGGATGCTTATACCTGTATATCAGAACCTGACAAACAAGACCGGCGGAAATAATACGGATGTGTTCATTTTCATTATCATACCATTAAAAATGAATGTCCTAGCATTTATAAGTCTGATAAGTTTCACAGCTGCACACAAAGTATTGTGGACGGACGGACAGACAGATGGACAGACTGTTGGCCAAAACCATTTCACTTTCTCAACTTGTTTTCCGAAAAAGATCCATACATTTTTTACATCTTCTACTAACTTACGTTTTACCTATATCATCGACTAATTTTGCATGTGAAATCGAAATAAAATAGTACACGTACTAAGTTAGTATACGTATTAGTTAGTCAATGACTAGCGTTAGTCACTGACTAAATTAACTTTTTGACGTGAAATCGGGCCTAAGAATCGTGAAGTAAGGACAGACTCCCAGTCGAATACGCCCATTGGTATGTGCACAATACACAGTTCCGAGAATAGCTGCTAAGCTCCGCCTGCTTAGTTACTGTTACTACGTCTCACAAGCTTACGCAAAGATGGCGGAAAAACAAATGACAAATGCAAGTGCCTGCTAAATTGTGGCGATCTATGGCGAAGAATCAGCCTCCTCATGGCCTACACATGGCAGTTGGCGCATCATGCATTTCCGATGCGTTCTGGTCTTGCAAAGCAGGGTAAATTTATTAAAAGTGGTGTTAGTTTGTTTTCTTTATACAGGTATACATGCCTTCATTAACTGAAAGGTAAAATCACGGACTTATGTTGGTATTGACCACGTGTGATTTGTTTGTGAGACTATGTCACGTGCTAAGTTGTCGTTGCATTGGCCAGGTATACGATATCATGTGATTTTGTGTGACATTCTGGGTGTGGCTCGGAACTGTGTATTAATGCAAGGCTCTTTTATTTTTAGGTATCTATTTTTGCCGGAGCGTTGTTTATACAGCTATCCTTGGGATGGGACATGTATATTTCTATTGTTGCCTTGCTGCTGATCACTGGAATTTACACAGTTTTGGGTTAGTAAATATGTGCCATATCATATGTCCTGTATTATGATTTATGAGGAAATAAAGTTCAGTAAGGCTTATGTGCATTTGATAAAATAACACATGAGCGATATAGCATGAAACAGTGACAAGAATTCCGCGGAATGCTATGTCTCACCTGCACTGCATTTCCACAGTAGCAGAGATCATGTTGAGAAGAAAGTGAAAGCAAAAAATTAAAATTAGAAGAAAACGAAATAGTTTCACGCATTATTCTGGCATAAATTTTGTCAAAATCCGCCCAATGGTTCTTAATGTACTGCCATTTCCATGTTTGTGCTATTTTTAGTAACTGTAGATGGCCGCCATCTTGGATGGCCAATTTGCCAAAAACCAGAATAGCTATATGCAAGGATCATTCTGAAACAAAACTGGTCCAAATCCATTCAGGGGTTCCTGAAATATAGCCATTTTTATGTTTTTGCTATTTTTAGTAACGACAGTGGCGGCCATATTGAATGGTACATTCCCATAAATGTGAAAAAAGAGAAAAATTCCTTTCAAGAATCATTCTGATTAAATCAGAGCAAAATCCACTCAGTGTTATCGATTTATCGGCATTTGTGCAAAATTCAGACTCATAAACGAAAAGTAGGACACATCCCCGTCAACCCCCCCCCCCCCCCCCCCCCCCCCTGCTGCTCACTGTGACCTAATTCCGTTACAGATTTTTTTCATTTTCATAATTTTCAAAAAAGAAGGTCCTATTGATATTCCATGCAAAGTTTTAGCCAAATATACCTAGTGGTTCTAGAGAAAATGTTAATTATTTTGTTTTGCTATTTTTAGTAACATTGGCCATCTTGAATTCTCGACCAGGCTGAATTTCTGTAAACTGAAGTCGTGTAGTCTGATCATGCTCCATATAAAATTTGAGAACCATTGCTGCAGCGGTTTTGAAGAAATTAACTGTACAACGCCAGGATTGACGTAAATGTGTACGGACGGACGGACGGACGGAATGACGGACGGAAAACCGGACGCCTATATCGCACCTTGCTAAAGCAGGTGCGACAAAAAGGGACCCGTGTAGCTATCCACCGGGGCACATAACGTTAATTCAACATTGAATCAATATTGATTCAAAGTCATGATGTTGAATCAGCGTTGAATCATTATTAACGCAAATAGTCCGTTTTTTTTTTTTTTTGCGAAACACCAAAACCTTAGCGATTTAAATGCTGTGACTATTATACATAGTTCAAATCGTGCTGCTACTTCCGTTTTTCTACAACAAAATAAATATATGCAAACATTTATGAGGCAATCCTTTGATCTTTTTCGGATTAATTAAGCCCTGTGCTTGTCACAACATCCTGAAAACTGGCCTGGTATTCCTTGTCTCGGTTCCGGAATTTCTAGTTCCGGTCTCATCCCCATCACAGTTTCTGTCAATACTTTTTTTAATGCAGGCATTTAATTTCATTTCAGGCGGTCTAGCGGCAGTCATCTACACCGATACTCTACAAACAGCTATTATGACACTCGGTGCCTTCGCCTTGGTTGGAATAAGTATGATTTGTAGCTCACCTTCGAACGCTATATTTTACCGTCGCGACGCTATTTTTTTACCGTTGCAACGATATAGTTAGCGTTGCAACGGTGAAAAATAGCGTCGCAACGGTATATTCGTTGGAATTGTATTTTACAGTTGCACCGCTAAAGTAAGCTTTGTGATTGACCAATCAACGACCGTCTTACAAAAGCAAGCGCAAAAAAAAAAAAAAAAAAAATAAAAAATGAAAAACAATACAATGTGTTAAAAACATAAAGGATTATCATCTATCGATATAAATAATCATAATAGAAATTGCCTATTTCATCTTGGAATTTTTTTCGAACGGTAAAAATTAGCGTTCGAACGTTAAAAAATAGCGTTCGAACGGTACCGTCGCTTTTGACCCATTTGGTACACCATACACTTGGGCCGAAGCCTACGGGGGAGCTTATAGGATAGACACGATCCGTCGCCCGTCGTCATTGTCCGTCAAAATTTTCAAACGCTGACGCGTCTAGAAACAAAATTTACGACCACAAAACTGACGATTTACCTCCCCATAATGACAATTTTGAGTACACTTATCCGCTAAGTGTTATGTCAGTAGCCACCAATAGTTTTTGAAACAATGTATAGTAATTTGTTCAACTTTTATATAAAAAAGTAAGTTACGGGTTAAACTTAAAAAAGTTGGTTAAAACAATATTTTAATCAATACAAACTTCATGGTTACAAAACAGCTGCAGAGTATACTCGTATACAACATGGTAAAGGCTCTGAGAGACCGCAATATTCACAGAACGCATTTTTCACACGTGTATGATGAATACGGTCGTATTCTTCACATTTTGCCAGTGCGACAAATGCGTTCGGATTTTAATGCGATTTTTAATAGAAACGCATTTTTCACAGATACGGCAAGGGAAGCTTGAAAATGAATGTTTTGTTATTCCTTTCCAACTACAACTATGAGTTTGAGCCCCAACTGCAGTGAGTCTTCGGCTCTTGGGGAGTGTATAGGAAAAGCAGTCCCCGCTGTCCGTTGTCCGTCGCCTGACGTCGTCTGTCAACAACTTCGAGCTATTATATTTCTTTAAGCGTGGTCAATCTCAATCAAATTTCATATAATATTGAGCCGCGACACGAGAAAACCAATAAAGTGGCTGCGCGCCCAGCGCAGACTCAGATCAGCCTGGGCATCCGCACAGTCTGATCGGCGTCTTCGCTGTCCGCGTGAAGGTAGCTTAGACTTTGAGATACCCAGTAAGCGCTTAGGGAAGACTCTGATCCGACTGGGCAGATGCCCAGGCTGATCTGAGTCTGCGCTGGGCGCAAAATCACTTTGTTGGTTTTCTCGTGTTGCGGCTCATATATAGCGTTTACAAGGCTGGGGAACGATGAAAAGTCCTTTAAGACAGTTGCTTGAGATTGTGGTTGCTATGGCAAGTGATAGTTGAGAGATGCTTCTGACCAGCCAATCTTCTTGAAACTTGCAAATAACTAAGACAGGCATTTTATCTTAGACAGACTGAAAACTATTCAGATCCGACCGATAATGTCGAAATTATGTGTCCCCACAATTGCCCATGAAGTCTACTAGTATAATTGACCTTATGGCAAGTCAAACACCTTCCTTTTTTTACTTTATTATTATTTGCTGGTAAATTTCTTTCCAAAAGGGAATATAAATCATGCATACTGCTTGAATATTTTTAACACGGGGCGAAAACCAGAGTTTGACTTAGACATGATATCCAGTTGGACCTTGGTTTGACTTTGTTTGGGTGTAGATGTGATAGAATCCCGGGAAGCATTTGAGGTTTATTCTTAATTACATCCTATATTTTATTACCTGGTTCCTCACTGGTGAAAACAAACCGTGCCCCCTGCTTCGAAATAATTTGTGGGAACATGTTGATTTTGGCTCATCCGTCCGTTCGTTATGTTTTATATTTGTACCAAGTTTCCTCAAACTACCTTATAAAGTTATGAAGCGACACGATTTGTGACGGACAGACAGCAGACAAGTATTTAGGAAAACAATATGTCTTCCCTCCAATTTCTACCCAGATATAGATTGCCCCCATAGAACCATATACCAACACGCAACTGAATATACCAATACCTTTAACCTTGATGCAGCATATAGGGGACCGTTACGAAGAAGCTACCTTCCAAACTTTTGTATTGGAAATACCTAACATTGCACAGGAATCCCGCTGGATTGTGGCACTGCCCAACAGTTAGCACTAGAAGCTGTGCACTACAGCTTACGTCATCAGCATACATGTGAATTAAAACAAATAAGGTAAAGGTTTTCCATATTCTTGTGGCCGTAGAGACAGCAGTGTCTTAAGCCGTGTTCATGTGCACTTTTTGCACCCGGGTGCAAAAATACACCGGGGTGCAAATTTGCACCCCGGGTGTATTTTTGGCCACGTGAACGGTGTTTTAAGAAAAAGCACCCGGGTGCAAATTTGACCCCGGGTGCAAATTTGACCCTACTTTCGAGGTGGTGCAATTTTATTTGCACCCCGGTGCAAATTTGCTCCCGGGTGCAAACTGCACATGAACGCAAAATGTGTTCATTAGTAAACATTTTGATCTAGGAATTTTCAAAAAGACTGGCCTTTTTATTATGATCTTGTATAATCCGATACTTTTTATTATAATCTTGTATAATCCGATACGAAAATCAGACTGTTATCAAAATAGATATGCATCATTACTGCGACTACGATTTTGGTCATTCTTAAGCAAGATGTCCACCCCCTCGGCATCGTAAATGTGGAAGAGGCTGGGAAAAGACAACAGATGCCTTGCTGGACATCTAGAACGCTGTTACGGTGCAAAACGAAATAGACGAAGCGGTGTCCGATACAGTCATGTATAAGAATATTTCCAAGTTAATGAAAGAGAGGGGCTTCGAATTATCTGATATACAGTGTAAACAGAGGATTAACACTCTTAAAACAAATTATCGAACAGCTCGTGACAACCTGAAAAAAAAGTGGAAGAGGCTCATTCCCATCCGGAAACTTAACGTAGGCTGTGAATAGCTCGTACAGGATTGCCGAGCAGACCCATTTCACACATTCACATACGGTGGACTTGGCAATCCCGAAAAGGTTCTCTATCGTCCTATACTCTGAAGTCCCAGCTAAATAATATAGAGTTACTGCCACTTGCTGCTCAACTGAAGATCGCGTGCCCGCGCACCCCGTTGGAGCTGCCCGCGCAGTCTGTCACACAGATTGTCAAAAGAGGCCTTTGACATACGGAAATCGTTCCGCCACTGATCATCAGTGTAAGTCCCGAGCACTAAAGTAGTCCCACTCTTGACTACGCGGTTTCACCCAAACGGCCTTTTCTCTGCTCTATTTTAAACATCTTAACACAGCGAATTTCTCCTCAAAACTTGGTAACTTATGTTAAGTTTAATGTAAAATCCAGGTACGTATGGACACAATTATTGGCATATGAATGCTACACAAGGGGGTGCAAATTTGCACCCGGGCGCAAATTTGCACCTGGGCGCAGATTTGCACCCGGGTGCAAAAAGTGCACATGAACACGGCTTTAGGCACAGGTTATGAAAGATGGAGCCTACCCCTCTCCTTTCGTAGCCTTTAACCTTCCCTGATTCGAAACAGGTACCTATTTACTGCTAGGAAGACAGAGTGAATTTTTCAGTCGTTGATCCGGCGGGCGACTGGAACCTGCGTCCTTCTGCGCGGAAGAGCGCGGCAGATTTCTAGTTTACTGTACCGTTTTTCCGTCCACTATAACTTTCATAATTTCAGGGTTATAAAAATGTCAAGAAGTGAAAAATGCGTTTTTGTGATATTTTGTCATATTTTAGGGGTGTTGCATGCGTTTGGAAAATTACGTTTTCATGGTACATATCGAACGCAAATTTCACAGATATGTGAAAAATGCGTTCGAATTCTGTGAAAAATGCGACCGAATTCGTCACACGTGTTAAAAATGCGAACGCATTTTTCACACATGTGAAAAATGCGTTCTGTGAATATTGCGGTCTCACAAGGCTCTGACGTTAAGCTTAACGCTTATGAAAGCCGTTTCATGAAGCACGACATGGTTTACAGCACAATAATGGCTGTCCCAATTCTGCAAACAATATGTCAATTAGCAAGGATGAAAACAACACATACTTAAAGATATACGGACATAAATACAAATTAGGCACAAATGAAGCAACCCAGTAAGCACTCAACGTCGAATCAACACCGAATCATCGAATAAAAAATGATGGTTGATACACTTTTAGGGGAAGTAACTCTGCCATTTTTCATCTCTAAAAGCAGATTCTTTCCATAAAGAATGTGTGTACACTGTAAAAAAATAACTGTAGATTTTACGGTAGAATAACGTGAAACCAGCTGCCAGTCATTTTCCCGTTATTTTTACGGGCGTTTGCCTGTAAGACATTGTTGAAAATCACGAAATGGAAGTTTTATGTTAACTGGCCGCACTCGAAAATAACTTTGTATTGTTGAAGGGTTATCTGACCAAAACGACACCTGCTCTATTCTGTCACACTCTGCTTGATTATTCCTGCAACTTTTACGGGGCGCCCATAAAAATAACGGTAAAATGACTGGCAGCTGGTTGCCAGTTATTTTACCGTAAAATCTACGGATTTTTTTTACAGTGTAGACCATCGGAAGATGAGGGACCAATTAAAAAACTGGAGACCCATTTCATTATTAAATGTTATTTATAAAATGGCATCTGCTGTAATATCAAATAGATTGAAAAAAGTACTATATAAATTAATACACGAAGACCAAAAGGGATTTATTTCTGGCCGTTTCATTGGTGAAAATATTAGGTTAATTTATGATGTTTTATTTGAAGTTAAAAATCAGAATATTCCAGGCTTAATACTTTCTATCGATTTTGAAAAGGCATTCGATACAGTGTCATGGAAGTTTATTTCTAAGACTTTAGATTATTTTAATTTTGGAGATTCGATAAAGAAGTGGATAAACCTTTTTCAAAATGGGGCCGAAACATGTATTCTACAAAATGGTTTTATGTCCGATTTTTTCAATTTAAAGAGGGGGTGTAGACAAGGGGATCCGATTTCACCATATATTTTTATTTTATGCGCGGAAATATTGGGACAAATGATTAGACAAGAAAATGGTATAAAAGGAATAAAAATAAATAATAAAGAATTCAAAATCAGTCAGTATGCGGACGATACACAGCTTCTTTTGGATGGTACTGAAGAAACATTGAGAAAAACATTAATTATATTGAATAAATATTATCGGATGTCCGGACTGAAAATAAACGTAGAGAAAACGAAAGCCATATGGATAGGAGCTATGAGCCATTCCCCAAGAAAATTATGTGAAAATTATGAGCTAGACTGGACACAGGGACTGAAGCAACCCAGTAAGCACTCAACGTCGAATCAACACCGAATCATCGAATAAAAAAATGATGGTTGATACACTTTTAGGGGAAGTAACTCTGCCATTTTTCATCTCTAAAAGCAGATTCTTTCCATAAAGAATGTGTGTACACTGTAAAAAATAACTGTAGATTTTACGGTAGAATAACGTGAAACCAGCTGCCAGTCATTTTCCCGTTATTTTTACGGGTGTTTGCCTGTAAGACATTGTTGAAAATCACGAAATGGAAGTTTTATGTTAACTGACCGCACTCGAAAATAACTTTGTATTGTTGAAGGGTTATCTGACCAAAACGACACCTGCTCTATTCTGTCACACTCTGCTTGATTATTCCTGCAAATTTTACGGGGCGCCCATAAAAATAACGGTAAAATGACTGGCAGCTGGTTGCCAGTTATTTTACCGTAAAATCTACGGATTTTTTTTTACAGTGTAGACCATCGGAAGCAATCAGGATTCAGGGGTCGTACTTATAAAACCACTTAAGTCGTTGCTATGCTGTTGCTAAGGCTGAATTTCTATGAAGGGGATTCCCTACAACTATGCAATTTGCTCCGGAGGAGCAGTCTGGCAAAGACTGTTCCTCCAGAGCAAATTTCATAGTTGTAGGCAATCGCCTTCATAGAAATTCAGCCTTAGCAACAGCATAGCAACCACTTAAGTCGTTTAATAAATACTGCCCCAGGACGTCAAGAAAGTTAAAAGTCAGAAAAACATGATGGTGTGTGCATACACCGCAATGTGTCCTATTATTTGGGGCCTGATTATGTTTTTTTTGTCTTACAGAATATGCAAGCTATAGAAAGATTGATTTGTCCCTTCCGTCGGAAATTGACACAAATTAATGTTATGTTTTGACATTTAACTTGACATGTTAAAATACTGATATGATCGAGCATTATCATTTATTTCCTTGCATGCAGACGCATACAGTATAATTAGGCTGACAGGATTGTCTGCACGCATTGGTGCATTTATCGGTGCACTTGTAGGTGAAACATCTTTGCCATTTTCAGTTTATGTCACCAGCCTCAGTGGGATCAGCTCTCTCCAAGGAGGAGCTGATTATCTTCGAAGCAAAGAGGAAGTAAAAAAAAAGTTGTTTTCTTTTGTGAAAATGGCAGGAAAAGATGGACGTGTAATGATGGATGGATGACTTGCTATTTTTACCTCTTTTCCAACGGTATTTCAGTCATATCAGGACGATGGGAGGGTGATAATGGAAGGCTGTGTGCAATGAAACCCCGTTTACGTTTGAAAAGTTTCTTGCCACAAGCCGTAATCGAACCCTCAAAACATTTATAAAATGTATGCCAGCTCGGTTTACTTACTCAGTTTTGATTTGTGATTCAGGTATGGATAAAGTAGGAGGATATAACAAGCTCGAGAAGTTATACATGGAAGCAATACCAACCATCCGAGAAGAAAACAGCACGTGCGGTTTCCCGCCAAGTGACGCTTTCCACGTGCTCCGTGACCCGGTGACCTCTGATCAGCCATGGCCGGGACTTATTCTTCAGGCGTCCATCGGTTGTCTCTGGTACTGGTGTTGTGATCAGGTTGGTTAAGAAATATAGAACATTTCCTTGAACTGTTTTTTTGGTTGATTGTTTTTTTTTTTTTTTTTTTATCTCGCCTTACGAAAGGACAGGAAGAGCAATGACAGTCACTACGGCGTCATAGCTTCTGCGTCGGCGATCGTGTCCACGTCTCTGTGTTAAAGTTTTGGTTAAATTGCATTTGTGCCATGATCAAGGCGCTTCCAGGCGAGGTATGCTGTACACAGACAGGTCTCGTAATGCAGAGAACTTACATGTAACAGTGTAAATTCAAAGCAAGCATATTTCATGTTAATCCTTGAAACAATTATATTGAAAGTAAACTTCAACTACTAGTAGAATGATAAGGACTGCATATAACAACTGAAGTAAAATTATTAGAAGCTAAAATAAAATTGATGGGCGTTAGGAGAGTAGTGATTATCTATAGGGATAAGTTTAATGACAAGAAGAGCTAGAAATACTGATTTCTTCATTCTCTTATGTCGTCATCTACAAGTATTTCCTTACACTACGCAACAGGTAATTGTACAGAGGACATTGGCGGCGAAGAGTTTATCCCATGCTAAAGGCGGTGCTATAATGGCTGGTTATCTGAAGATTCTACCTTTGTTTATAATGATCTGGCCAGGAATGATCAGTAGAGCACTTTACCCAGGTAAGACTTTCGTGAATGGACGAGATAAAGTTCACAGAATCATTTTATTGACAGATAAGTACTGTCAATTAGCAACGCAGTAAATATTGCCAAAACCTGACAAATACCAATCCTGAACTTACCAATTTCGATCAGTATAGCCCATTACCCAGGTCAGACTTTTGTGAGACATAAGTTATGGCATCGTGTAAAAGATACAATTTACGGACCTTTTTATTGTCACATAAGTAATGACATTCAGTAACTAGACAAACATTGCAAAAGCCGTGGTTGGCATTCTCGTGGTTGGCATGACGAACATCATAATCTGCCATTGCCAACTTCCCAGCAGGCACATAACGTCACAATGACGTCGTACTGACGTAGACGCGACGTCATCACGTCGCATCGACGTCAATACGACGTCATTTCGACGTTATGTGCCCGCTGGGTTTGTTTAATACCGATTCTAACATGACGTTTACGTTTTCCCTCATTGAACGCATAGGAACCGGCGGCGTGTGAAAAGGACCTGGTATGATAAGGGCCGTTTTTGGCCCCCATTCAAATTCTCTTAAAAATGCATGGTTTTTATTGCTTATTATTTGTGCGTATGGGAACAAGCAGAAATAATATGTTTCGTGTTTGTTAATTCTCAGAATAACATGATTTCTGACATGCCTACGTTGTTTCAATAAAATGAAGAAAAATTGCGAGAAAATTTGAGTTTAATACATATTTCTTTAAAGAAATAAGTCATTTACAACAACTTTTGAAAGCTGTTTACAACAGGCGTTTGATGAAATGCTTATATGTAAGATTGCACTGCTGACTACCGGTGCACTGCACAAGGCCTCTCCAGGTACCCCACCCACTCAAGTTTGCAAGTCCAGAGACGCTAACCAAAAAATTCCAACAGATCGAAATGAAATGTATACCAGATTATTCCTTGTGTTCTAACTAAGAAAATGAATACCCACAACATATGTTTATTTTGTCTATGTACGGAGATATGGGCGTTTTTATGTTGAGAACGCTGGGAAAATGTTCCAAACGCTGCTAGTTTGGTAACAAAAAGTTAAAAATAAACATTGAGCCCGGTCTCCAGCACATTTAATATTTTCATAGCATGTAAATATATTAAAATTTCGTCTGTATACAAAATATTAAATGTGCTGGAGGCCGGGCTCATATATTTTGAAAGCCACAAAGGCTACCAAATTCGTCATTTTCGTCAGAATCCGCTGGGGGTATGGGTATGTTCAGTACAAATATCACAAATATTTTGTGCAAGAACTGGTTAATTTTGTGTTTGCTGTTACATTCAAGGTTTGAACTTTCATATGAATACACTTTTAATATGGAAATAAGACTTTTGAAAAATGAGTATTCTGGGGGCCAAATATGGGCCTTATCATACCAGGTCCTTTGTGATAATTCACGTTGCTAACGTTGAGATGTGCTAATGTCACGCCTTGATGACGTCGAACGTAAACACTTGCTTCTGTTGACGTCCGCCTCATAAACAATCCTTTAGAAAAGGTTGTAGTGTACTTGCAGTTTCATTCTGTATAACATTAGAATCGAAATAATTTTTCCTTGCTCATGCTTTATCGCTGATTCCCACATGTATTGTTGGGCAGATACGAATATTAATTCACTTTGGCTTCGCCATAGTGAATTCATATTTCGTGATCATGCTGTCCAACAGCATGTGTTAATCAGCGATAATTCATGGGTAAGGTAAAAATATTTCTTAAATGTCAGGAAGCTCGAGAAGTTTTAACCAGGACTTCAATAACTTCCAGCAATTGAATATCATTTCGAATCGGTTTAGATATTCAAGCGCATTAGCATGTTTACCCCGACTCAGTCTAATTTAATCATGTAGGTGACTCAGTCTAAAATAATTATATAGGTCAACTGTTCTCTATTTCAGACGATATTGCTTGTGTAAATGCGACAGAGTGTGACAGAATATGTGGTAACCCTGTGGGGTGCTCTAATATTGCCTATCCTAAACTGGTCTTAGAACTAATGCCCACAGGTAGGTGATAATCACTACCTACAATGTGTTATTTCAAGAATCGGCATGCGAATGTTAACGTTACGATTTTCTACGGCTTTTGATGAAGATTTCTGTTAACGACCGTATAGCATTTGATTTTAACAAAATAATTATTTATTTTCATGTTTAAATGATGAAAAAGAAAGAGTCGCGACCCCCTAGCATACAGATAAAAACGGTTGTAATAATTGATCCGCGACACGACAAAACCAACAAAGTGGTTGTGCGCCCAGCGCAGACTCAGATCAGCCTGGGCATTCGCCCAGTCTGATCAGAGTCTTCGCTGTCCGCATGGTGGTAGCTTAGACCCTTAGCTACCCTTTAAGCACAAATAGCGAAGCATCTGATCAAGCTGGGCGGATGCCAAGGCTGATCTGAGTCTGCGCTGGGCGCACAACCACTTTGTTGGTTTTCTCGTGTCGCGGCTCATATATCCATTTTAGGAATAGAAATGGCATGAAAAACAAACTTGTATATTTTTACGAAATATTGCCCTCTAAAGGTAGACAATAAAAAAGAGAAAATAATACCAAATCAACAATAATATTTATATGAAAACTATGCAAAAATATTGGCAACAAGTAGTGTAGAAAATGCAATCCCAGTATGAAACCTAGGACACTCTTTAATTCCTTAACAACAGAGACCAGGAAAGATAACCTTTACAAAAGGAGGCACTTAAGTTGCCTCTTGTTCATCGTAGCACAGGGGCTTATCAAGTTATGCAGCTTATATGAAAGCACCCATTGATTGCGTAGTAGCAAACAAACTTCCTCGAATTTTCTGTATTTAAAGTGTATTAAATTTTGAATAAAGTCGTAAAAATTCATTATGTTTTGGAAATTGGGTGATTCAGTATCTAAGAACTGGGTCTTCCAGAACATAGAAGCCTGTTAGAAAGGATACCAGTGAGGGGTTGCTCGAGCGTGAATCCGGTTAAAACCCCTCAGTAATTTATTATTGTGCGTTCCAGGGTGTTGCTTCAGTGGTGGTTCATTCTAATTGTAATTGTTGATCCGCATTTTGTTTGTATTTGACTTAATTATTCATTTTATTTAGGATAGCGTTATAGGTATTGGCAAAGAGCTTTTCTCTTGGTTTTTAGCTCACCTGAGCCGAAGGCTCAGAGGTGAGCCTATAGGATGGGAGTCGAGGCGTCGTCTTTGCGTGCGTGCGTGCGTGCGTGGGTGGGTGCGGCAACACTTTCAAACATAAATATCTCAGAGACCAGTGGGCCGATCGCAATCAAATTTTATCTGCAGCATCATTTGGGTGGGAGAAAGGCTGCATTAGGTTTTGGTGCCGATCAGCTTAGAACTCTGGTTTCCATGGCAACAGATAGCCCCCATAGGGTCATAATGGGGAAAATGGCGTCATCACGTTTTCTCGACTGTTTTTGATTAGATCCTTATCATACTTGCAGGTAATGATGACATAAGAGCTTGGATGAGTTCGAAATTCGGCCGGATTCGAGCACAGACTACGGAGTTAGATGCCCTTGAGCGTTTGAAAAAAAATCCCATAGGGTTATAATGGGGAAAATGGCGTCATCAAGTTTTCTCAACTGTTTTTGCTTAGATCCTTATCATACTTGCAGGTAATGATGACATACATAAGAGCTTGGATGAGTTCGAAATTTGGCCGGATTCGAGCACAGACTACGGAGATAGCTGCCCTTGAGCGTTTGAAAAAAAAATCCCATAGTGTTATAATGGAGAAAACAACGTCATCACGTATTTTTAGAAAAACTTTGTCATCGCTCTATTGCCTACATTTCTCAACGGATTTTAAAATAACTTCAAACAAATGTAGGGCATGACAATATCTCGAGCAAGTTCGACTTTCAGGATGCCGCGCCCAAGGTCAAGGTCACTGTGGCTATTTTTCGAAAAACTTTGTCAGCGCTCTAGCACCTACATTTTTCAGCAGATTTTAAAATAACTTCACACAAATGTAGGGCATGACAATATCTCGTGCAAGTTCGACTTTCATGATGCTGCGCCCAAGGTCAGGGTCACTGTGGTTATTTTTAGGAAAACTTTGTCAGCGCTCTAGCACCTACATTTCTCAGTAGATTTTAAAATAACTTCACACAAATGTAGGGCATGACATTATCTCGAGCAAGTTTGACTTTCAGGGTGCTGCACCCAAGGTCAAGGTCACTGTGGCTATTTTTAGAAAAACTTGGTCATCGCTCTAGCCCCTACATTTCTCAACGGATTTTAAATCAACTTCACACAAATGTAGGGCATGAAAATATCTCAAACAAGTTTGACTTCCAGGGTGCTGCGCCCAAGGTCAAGGTCACTGTGGCTATTTTTATCTCACCTGAGCCGAAGGCTCAGAGGTGAGCTTATAGGATGGGAATCAAGCCGTCGTCCGTGCGTGCGTGCGTGGGTGGGTGGGTGCGTCAACAAATTCAAACATAAATATCTCAGAGACCAGTGGGCCGATCGCAATCAAAGTTTATCTGCAGCATCATTTGGGTGGGGGAAAGGCTGCATTAGGTGTTGGTGCCGATCAGCTCAGAACTCTGGTTTCCATGGCAACAGATAGCCCCCATAGGGTTATAATGGGGAAAATGGCGTCATCATGTTTTCTCGACTGTTTTTGATTAGATCCTTATCATACTTGCAGGTAATGATGACATACACAAGAGCTTGGATGAGTTCGAAATTTGGCCGGATTTGAGCGCAGACTACGGAGTTAGCTGCCCTTGAGCGTTTGAAAAAAATCCCATAGTGTTATAGTGGCGAAAATGGCGTCATCACGTTTTCTCAACTGTTTTTGCTTAGATCCTTATTATACTTGCAGGTAATGATAACATACATAAGGGCTTGGATGAGTTCGAAATTCGGTCGGATTCGAGCACAGACTACGGAGACAGCTGCCCTTGAGCGTTTGAAAAAAATCCCATAGTGTTATAATCACTGGGTGGGTGCTTAGTCCCGGTGGGCGATGATTTTTTCTGACAATTGTCAACGATTTTTTCTGACAACGGTCCCGGATTTTTTCCAAATCGTCAATGATTTTTTCTCCGTGACGTCATAACAGAAAACTGGTGCGACAAAATGGCGAGTTTAGTCGATTAATACATTTATTTACAAATCCTATGCTTATTCTTGGTAGAGATTAGGCAAATTACATAAAATACAATGTTTAACGTGCTCAACAGATAAAAGATTCCTGGAAATTTTCGTTTAGGGTACATCTTGAAGAACTCTCCTCTATGTCTATGTCTGCGAAGTTTACCATAGGGTAACGTTAGTTTTAATCATAAATCGGTGTTGGGAAAAATGTCTCATTATTTTTTTACACTTTACAATAATATAAATAGGTCTGTAAGCCCATTTTCATTTTTCATAGGTCCCGGATTTTTTCCTACAAGTCCCGGATTTGCTCCTACAATAGATTTAAAGCGCCTGATTTTTTCTGACAACACAAACCATAAAATAAGTAGTTGTTATGATACGTCATTGTGCATATATTGAACAGCAAGATCAAAAAATGCTTCAAACTTAATTTTGGTGCATAAATGGGTGACAAAATATTTGTCGGTCATCAAAAGGCCAGCCTTTCCATTGTATGCACCATGTAGCCCATTCTATTGCTTCAAATTTGGTTGTATATTTGAGTGCCGCCACGGTCAGGCTATTTTTTTCTCTTATGAGGCATAGTAAATTTACATTGTTTCTCCAGACTTGTGCGTGCATGCATGCGTGCGTACGTGTGTATGTGTGTGATTCCAAAGCATCAATATTTCCTTTTGTACTATCTTTGGTGTACCGTGCTTGCCTGTTCCTCACAATCCTCACAATAGCATAGTGTATGTGAGGCTTGAAAATGCACAGGTCCAGCCGGTTCTACGCTTGAGAGACTGAACATTTTTACATACTACACATCAACACCAGAACAGAAATGTTTAAACCAAAATGTTCTGAAAGTCAATCCTTTGAAAGCAAGGGATACATAAAAGGAATAAATGAAAACAACATACTCGGTTCAGTTGCAGCCGCCGGGCCGCGTAGCGCAATCGGTAGGGCACCTGACTTATAAGTCAGAGGTCCTGGATTCGAAACCCAGTCTGGCCACATACTTTCGTTTCTCCCTCCGCTGATTCAAGAAGGGCAGTTGTCAGTTTCTGGCGAAAGTATGTGCACTTAGTACTTGTTAACCGCTTAGGAGGTCTAAGCCTGCCCAGGAATAGTGTGGTTAGGTTAACTGACCGTCCCGACATGACCATAGCTGTTTACCGTGGACGTTAAGCATAAACTCAATCAATCAATCAAATCAATTGCAGCCATGTCCCTACCAGGAGCTAATCTCTTTTAAGATTTTTCGAAATGAAATCAATGATTCCAAAGGACCAGAAATTATATAATCTGCACAATGATTGGGCACGGTGAGATATTTAATGGCTATTACACGCCTTCTAACGCCTGTTTCAGTGACGTTTCTATTTGTTTGAGAAAATCTGAAGTTTCTGTTTTAAGAATTTCAGTATGTAATGCCATTGAAAAATTGATGGAGCGTACTAAACACTGTTTGCCATACTCCCATACAAATGACACTAGCTATTGCGGAATTACAAACTCTTGGCAGAATGACGTCTAGATGACGTCACTCTGGCATGATTTTGAACTCCTAGTTACTATGGTAACAGATATATGACGTCATTGTTATAAACTGTTTGCCATGATCAATCAATTTTTCAATGACATTGCATACTGAAATTATTTCAACAGACTTCAGATTTATTTTCTCGGACAAATAATTATTATCAAGTTACCGGTATTCCGATTCGTGTTATACATGTAATGTGCAACACCAGCCATGCCCCTAGTAGCGGCTCGGCCACTCTATTTTCAGAATGACTCAAAATGAAACAAACGTTTCCAAAATGACCAGAAAATTATACAATCTGCCCTATGGTGAAGTTTGGCGAGACGTTTTTCGGCCGCCACACAGCACTTATTGCACTATGATGGAATACGGGGGAACTTTTAATAGTCGCACGGCACCTCCAGCTTCATGTGAAGTTAAATAAGATTTGAAATGTTAGATTTGTTTAGAAAAATGGAACACTTCCAAAAAATGAAAATAGCAGACTCGGTGTAATCTGCACTTGAAGAGAAGATTCAAGTTTGAAAAAAATGACTTCTGTTGTAATGTCTTTTACGTATTCCTTGCTTCCGAAGGGTTCATAGTTTCGATTTTGTCATCATTTGCATGATGAAGACAAAAACAGTAAATGCAAATACTGTCTCAAGTCATTTCCTGATGCCACTACGACCCTTCGACATTGTGTTGAAAAACATCCAAACGAAAAACTTTGTCTTCTGTGGCCGCTTTGTAATGCAGAAGGGAACCTAATAAAATATAAAGCAAGAGTATTTGATGTGTTAGGCAGTTCGTTAGATGTGACATACAAAATATCCAAATGGCAAACAACAAGGTGTCAATACACACAAGAACAATCACACAAAGTCCTGTCCAAAAAATTCGAAGAATTAACACACCAACAAAATCTGTTCACAAACAGTTATTTACTGAGCACGACAATGAAATACATAGTGAAGCACGGGGCTAACACCAATTTCCCACGCCTGTGCTGTCAACAGAGCCAGTCAGTTTCTATACATGCTCAAGTGGTTGTCGACCGAGACAGTCGACAGAAGTATCATTCGGTCGACAACCACCTCATTATAATATGCATGTGTCATCTACCATAACTGGTACTGCTTACTACCTCCTTCTCTGTCGCGAGCCACTTCCTTTTGGCATCTTCAAATGGCGTCTTTGTATTACCCCCGTGTATACTCGAAAAGTAATCAACTGTATAAATGTGCGCAAACAAAATTTTACCTGGAAATTATCTGGCAAATCCAAGAAGATGGTGGAAACACGTGGGTGGGAGTAGATCTCCTGACTTTGATTTTGCGTGGTTTATGACGCCACATCAGAGATCTCGTGACGTCCAATGTCACAGTGACGTCAGACTATCTAATGCTGGCATTTCAGTCAATGTAGTTTATTCAAACAGCAATTAGGTATATAATGGATTCACAAGTATGAGTAGGCCTATGGCCGTATTTAAGGATGTAGGGCCTACTAAATCAATGAATTTGCTAATAGGGCCTCCACTCCAAACTTTTTATGATTTGATGGACACTCTTTGGTTTTGCTTTTGTTAGACACTTCCACACCATCCTCTAGGGGCAAACAGCGTATACACCCGATATCATACCACTAAACACGCTGAGCAACAGCAGCCCAGGTAACTCAGTAGGTTAAGCGCTGGTCTGCTGATCTAGCGGTCTCTGGTTCGATACCTGCTAAAGGCGGAAATCTATACATCGTAAACGGGATTCCACTGCACATAGCTTTTCATTATCCCCCTACCGTCGTCTTTATCTGACTGAAATACTTTTGAAAAGGAGTCATTCATCCATCAACGCTTAGCAACACCACACTGAAGCGAAATGGCAAGGAGAAAGGTTAATTCTCTGGCGCCAGCAATATCAACTTGGAACAACCTGATCACTGTAATTATAAAGTATAAGGCATTGTAGTTATTAAGCATAAAAGATAAAAAAAATCCTCTCTTTCTGTCGTGTAATGAATTTTTTCACTCATGAACACCTGTAGTGATAGTTTTCCTTGAGGCATACCACGGCATACATGTCAGTAATGCTTCTGATGTTCAATCGGCGAAATAAAATTAGATTACACACTAAAAAATCTAATTGCAGAGTCTATAATCCGAGTTTTGGGTCTCTGAAATGCAATATATGTGGTAGGAAAAAATCCGGGACACTGTAGGAAAAAATCCGGGACATTAAATTCGTTGTAGGAGTAAATCCTTGACATTTGCTGTAATTTTCGTCCTTGGTTTGCAGAGGTTATTTCACAGAAAAAATGTGACAAACGACTAAATGCGCTCATAAAATGCTTCAGAAAACAGCCTGTTTGCAAAAGATCAGGAGAAAAAATTGAAAATAAGTTTGTTCACTTACCCTTTTGCTTCGTCACGCTTACGAGACACTAATTGTCAGAAAAAATCGTTGACGATTGTCAGAAAAAATCATCGCTCACCGGGACTAAGCAACTACCCAGTGATAATGGAGAAAAGAACATCATCACATATTTTTAGAAAAACTTTGTCATCGCTCTATTGCCTACATTTCTCAACTGATTTTAAAATAACTTCACACAAATGTAGGGCATGACAATATCTCGAGCAAATTCGACTTTCAGGAAGCTGCGCCCAAGGTCAAGGTCACTGTGGCTATTTTTAGAAAAAACTTTGTCAGCGCTCTAGCACCTACATTTCCCGACAGATTTTAAAATAATTTCACACAAATCTAGGGCATGACAATATCTCGAGCAAGTTCGACTTTCAGGATGCTGCGTATAAGGTCAAGGTCACTGTGGCTATTTTTAGAAAAACATTGTCAGCGCTCTAGCACCTACATTTTTCAGCAGATTTTAAAATAACTTCACACAAATGTAGGGCATGACAATATCTCGTGCAAGTTCGACTTTCATGATGCTGCACCCAAGGTCAAGGTCACTGTGGCTATTTTTAGAAAAAACTTGGTCATCGCTCTATTGCCTACATTTCTCAACGGATTTTAAATCAACTTCACAGAAATGTAGAGCATGACAATATCTCAAACAAGTTTGACTTCCAGGGTGCTGTGCCCAAGGTCAAGGTCACTGTGGCTATTTTTAGAAAAACTTTGTCAGCACTCTAGCACCTACATTTCTCAGCAGATTTTAAAATAACTTCACAAAAATGTAGGGCATGACAATATCTCGAGCAAGTTTGACTTTCAAGGTGCTGCACCCAAGGTCAAGGTCGCTGTGGCTATTTTTAGAAAAAACTTGGTCATCGCTCTAGCGCCTACATTTCTCAACGGATTTTAAATCACTTTCACACAAAGTTAGGGCATGACAATATCTCAAACAAGTTTGACTTCCAGGGTGCTGTGCCCAAGGTCAAGGTCACTGTGGTTATTTTTAGAAAAACTTTGTCAGCACTCTAGCACCTACATTTTTCAATGGATTTTAAAATAAATTCACACAAATGTAGGGCATGACAATATCTCGAGCAAATTCGACTTTCAGGGTGCTGTGCCCAAGGTCAAGGTCACTGTGGCTATTTTTAGAAAAACTTTGTCATCGCCCTAGCACCTTCATTTCTCCATGGATTTTGAAATAACTTGACACAAATGTAGGGTATGACAATATCTCAAGCAAATTCGACTTTCAGGATGCTGTGCCCAAGGTCAAGGTCACTGTGGCTATTTTTAGAAAAACTTTGTCATCGCTCTAGCACCTACATTTCTCAACGGATTTTAAAATAAATTCACCCATATGTAGGGCATGACAATTTCTCGAGCAAGTTTGACTTTCAGGGTGCTGCAATCAAGGTTTTTGATTCGATCCTTATCATACTTGCAGGTAATGATGACATACATAAGAGCTTGGATGAGTTCGAAATTTGGCAGGATTCGAGCACAGACTACGGAGTTAGCTGCCCTTGAGCGGTTGAAAAAAATCCCATAGTCTTATAATGGAGAAAACAACGTCATCACATTTTCATTTTTCATCCAAACCTCTTCATACTTGCAGGTAATGAGGATATGCATAAAAGCTTGGATTAGTTAGCATTTCGGCTAGATCCCACCACTGACTATGGAGTACCTGCCCTGAGCATCCAAACAATCAATGTCACCATTTTTTCTTGGTTTCTACTGATCCGATCCTTTTCAAACTTGCAGGTAATGAGGAAATGCATAATATCTTAAACAAGTTCAAATTTTGGCCAGATCAGGCCAACCACTACTAAGTTAGCTGCTCTTGACAGCTCTGTCTATTGTGCTCTTGATCGGATACTTTTTAAACTTTCATATATTAAATGAGGGCATGCATAATGTTTTGGATGAGTTTAATTTTCAGCCTGATTGGACCACTGACTGTGGAGTTAGCCGCCCTTGAGCATCTTAAATATCCCTATAGGTTTACAATGTCTCTCAGGTGAGCAATTGTTGCCCTTTGGGCTACTTGTTAGAAAAACTTTGTCAGCGCTCTAGCACCTACATTTCTCAATGGATTTCAAAATAAATTCACACAAATGTAGGGCATGACAGTATCTCGAGCATATTCGACTTTTAGGGTGCTGTGCCCAAGGTCAAGGTCACTGTGGCTATTTTTAGAAAAACTTTGTCATCGCCCTAGCACCTTCATTTCTCCATGGATTTTGAAATAACTTGACACAAATGTAGGGTATGACAACATCTCAAGCAAGTTCGACTTTCGGGATGCTGTGCCCAAGGTCAAGGTCACTGTGGCTATTTTTAGAAAAACTTTGTCATCGCTCTAGCACCTACATTTCTCAACGGATTTTAAAATAAATTCACACAAATGTAGGGCATGACAATATCTCGAGCAAGTTTCACTTTCAGGATGCTGTGTCCAAGGTCAAGGTCACTGTGGCTATTTTTAGAAAAACTTTGTCATCGCTCTAGCACCTACATTTCTCAACGGATTTTAAAATAAATTCACACAAATGTAGGGCATGAAAATATCTCGAGCAAGTTTGACTTTCTGGGTGCTGCAATCAAGGTTTTTGATTCGATCTTTATCATACTTGCAGGTAATGATGACATACATAAGAGCTTGGATGAATTCGAAATTTGGCCGGATTCGTAGACTACGGAGTTAGCTGCCCTTGAGCGATTGAAAAAAATCCCATAGTCTTATAATGGAGAAAACAACGTCATCACATTTTCATTTTTCATCGGATCCTCTTCATACTTACAGGTAATGAGGATATGCATAAAAGCTTGGATTAGTTAGCATTTCGGCTAGATCCCACCACTGACTATGGAGTACCTGCCCTGAGCATCCAAAAATCAATGTCGCCACTTTTTCTTGATTTCTACTGATCCGATCCTTTTCAAACTTTCAGGTAATGAGGAAATGCTATTATCTTAGACAAGTTCAAATTTTGGCCAGATCAGGCCAGTCACTACGAAGTTAGCTGCCCTTGACAGCTCTGTCTATTGTGCTCTTGATCGGATACTTTTTAAACTTTCATATATTAAATGAGGGCATACATAATGTTTTGGATGAGTTTAATTTTTAGCCTGATTGGACCACTGACTGTGGAGTTAGCTGCCCTTGAGCATCTTAAATATCCCTATAGGTTTACAATGTCTCTCAGGTGAGCAATTGTTGCCCTTTGGGCTACTTGTTTGCTGGTACTGTTTATTGTCGCACCTGCGTTAGCTGGGGCGATATAGGCGTGCACGGACCCGTCCGTTGGTCCGTCCGTCAACAATGTCCGTCAACAATTCGCAGTAGGTGCCTTGTGAGCGCAACTCCTGCTACACTTTTTGGCCAATCATTTAAAACTTCACAGATGTTTTTGCCATGGTATGTAGATGTGCATATTGATTGCACATAATTCCCAGATTAATTTTACCATTTTTTTCACATGTTGAACTTAGTCAATTTTCGTTCGTCAACAATTCGCAGTAGGTGTCTTGTGAGCGCAACTCCTCCTACATTTTTGGCCAAACATTTTGAAACTTCACAGATGTTTTGGCAATGGTCTGTAGATGTGCATATTGTTTGCACATAATTCCCAGATTTTTTTTTTACCACTTTTTCACATGTTGAACTTAGTCAATTTTTACACAATACCTTCCGCTGTGAGTGTCTTGTGAGCGCAACTCCTCCTACACTTTTTGGCCAATCATTTTGAAACTTCACAGATGTTTTGGCCATGGTCTGTAGATGTGCATATTGTTAGCACATAATTCCCAGATTAATGTTTGCCACTTTTTTCACATGTTTAACTTAGTCAATTTTTACATACCGTAATACCTTGCATTTTGGGTGTCTTGTGAGCACCTCTCCTCTAACACTTTTTGATCATTAATTTTGGAACTTTACATGTGTTTTGTCATGGTCTTAAGATGTGCACATTGTTTGCACATAATGCCCAGATTAATTTTTGCCATTTTTTTTCACATGCTTAACGTGGTCATTTTTGTCACACCTGCTTTTGTCGCCGGGCCGGGTAGCGCAATCGGTAGGGCACCTGACTCGTAAGTCAGAGGTCCTGGGTTCGAATCCCGGTCTGGCCACATACTTTCGTTTCTCCTTCCGCTGATTCAAGAAGGGCAGTTGTCAGTTACTGGCGTAAGTATGTGCACTTAGTACTGGTTAACCGCTTAGGAGGTCTAGGCCTGCCCAGGAATAGTGTGGTTAGGTTAACTGACCGTCCCGACATGACCTTAGTTGTTTACCGTGGACGTTAAGCATCAAATCAACCAACCAAACCTGCTTTTGTCACACCTGCGTTAGCATGGGCGATGTAGTGTTCACTACCAATTAGAACTCGTGTGACTTAAACCCCGCAGGTGCGATACCGCTTTCCGCGGATTTCTTGTTAATTTAAATGCCGTCTATAGCTGTAGTTTTCTTTAGTACCGTCTATAGCTGTAGATGTCCACTTCCCGTTTGGTGTATAGGGCAGGATATTGAATTCGGTTAAATCCGTTTCTGATCATTGCCTTTTCTCTACTTTTAACATTTTATACCTCTTATTAAAACTGTTAAACATTGGTTTTTAAGAATATTTTGCATCAATTCTGAGAGAATTATCCTAAATCAACATTATTTCTTTGACTTATAGGTTTACGTGGCCTCCTGATGGCAGTGATGTTATCGGCTATTATGAGTTCTTTGACGTCCATCTTCAACAGCTCGAGCACTTTGTTCACCATGGATCTTTGGAGACGAATAAGAAAACATGCCACAGAGAGGGAACTACTTATTGTTGGGAGGTACAGTTGGGAATGCACATATGAACTCTGACTTAAGATTTTAAGGACAGTTTGGAAACTCAATGAAATGTAGGCGTAGATATATTATATTTAAGACTATATTTCATGGACTTGGCAAACTGTAGGCTTAGAGCCCTCCGCATTCACTTGATCAGCCTGGATCACTTACCTTCAAGCTAAGACATCATAGATAACTGTTAAAATTTATACATCAAAATATTTGCATATATTGGCCATAAAGTCACTAGATTCCACCTGTGCAGGTTTTCGTCACTGAATCTTTATCACTTTCCATGGTACTAAATCACGGATCCAATCATTTGAATTTAGTGTAGAAACTAATCTCCGGCTTCTGTAGTCTCTAACGGTTTTATCAGTGTATGCAGCTGGACACTTGTATCTCTAGTCGTAAAATTAATGATAAATCCGAGCCATAATTGAACTTGAATTTTGTTTTAAGAAGAAAAAAAACAGTACTTATACGTTTTGTGGCCATTTGCTGGTCTGCGGACATGATACTACGAGATTGATTGTAAGTGATTTAGGTCTGAAAATTGAGTTTTTAGCAGCTTTATTCACAAAACCAGTCTTTTGTTAAATGCATTGTGTATATTCAGATGTCTTTTCCTTCAAACCGTAGACCATTTGCTTCTGCCTTCCCTTAGTTGCGGCTGCTTGTGCATAACATCTAGCTACTGACAACACTCTTTGCCAGTCTAATGCCGGAACACTAGATTGCTTTATCATATTGGCATGGATAAGGCAAGCAATAGATATAAATAGGTCTATTTATGATGCCACGTTTAGATCACTTTTAAATTATGGCTGGCAAGTTAATGGTATAATTGGACAAACAGTTTTATCTCATTTTCAGCAAAGTTTATAAGTCTCCCATTATGTATAAGATTTCTACATCAAACGTCTATGCATGTTTCGATCATTCCTCCAATGTAAACCTTTAGATTGTTATATTTTCATTTCACTTGTGTTTAGAGTGTTTATTATCGTGGTATGTGGGCTGAGTATTCTCTGGATTCCACTGGTCAAGTCATCACAGGGCGGACAGATATTTGTCTACATTCAGGCCATACAAGGCTATCTGGGAACGCCCATTGGGGCGCTGTTTCTGTGGTCAATTCTCTGGAAAAGAATGAATGAACATGTAAGAATGGACTTACAAGTGTTTTAAACTTGTTGTTGTTCAAGATTGCAATAACAGAAGATGGTAAAAATACCAGAAAATGGATGGGATCTCTATGTTTTTTATGCCATTTATACAAAAGAAAACATTAATGAGCCACGACACAAGAAAACCAACAATATGGTTAGGCGCCCAGCGTACTCAGATCAGCCCGGGCATCCGCCCAGTCTGATCAGAGTCTTCGCTGTCCGTATGGAGGTAGCTTAGACCCTAAGCTACCATTTGAGCACTAAAGGAAGAGTCTGATCAAACTGGGTGGCTGCCCAGGCTAATCTGAGTCTGCACTTGGCGCACATCCACATTGTTGGTTTTGTCGTGTCGCGGCTCAATTTTGTGATTTTCTGCTTGCCGACCTGAACTTTGACATAAACGAAGTTTGTAAACACATTGTATCGATTCTCAGACTGGTTTCAGTCATCGCTGGTTGCGGTTGCGGTAAGCACAGTTTCCTGTGAAGTGACACTGATTGGACGAAAAAGACCTTCCAAAATGTTTTCTAATCGTAAAGGAAAGAATTGGAGTGCGAGAAAAGTTTTCTACTTAAGTGAATAATCAATATGTTAACCAAAGCAAAACATCCAGGACTTGCTTGTGTATGGCCGACTCGGTCTTCCTTAAGTGTTAAAACAAAAGCAATGTCTTCTGAAATTTTAGGAAAATTACATTGTTCATTTGTGAGATATTATACAAGCTAGGACATTTTATTTTGACATTCTTTAAATTTATATTTCTAGGGTGCATTTTGGGGTATTCTAATTGGTCATATGTGTGGATGTATCCGGATGGTGTTAGACTTCGTATACCCCGCCCCTGACTGCGGTGAGCCGGAGAATCGCCCAGCAGTATTGTATGAGGTCCACTACACATACTTCTCTCAGATGAACCTTGTTATCACCTCCTTGGCTATAGTTATCATCAGCTTGATTACCAAGAAGCCAGATTATAAACAGGTAGGAATAAAATCAACTAAGTGCCATGTTTGCCATGCGAAGACTCAGCTCAGCCTGGGCATCCGCCTAGTCTGATCAGAGTCTTTACGTTTTTAGGGTACCTAAGGATTTAAGCTACATGCTTTCCGAAAGTGAAGACTCTGCTTATACTGGGCAGATGCCCTAGCTGATCTGAGTCATCGCTTAGCGCACATGCCACTTTATATTTTCGTGTCGCGGCTTATATGTACATATATTTGCTAATGGTATACTCCCTGTTAGACCATAGTGTATAACACAGGATAAAATGACTTGAGAACAATTATTTGTTTGCGAAATCCTGAAGTGTTCTATTTGAAGAATTTCACTATGTACTGTCATTGAAAAATATGAGAATGATAATTTAGCCGCGACACGAATAAACCAACAAAGTGGTTGTGCGTCAGCGCAGACTCAGATCAGCCTTGTCATCCGCCCAGTCTGAGCAGGGTCTTTGAAGAACTGTTCGCATGGAGGTAGTTTATACCCTTAGCTACCCTTTAAGAACTTAGCTAAGAGTCTGAGCGGACGGAGCGGATGCACAGACCGATCTGAGTCTGCGCTGGGCCCACAACTGCTTTGTTGGTTTTCTCGTGTCACGGCTCATATACGTATGCCCTTTCAGTGATGGATGACATTATGGCCCCATTACCACAGCAACTGGGAAATGTGGATATGCAATTGATGGCTGGTTGGTTTTAGACTCAGGCCCTTTCACAAGTATTTCAGTCATATCGAGACAATGGTTGGATGATAATGAAACGCTTTGTGCCATTAATTCTCAGTTGTAGCGAAAAGAATTCCGCCGACGGCGGGATTTTGAGCAGGGTACGAAAGTAAAGCTGCGTTTCATTTTGTGTTTTAGAGTGATGGTATGACTTGGTGGACACGGTACAAGCCAGGCTCACACACAGAAGTTACTGAGGTAGTGGAGCTGCCTAACAGAGACAAGAAACCAGTCGAAAATGGTATGATATGACTTGCTTGTGCTTATACTCAAGGTATCTAGAGTGAAGGTCAGGATGCAGGGAATTTTGATGACAGTCGCAGATTTTTTTCATATTTTCTGATGCTATGCGTTTCGATCTGCTCAAACAATCGCTGCCTAACAAGTCATGGCCTCTTACAGTGCCAAAGTGAAGTTAACCGTGTATTCGACAATTTATTTTATGCGATTTCAAAGGTGGTGGCTGGAAAGAGAGCGCGGGGTATGTAGTGACCTTTCGTTAGCTAGAGAAGAAGCAGTTTTACTGATATATATGATAACAGGGTTATAGCTGTCATAAACAAGATTATTATATAGAGTCGCACATTTTGAACTGTCTATTTTCTGGGTGCCTGAGAAGGAAACCAGCTCAACGTAGTGGCGCTTTCTTAATCAGTCACTATCCCTTAAAACGAAATGAGCTGCAGATGCATCAGATTTTAACGCGAATGTAACAGCAAGAACCATCGAAATGGGATAGTGACGTTAGGTGAAGAAACAAGATGTCAGACTTAAATAGCGTTCCTAAAGTATTTTTGTCCAAAACAAAAATTTAACAATTGGATATTAGATCGCAGTAAAATCAAACAACAAACATACTGTCACTACGGTTACTTGATCTTGTATCATGTCTTGTGCTCTGGATCACACTTGGCCCGAGCGTTTGTGTGATGCTATGAGCTGGTCACATCCACTCGACGTGACGCAGAGAAACGGATCAAGCTACTTTTCAAATAATGTGTATTTTTTTACTGATAAATGCCCTATGAGAATGGTTTCAAACGCAGGGATAATTCTTCTTTTCCTGTTAGAACGGTATATCTTTGGAAACTGAAGGAAAACATAGAGTGATTTTTCTTTGAAGTACAGCCATTTACTCTCAAATACTCTTCCAGGATCTCCAGAAGTCTCGCAGGAACTGTTGGACGACACAGAAGGAGAGGGGAAATGTAAACGTTGGGCTGACTTTGTTTGCGGTATACCAGAGAAATCTGAGGAACTTCACGACGCAGACGCCGAAAATGCCATGAAAGAAGAGTTTCTTAGCGAGAAAACGGTTTGGAAGAGGGTTTTGAACGTGAATGCAGCTTTTGCTCTAATTGTTCTTGCGTTCATATGTGGATTTTTCCGATGAGGAAGGAGAACTGGAAGCTGCATTGACGGCCATCATTCGAACAGTGGTTGAGATTACTGAATTATCGCCCTTTACCAACGGAAAGAAAGCAGTTTTGAAGGGCGAAAACCAGTGTTATAATAGTTTAAGGGAAGTAATTTTTTTTCAAAGGGAGAGGCAAGTTGCCTCCCTTGGAAAATATTTGCTTGCTTCATCCAATTTAAGTGTCATAAGGAAGATAATTCAGAGTCTTTCCATTGTAAGATTCGCATGAACATTATGTTATGTCACAGCATGTGCGTGACGGACAGTTTGCTTGTGTTGTTTTAAAACAATATGGGACCACATAACATTTTCATCTCAGGAAGGGTTCTTCATGTATATATGTATAGTATTTTTATGTATAGTTTATTTTTATATAGATATTTTGCCGTTTTCATTTTTGCATCCCTTCTCAATTGGGAACAATACTTAAAGAAAAAAAATGCTTCTCCAGAAGCAAGTTATTCTTGAAAGAGTAAATCCTTTTTAGAAGTGTTGCATTGCCCAGGACAGCAAACAGGAAGCCACAAAATTGTTCCCCTTTGTAAGAATGGCAGAAAAAACATGGAGATGCAATAAAACACTTTAAGAGTCTCTGGAAACAGAAAACTGTGTTAATATGGTCAATCTCCAAAAGGTTAGCTTAGTAGTTAGATTTAGCAGAGTTATAGAACCTTGATCTCACGACGCGGTTGGTTTGTTATGAAAGCGTTCATAACATAGCAGCTGCGTCATGAGATAAAGGTTCTATAATTAATTAGTCTGTAATTTAAGATAAGCCAGTATAGTGGGGCATCTCTAATTTTCTAGAGCTGCTTCTCAGTGATAACATATTCTGTTTGCGGGTTCGGTCAGGACTTTCTAGATGGCATCAAAACCTTTGGAAAGAGGGTTTTGATTGAAATTCTGTGATTGTTTTATTGGTTTCTGAAAAGATAATAACACATTCTATGTTTGTGGGTTAGATCAGGACTTACTAGATGGTACCAGGGCCTTAGAAAAGGGAGGGTTGATTGTAATTCTACGATTTGTTTTTATTTGCTTGTGAAACAAACTGGCAAGACAGTTCTGTTGAGGATATTATAAATGTTTTAGGGATCAACACAAATTCCGATACCAGAATATCATTTATATAAAAAATCGTGTCCCTGGGCATGTTTTAGAAACAGTTTCAGACATTGGTAGTTGCTTTCCTAAAAACATTGCATCGCTTCAGTTGTTTTTTTAATCCTTGCGTGTATCGAGATTTCTATTTGGATATAGGGGATATTTGTGACAGTGTCTGGCATTTTGACCCTTATGGAGCGAAAATCGGAAAGTTTGTTTTTAACATTTTCATATTTATTAGTGCTTCCAGAATAGATTTTGAGAAGCAAAAAGAAACAGCGCTAAGGTTTATTGCAAAAGCAAACGAAATTCACACCCATCCGATTTTTTGTTTTCGTTTCACTGATTGGATACAACTTACATACTAGCTGGATAAGCTTTTATAACTCTGGTTCGTGACATCTCTTTTCAAAGATCTGCTATGCAAACATTCTTAAATGAGTGTAGATGAAGAAACTCAAACATGCCAATAGAAATGTTGAATCACTCTTTTCAGGTGACGCTTTGAAATGTATTAGTCAGTGCGCGGAAATACAATTAATTTACGTGCAAATTTATGACGTCACCTTCATTTCACGTTTCGTGAGTCAACGTCGCACCCCCACAAGGCTCAAAATCGCAGGCACTGTCACATTTTGTGGCGGTTACTATTAGAAATGGTATTGTTCCAGTTTAAATCTATATAGTTGGAGGGGAGTGTCTAAGTCACAAGTGTAGACTCGGATCAGACAGCTCCAAGTAGGGCCAAACTGAACAGGGTGTGCACTGTTTACCAATGCGACATCTGTATTTTGACACGATGCTGCGCTCAGGCGTCCCAGTTTACAGTGTTGATACGTTGCAATGTTTTTGAATTTTTTCCAACACCGAAAAATTTACATCCGTCAAATTTCAAAAAAATATTTTGTCGAAGCTTTATCATATTGAGAATTCAAATACACTAGATGAAACCGTGCTGATCCAGATGAGGGCGGCTCATTATGAGCCACCTTATCGAGATTTATGCAGTTTTCAAATTGAAAAAAAGTATCTCTTAACATTTCTAGATGATGAACACTTCCAAATACATGTAATGGATAAAATTTTAATAGACTGATAATGTTCGCGTACTAATTTGTACCTACCGTTCATTGCACTTCACCGTAAAAAAGGGTTTGTATCATCACTTTTACAGCGGTTGAAATCTTACTTCATCCAGAAATTGATAGAACAACATTTAATCAATCACTCGAAGCATAACATAGACACTTACATCATACATACTAAACAGATAACATCAGAACACATGTATCTGTGTTTTCAAAACGTTACGTGACTTACAATAGAGAGTGTTATGATTTTGTTGCACTCAAGTTCCTAACGGTAATGTCCGCCATTCATGATAATTTCAAACAGATATCTGTAGTAAAAGCCTTCTTACCAGACCAAAAAATCCAGCTCAAAATTATGCCTTTGCTTCTGGCGTAGCTGGATGCTTAGTGCATATTACGTTCCCGTTTCACTGAACATCTTAAGCTTAAAATTTACGTGAGTTCCAAACAGACTGAAACAGAAATGGGAGATGAGTTTTACCTGTTCTAAAACTGTACCTGGTTTATGACGGGAGAAATGTTTGGTGTTGAAACGGTCTAAGTAGCCTGTAAGAGTCTTGTAGCCCTGAAAGGTGTGCATCTGCAATGAGGTTTACGTTTTTAAACCCGTTCTAGTAAAAACGACCAAGGAGCGCATATATAAAACAGTCATAATTAATAATTCACTCATACAATAGACTTTAGGATTTCCAATACCCCGACAAGTTCGAATTGTACATACTTTGGCATACTGTCTCTCCTGTGCCAGGCGTAGTTATTTCTGAAACGACTGTCTCGTCGAGGAAATCTTTCCTTGGCTTTCTGTAAGCGTTTTTTATACATGCATCTATTGCAACATATTGGAATGTTTTTTGAGAGCATTATTAGGACGATCGTGAGAGCGGGCATGTTCTCCGACTTTGGTGACCCTTCTTAACTATGTATTTTGTTCATTTGTTATATAGGGCCGGCGCAAGTAGCATCGTCATTCAAGTTTATTCTGGTTTAGATATATAGGGATTAGACTCTGTATAAAGAAAAGAAAAACCAAACAACTACAAAACCCCATAGGGACGGCATTGGCCCCTATATGCCACAAGAAAATAACAATAAATCATGCATTGTCATGGCCTCTTGTCATCTTCTGACAATATATAAACGATGATCTATCACTACTGGGCGCATAACAAAAGACCGCGGTCCACTTACAACCAATTATTAAAACCAATTAACACTTTCAGAAAATGCTTTTACTTCAATAAATATTGACAACAGATCCATACAAAATCATAATACCTTAACAGTGATATAAAAAAGGAAAACATACAAAAATTTAGGATTAGAATTACTGTAAAAAATGAATTAAACCTAATGTTTCTTATTATACCCTTTTGCCTCCCCACTGGCTCTTCTCCACACCCTCTAAACAAATGTATGTTGCGTTCTGGAACCACAACAGTAGACTGAATCTTGGTTGGATGAGGAAAAAGAGCCCTTGACAAGGCTGTCATATGCACATCCTAAGCCTGCTGTCACCAGGCGGCTTTAAACTCAGAGAGGGCAGCCGCATGAGGAACATTAGTACTTGGAACCTTCAAGTTCCCTAATAGTCTGTGCCAACTATACATTCTCCTCTTCTGTCGTTTTCATTTTGTTAGTCATTTGCATTCAAGTTTCATCTTCAGTGGTCTCTGTAGTCTCCCAGTCTTCATAGTCAAGCTCTAGAGTGTCTGGTCTAGTTATACCCCCGCTTTGAAAAATTTTCATTTTGTTCGTGTTCCATTTCCTTCTCTCTTTATTATGTCTTCCTTTCTCTTTTTATGTAGTTAATCGGTACATCTTAGATATGGGGATACAGCTGTCAGACACCGTCCGTACTGTGTGTTATTTAGCAATCATAAGGCGAAGGGGTAGTTTCCATCAGGTTCTATGACGCCACACACACACATTGATTTTCTGCAGGCTTGTTACTGTGATTCCTGACAACATTAACCGACTCAAAATGCTGATTAGTGTTTCCCTTTGTAAGAATGACAGAAACATGTGGAGGTGTACACACACACACACTTTAATAGTTTCTAGATACTGAAGACTTTGTGTTGATAGACTATGATCAAAATCCATTGCTTATCTTAGTCGTAAGCTTTAGCAGTTCTAGTATAAAACGACCCAGGAGCTCAAGTTCAGGTATAAAACGACTCAGAAGCTCATATAAAATACAGTCTTAATAATTCATCACACAAACAGCTTTAAGGATTTCCAGTTCCACCGACAAGTTCCAGTTGTACATATTTTGGCATATTGTCTCTCCTGTGCCTGGCGTAGTAATTTCTGAAACGACTGTCTCGTCGAGGAAATTTTACCTTTGCTTCTTGTTAGTTTTTTTCATTGCATCGAGTGCAGCAAATTGGTCCAGTATTTCTCGTAAAAAAAATTTCTGAGAGCAGTATTTAGACGATCATGAGAGCGGAAATCTTCTCCGTCTTTGATGTCCCTTTTTAACTTTTCTCATTTGTTTCATTTTGTTATATACGGTGTGCGAAGTAGCATCGACATACGTATACCGTATCTCTTACAGATTATCAGAGAACCCTTGCCTGAAAAATATATATCTGGCTCTGTATCTTCATATACGCCAAACTCGTCTTTACTTATTGTGCAAGAATGTGGGTTGGAAATAGTTTGCACCAGAAATGCCTGCAGCTCCTGGTTCAAGATATGTCTACCTAGGTCGAAGGTCGCTTCCAGTTAGCCTACTTTATGAGAACCATTTCCGCGTCGCCGCTGTCCTTGCGTTGAAGAATGTCTTCTACTTCCCACAGGCTACAAAAAAGGGAAAGAAAATTAAAGCACAATACTTGCTGCTGTAGTGAGCTGGTAAAACATTGCGTTTCTTCATTCAACTGACACAGACGCAGTTCGGGCCTTAAATACACCGACTTGTCACTAAACTTAACAGTATAAGTTAAGTATAAGTTAACTGTTATCGTGGCTTATTTTGCATGATAATGCTTCATGGCCCAAGTTTTTGTAAACGCAAAAAATAACGTCGCTTTAAACAATTGTGGAGTCATCATGGCTTGTGTAAGAAGTATTGCTTATAGCACGTGTGTTGATTCAAATATATTTTCTGCACTGCATTTTTCAGCAGCAGATAAATCGCCAAAACTATGCGTTTCAGCATTTGACCTAACAATTTCCGTCCCGGCAAACACTGTTTGACTCTCCTCCCAGTAGACACACAATTTTGTATCAACGTCACATCAAACTTTAGTGAACTCTTTCCCCAGTAAGCACACAACGTTGAAATAACATTTGATCAACGTCGATTCGACGTCACCGTCGACGGTTGATTCAACTTCAGCGCCATAGTCGACAAAAATTGCCCCGTGTCGTCTCCCTTTGGGAACTGAAATGACATATAGTATGGACTCAGATCAGACTGCTACTTATGAAAAATTCAGTTATGTAAGCAAAAATATGCAAACAGACACATTTTTGGATTAAATTTTATTTGGCGGTAAAATGATTAAATCGAAAAAAAAAAAAAAAAAAAAAACAGAAAAAAAAGAAAAAAAGAAAACAAACAAAAGAAGTTTAATCACTTCCTTTTGCTTGTGTATTTTGCTCAAACACAGGTCGTCTAATAATAAGTCGGAGAACGATGAATCTCTCATCAGGCTAATGCACTGCATTATGTATTATGTCTTCACCAAAAGCTAAAATCCAAAGCCATATAATGATGTTTGTGTCCCCCTCTCCATCCCCAGGGCCTCACCTAAACCCCCTTTGTTTTGAGACTAAGCATATTTTTGCACTGTTGTCAGTGTAAACAATATGGAAGCGGGGACTGTTCCCCAGAAATGTGAATTACCAATTTTAAGCGAATAAATCTAAGACATCGTTTGCAAATATGCCAAACCAAGTAAACCCACTTACTGTTGAAAAGAGAAAAATAGCCACGCAGCAGTGAACTCACAGTTGCGTGATAATATCGGAAAAGTTATGCGCGTGAGGTATATTGCATATACACACTACTACACTCCGAAGCAGCTAGATCTGAAGCCAGTATTGGATAGTTAACCGAACGTGATTTCTCGGCATGACAATATCACATTTAGTCAGTTCTCACACATCCAGACCATGGAAAAACTAGATAACATTAATATGTTCTATTAACAAATGGGTGATCATGTTAAACACAAAATAAACTTTCATTCATAAAGTCCGTCTCTAGAAATCATATTCATTTGTCCGGTTTTTCGGAACAAATCCGAATGTCTGGCCAACTGCCAAATGATCGGACTTGCCAAGAGAACGGGCGCACAATCAGGTTTGCCCGTCAGTTTGGAAGCTCGCCAAAAGAATGTGCGGTACAATTATGAATGAACCAGTTCAAAGAATCGGCTTTGCCTGCAAAATTGGCATACTGCCTAGCAGAAAAACTGATTAACTGAAGCCGAAAACCGAAATGGCTTTGTGCGAGAACGACAGGTTGTTTTGTACTTATTTAATACAGCTGCAGGTTCTTGTCTTGTTTGCAACGTTACAGTTTAATGTGACAGCCAGGTACTTGCATCCGTGAAAAATACTTATTTACACCATAGTTGCGTTCTCTTTAATAGAGCGAGATTCTGTTAAATCAATTTTACCGAATTTACCCAAAGACATGAAATGAGCCGCGACACGACAAAACCAACAATGTGGTTGTGCGTACAGCGCAGACTCAGATCAGCATGGGCATCCGCCCAGTCTGATCAGAGTCTTGGCTGTCCGCATGGAGGTCGCTTAGACCCTTAGCTACCCTTTGAGCATTTAACGATGAGTCTGATAAAACTTGGCAGATGCCCAGGCTGATCCGAGTCTGCGCTGGGCGCACAACCACATTGTTGGGTTTCTCGTGTCGCGGCTCAAATATGCTTAACATGATGCCTGTACCTATACTATGAAAGAGAACAGAATTGTAACTTTTATGGTATGTATCAACCGATTGCCTTCGCAAACTATTTGACTACGCTGATCGGTTGGAACTGAAACGTCTCTTGTTTTTTTCATTTTAAAACTTCAAATGTACTCATAATTCAAGACATAAGAAACGTTGTTTCTGAACTAGATTACCATGCGAGCTCTGTTAAGATTAGTTAAATCTTATTAACTAGTATGAAGGTAAAACGTGTCCTGGTATCCAGTCACAAGATCGAAGGCAATATTCGCATGGATAGTGAAGACAGGCAATACGATTTCATTCTTTCTTAAATTGATACCGATTCATTCTAATTGGGCCTTTCTCTGATTTGTTTTTAAATCTTCTTTCGACATTTTAAAGCTGCTACTCGGTTTCTTTCACTGCGAATGTCCCCCTCCTCCACGATTTCTTAAAAACACAGAGATGCCGCGGCTGAGGATCCACAAGGGATACCTCTGTATTTGTTTTTATTTACATTTTAATTTTGCAAATTTGAGACCTGATGGACAATAAAAGACAGAATAGGACATGCTGAAATATCTGTACTCAGATTCCGACAAGACATATACGGAGTCTTTACTAGAATATTATTATTATTATTTTAACTCTTTTAATTTTGCAATGCCGAAATAGGATTGTACTTGCATAGCAGACTTTTGTTTCCTTTGTTCCTTATGTGGCGTATTTGACATACATATATACAAACAAATATTACATTTTAATCTAAATTCTGATAATATTACACTAAGTTCTACTGCTACAGCTTCTGCAAGATGTCCGCATTAATTGATATATTAGTTGATGTATATTACATCATACCCGTAAACAAACGCAGTAACCTCTGATGCAAAAGATAAGTGTAGTATTAATAGTTTATCTTGCCCGCTAAAGTGGGTCAGTTCGGATAATTTTTCACTTCATCACCTCTTATTCTAACGCGGTTTCAAGATCAAGCGAGGACTCCATTTGAGATAGCACTCATTCAGATATCTAGGTGTTATTTCGAAAATAAAACTAGTTCCATCTGTTCTTTGGAAAATGCACACATAACTCACAAAATATTGCAACATTCCATAAACACATAAACTCACTGGTCTTTTATGTAAGATCAAGCAAAAATTGTCTTCTTATTTTTTGGTTTAAGATACTAACACCAACCCAGTAAGGTAGAGAAACCTCCTTCTTAAGTACTCAACGCTTAAACAAAATCATAACAACGTCGATGCAATATCTACGTTGGTAGGTCGGTGCTTCACAATTACGAATCTGTCTGGGTTAAAGGCGTAAACATGTAGTTCTAGCTGTATCTCGTAACTTTATACTTTTGTTTTGAGGAAACCAATCAAAGCTATTTGATTTTCTGTTCTTTCAAAGACTCTCAGCAAGTATGATATATAAACTAATACAAATACAATGTCTGTACGAAATCTCATCAATATGTCAAAAAACCGTCCCAATATAAGGCAACGCGGCTTTGCATGGGCTTGCCACGCCACGCTACAGACATTCTAAGGCCATCAAAACCATATTACTCAGACAGATATGCATCGCCGTTTGCATTCCTGCCTGCATTGGCTCATACTCAAGAAGACAAAATATTGGTGTGGGAGTTTACTAAACAGCCGTAGATTGGCTTCCCATGCATAGACACACCTCTTGAGCCGTGACAAGAGAGAGAGAGGGCACCTAGATAGCACAAGCGGACAGTAGCGGGCTCCGGCGCACATGCGCATTTACGCAACTGCGATGGAGTCTGCGCTGTTCGCATCCATAGCGAGCACATTATGAGAAAAAATTGGACGAAAATCGAAGCTTGAATGCTATGCATAATACTTGTAAATATAACACAAGGCACCTCTTTCTCGTGTGCTAACCCGTACTTATCCCTTTCAACAACACTTGTATAATGAAAATTAACATTAAAATTAACTTATGTACAAAGATTGATTGTGCACGGCACTATGAAGTTTTGAACATAATTATGTATGTCCTATGCATAACTATGTAACAATAATCGCTCTCAAACGGAATCATGCCCATCAATACCCAGTGTCCCAAAAATGAACAAAAACATTAAAGTATCATGCGTTTGCTCACCACAATCTAACTAAACGCGGCATCCTCTCAGGATTACATGTTCTGCATGGCAAAACAATGAAATCTATGAAACGCATCTCTAACACAATATCCGATTGGAATTTTGTATGTCTGTTTTTGGGAACACACTTATCCCAAAAGTTGAAAATAATTATTTACTTATATGTTTTATCACTTTACATGTAACTGATGTAATTGATGAAACTATGAACTATAGAATTATTGGTGACCACTAGACGACTGGGTGCTCTGCGAAGCTGCGGCTGCTACGGCTCCCCGCAAAGACTTAGTGACGACCTCAATCTTCGTGTCCCTAAACCGGTTTGTAACTGCTTGATAAAGTTGCCGTTGGTAACTTTTTTCTGATCTATTTTCGATAGAATTTCCTCCCTTGAATTTTGGATATCAGGGTCCGCGTTTATAAAACAAGAGTATAATCTCAAATCAAAATAAAGCTCACTGATTGGCTTCTTCCGAGCATGTGCTCGGAAGCAGCCAATCAGTGTTATTTATTGTGAGTTTGAGAATTTTCTCAAGTTTTATTACCTCTGGGCGAGATCGGATCGATTGCTGTAGGTTTTCTAGTCTCAATTCCAAATTTTGAATACGTTGGTCAAGAATGTCCAAAGATATGTCCTTAGAGGGCGTGTCACAGTAGCGTTTTGATGCCAGTCTCCCTACAGGGAGCGGTAGAAGGTAAGGATCTGCTTTAAGAACATTTTCCTCAAATGGAGTTGTGAACGAAACCTCGGGAGTAACAGTGTCATATTTACTGTCAAATTCCATCGTAGCAGAATTTCTCACATTTTCTTGATCTAAATTTAAAAGTTTGTCCAAACGCGGTTTGGTGTCAAACACAGACCCTCCTTTATGTTTGAGAAAGTAGTTGATGTTAGAATCGTCGAATTGAATGTTTTAAGGTTCAAAATACCTATTTTCTTCTTTTCCAAAATATTCTTCTCTTTTTAACTGAATATTTAAATCTGTCCCCTCATTATGATGATGTTTCTTTTTAATTGAATGATTTCATAGCTTTAATTCTGTTTCAAGACTAATACCACATCCAGAAAAAACAAAAGAGCCAAAATAATACGATAAGTTAGATAATTTCTCCTTAATAAGTATTTTCCTTCATACAAACGTTTACAGTTTTAGAGGGTTATCATGCGAACCGAACAACCAACTAAATGTTTTGTACCACTTCAGAAACTGAGGGTGAGGTTGGGCCTGTAAAATCGATTTAAGCCCCCCAGTAATTCATTACTGACCGTTCCAAGGCGGTAGTTCTGTTGTGGTTCTCTGTTGCCTGTTTTTGGTGTCAGAGTTTCTGTGATGTTTTACCTTATGTATGTTCTTATTATTTTTGGTTCGGTTTGGGTTGCTGAGTGGCCACCTTTTGGGAACAAGCTGCTCACTCGGTTGGCCATATGTTCTCTGTATCTTGATTATTTGTAATCTTAGTTGTTTCCAACTATGGTTTGAGGGCTGGATTTGGATTTTGATTGTTTCAGTTCCTGGTCTTTGCATACTTTTTACTTTTAAATTGGAAGATCATACAGTTAATTCCCAAAATGTGTAGTATGAAACTGTGTTGTAAAGTCAATTTAAAGTAAAATAATTTCACATGTTTTTGTAGTTTTAGTTTCGTTTTTGTTTTTATCAAAATATTTCCTAAACAGTTCCCAAATATAAAATTAGCCTCCCAGATACTGAAGTAACACTATATAGATTAGCCCGATTTTTCCATACAGAAAAAAACACATTAAAAAAATAATAATAATAAAAATATTAAACATGTACCCATTTACCCATTTTCATTTTTTTATGTCAGGGCTTGCCTAAACATAAAAAAATATATATCAAAACAGACAAAGCAACACATAATGAAACAACTAAGAAGACCCAAAACAGTCAAACCGACAAACAACACATGCAACACTAAGAAAACCAAAACAGAAATGACGCATTGGAGGCGGTCTTGAATGAAATTACTGGTGGGGGTGGGGGGGGGGGCTCTACCGATTTGCGGTTGAGCCCTTTGTCCTGCTTTGGTTCATCATATACTTAGTTGTTCGGTTTGCATGGAAGATTCCTAACTCATGCTAAGTCGTAATAATTGACCCCTGGCCCCACCCATGATCCGGACCCAGCAGCTTAGGTAGTCCATATTGAAAGCAATGCTATACAGATATCATGAATTAAATATGGAAAAAATCCTCAATGCCTTTACAGAGATATGAGCAATCAAAAAGGTTAAACGCGAACCTTTGCCATAGTGAAAATCCGAAGTCCTAATTATTGACCCCTGGCCCCACCCTTGGGTCTGACCCAGGGGCCTAGATTGTTTATATATATAGGTACAACTATAGGGATATTATAAACCAATATGATAGAATCTGATGTGTGGTTACAAAGATCATAGAAGCTTTGACGTAAAGGTCACAAATGCACGGATGAACAGACGAACGAACGGACGGAATGACAAAACTATATTACCCCTAACATACTTCGTTTGTCGCAGGTATAATGAGGTATGTATGGTACCGGTCATCTTTCTTTTCCACTTTGTCTTTGACTAGGCAAAACATCAGCAATTAAATATGCATAGTCATCCACTTCTGGGTCATGAAATATGACTCGCTGTACAGGTCGGTGAGTGAAGTATTCATATCCTTCCAGAATTATAGAACTAAATTTATCCTTACTATAAAAGCTGCTACTGTCAACAAAATACTTGTATATATCAGGGTAACAGATATCTGGCCACAATTTCAGCCACGGATCTTAATTACGACAAGAGGGTCTGGCAATGTTTTAGCGTTTCCTACACTTAAGGAATCTAGATAGATTGCTGAGTCTTCATTATTTAATATTTTAGCATATTCTGAACAAGAAAATTAAATCTTGGTTAGTACATGTACTGCCATAATATTCCAAAAACATACCATTTTATATCACTAATAAACAAATAAAATGAAGCTTGAACTGTGACCTGTCAGTGTGTAAATGTTTTTGGCTGCTATTTCTTTGGTTTAACTGAATAATGCACTCAAATCTTAAAGATGCTATGTTGAATGCTAGGAAATTATACGTTTATCAGCGGTTTGTTTATACATTTCTACTCCCAGTCAGTCAGCTGATTCCTAATGCTGAGTAGCTGTGCTGTAAATTGAAGCTCAGATTGTTGTCTATAGCCCCGCTTTGAAACAGTGGGGTTATATATACTTGATTTGGTCTGTCCGTATTAGGACTTATCCGGAAAATGTCAACACTAACACCTGTGCGGCAAGCAAATTTGAAATTTCATACATTTTGTGACTTCTGTGTAACTAAGAAATGCTGAAAATTTGAACTTGATATATGGAATAGTCCTGGAGCTCTAGAGACTTTAAAATAAATATAATGAACTTCTAAGAATGTACCTACGTGTGTACCATGAGCAATTTTCTCATTCTTTATCTCAATGGGTGACCACATCAAATAATTGATAAAATTATTATTCATCCAAATGCTATGCTATTTTATAGACTTATAATTTGATAGCTTTTCTGCATGACTATGATATCATATTTACAATTTTGAATTTGTTTATGAAAACATTAACTGGTTTCTTTCAAATGACCAGATTTGGAATTGTCGAAATTAAAAGAGCCATTTCTCCCAAACCCAATGAGATATTTTATTCCAATTTTAGGTCTTATGTTTTCTTATCAAATAATTTAAAATGAAAGAAGACAGAAATCAAAACTGTAAAGCTTTCAAAATTTGCTTTTTCTTCAGTAGGCATATTACGTAACTCCGTAACACCCTAATGCCACAATTCCGTAAGATTTTTTGTGTCACAGTTTCCTGAGGAATTATTGAAACTAGAATCTTGCAACTTCGTATATATGTAGACAGTGAGTTGTAGTATCATGTGATTGAGAATCAGGCTCATTGCTCTTATTCTTTTCTTTTTTGTTTCAGAGTTTTCGCAGGAACTATATATGCAAGCTTTATACTACGCATATATGCTATACGGATAAACGGTGCATTGTGGTAGTGTAGGATTGGCAAACAAGGTTATTGCTCATATTCATTCTTTATTGATTTATTTTTCTTTCATTTCGTATATAGAATGTTGATAGCTTATGTTCAAGATTTCATTGTATGTCATTAATGCTCTTTTTACATGGCAATGCATAACTAAAGCGATGTAGCGGGGTTATAGTCAGATCCTCTGACAGATCTGGTTCGTTTTGCCTTAGTGTCATATGGGAGCTCTTTGATACTGAGGGTTCCTACTAGTTGAAGTGAACGCTCTGTCCACATTTACATTCCAGTGGAGCACAGCAAAGTTTGACCCGATGCGATATTTTTCATCACTAAATGCTATGATATCTTGAAACACGTTCCTCCCGTTGTTGAAACATGCATATTTATTTCTGAAACGTTTTCTCTTCGAAGACATCTTTCCTTGTCTTTCTATTAACGGTTTAAGCTCACATGGCCTGAAGGTCTCATGGCCCGAAGGACCATAGTGAGCAATTGTCATACAAAAGCATCCTACTACAGTCAGTCTGAGCCAGATAAAGACAAAACCTCAAACTATTTGCAACAGAAGCTTCCACGCCTCATTTGTCAACTGTTATATTACATATACAACATGCAAAAAGTCTTCATACGAACGAACTAAAACCGATTGTGTGCACCGCGGCGGAGGGTGAGGGTGAAGGTTTGGGCCCAGTAAAACCGATTTAAACCCCCAGCAGTTATTACTGACCGTCCCAAGGCGGTACTTTCGTTGCGGTTGCATTTGTTTTATGTTCGGTGCTGTTTAATTTATTGTGTTCTCATTTTAACCCTTCTATAATAAAAATAGAAAATAGGTAAAAATAATTGTTAAATGTTTTTCGTATAATTTGGTTAGGCTGTTGTAACCCTGCTGTTGGTCTAAATTATTTAGTTCAATAAAGATAGCTGAGTTGCCACCTATTTGGGAAAGAGCTGCTGACTCGGCTTATCACTTGTAATTTATTGTTTGTTGGGATGTCTTTGTCAATCTTTCCCTTTGATGTTGGGGATAGGGTTTGGGATCTGATTCAGTCAGTTCCTGAAGTGTAGTTACTCTGAATTAAAGTCATTTGAAGCCGATGACGAAATGAAAATGAAATACTTAATAATGAATTCTTAGTTTCATAACAATATGCTAATATATACTATACTTGTGTTATACAGTATGAAGATACAGACAGATTTGTTCGCATTATAGAATATCCTGTTCAGGCTTTCAAGGATATGCAGTATTTTACAATCCTAAATTTTTTTATATAGACATGTCAAGCAAAACATGAGGGCTGAAGCCAGTCTCTATAACCTTAAAAGAATTCAGTTTTGCATTACTCTAGGCATTCAGAGTAGTATTCAAATTTAATTACTGGTCTCAGACTAAAAAGGAGAAAGAAAGAAAATAGAACCCACATGCAAACACAATTGTGGAAATATATGTGCAAAAGTAACATAATTCCGCTATATTTTAAATCAACATGCTGCAACTTTTATGAAATATATCTCTCCGTTTTTCATCTTAGCGAAGTACATCTAAATAAACGAATAAGATCAATTAAATCTATTAAAATAACATTTCTTTGCTTAATTGCATTTTTGGAACTCTGCTTGATTATGAAATTCTTCCATCTTTGGCACCAACCCCTTTAAGCTCAAAGATGGGTTTTGGTTATCGCGAACCGATATCTGAGCTTGTTTGTGTTGTTGTTCAAAGGTCAGACAGTCTCCTCCACAGTCTCCTCCACTCACCGGCCCACCGGGTCCCGAGGTTATAAATTGTTTCCTTGCATAACTCAGCTGAGCATGAAATTCAACCTGCTAATAAATAGCAACAGATAAGTACAGTCGTTTTCTTGCTCAGCTTAGCTGGGTACGAAATTCTCTCTGCTTATGAACATGAAAATGACAATATTAGTTGGCATTTTCATATCAGCAGAGAAAATTTCATGCTCAATAAAGAAGTAAGTAAAAATAGATGTTGACGCTGTTATTGCGGTAGCTGAATGACCATCTATTTAGGAAAGAGCTGCTCATTCGGTTTACTATGCGTGTCTTTCGTAAACTTGTGTCAATGTCTGTGTGTATGTGCTTCTTTCCTTATTGGTTTTGAGAGCGGAATGTGGGCTTTATATTTAAAGCTATATATTTTAGTTGGTTGGGACCGGAGCCTTTTTGTCTGTTGCTTGGTCCACCGGGGCTCAACTGGTGACCTTCTTTTGCTTCAGATTTCCAGTGGGGTTGTTTGGCAGGACAGGGATCTCCACCTGTCAGACGGCCCGTTGTATCTGTTGAGTCCTCGTCTTTGCTTCTTCATGGTGTTGAAATTTGATTTATGTGTTTACCGTGATGATTCATTGACGAGTTAGAGGGTTATCATGCGAACCGAACAACATACTAAATGTTTTGTACCACTTCAGTAACTGAGGGTGAGGTTGGGCCTGTAAAATCGATTTAAGCCCCCCAGTAATTCCGTTCCAAGGCGGTAGTTCTGTTGTGGTTCTCTGTTGCCTGTTTTTGGTGTCAGAGTTTCTGTGATGTTTTACCTTATGTATGTTCTTATTATTTTTGGTTCGGTTTGGGTTGCTGAGTGGCCACCTTTTGGGAACAAGCTGCTCACTCGGTTGACCATATGTTCTCTGTATCTTGATTATTTGTAATCTTAGTTGTTTCCAACTATGGTTTGAGGGCTGGATTTGGATTTTGATTGTTTCAGTTCCTGGTCTTTGCATACTTTTTACTTTGATTGTATCAATTCCTGATCATTGCCTATGTTTTTACTTTTAGCATGAAAAAAGTTTGATTACCTCGGGGCCAGGAGACATGTTGCATTTTTCAGTATGGTCCTGAACATACTTAGACTTGCAAATATCAGCCTTGTCATCATTGTTTGTCTCAATTTTCTTCCAGTCATATTAATCTGTGAATACAAACTGATTATTGTATTCATTTAAATTTCATTCTTTTAAGCATCACACAATGAGATCTTATAATTAGAAATAATTAGGGAAAGGTGATGAAATACATGTAGAGTTCTGCTAATGAGATTTAAGTCATTAAGGATGCGCAGTGGCAGAAATAGAAGCATTGAGTGTGTCAAAGTATGGTATTATCTGGCACCGTATCCTGGCTATGTGATGTGTAAAATTCTAAAGCATTTTAGTAATTCTATGCTCTTGTTGTCCTGGAATCAGCTGAATGAAATTGAGCTGTCAAGTCAATGCAATTACGATGAATCCTGTTTAAATAAGCACGTACTTGGAACAAATGCTGATCTTTTCATTTGTTGTTTAATGGCATGTGTCTCTCTTTTGTAACCATATCCACATAATCGCCAAAAGATTGAGTTTTTACCGAGAATGAGGATGCTTATGTCAGGTGATGAATATCAGATTATTATCCAGCGAAAGAAGCTCTACTTGCGAATACGATATATAGTTACTACCAGTTTTGACCCCGTCAGTTAGGTCCCTTGAGTAGGTAAGTTGTTCTAAAGTTTGATTTTCTATTACAATAGTCTATTGCCATTTTTGTATAGAAGACCATCATCCAGTCTGCTTGCATGGCTGTCAGTGACTTTATTATCTTTATGATAACAAGTCACATAATTCAAAATCAGTTTTTGTCCCCTGTATAGCGCGAGAAAAGTTACTACATCCCAGCATACTTTTTAGCTCGCCTGAACATAAGTTCAGGAAGAGCTACTGTTGTCACCTTGGTGTCAGCGTCGGCATCCGCGTCGGCGTCCGGATTGTATGTTTTGGTTAAAGTTTTTAAAGACCTATATATCCGTAACCAAAGGATGGATTCTGTAGATACTTGCATTGTAGTTAGTTATTGATCCAAAGTTTAACAGGATACCACCTCCGCCCCACTCAGTGACCTTGATGGCAAGGCCATGGACGTAGAAAATTGGAGGTATTTAGACTGGATGTTTTGGTTAAAGTTTTTTTTGAAGCCAAATATCTCCTTAACCAAAAGATTGATTATTTCGATATTTGCACTGTACCAAGATATTAGCTAGATATTAGACCAAAGTTTTCCAAAGTACCATCCCTATCCCACTCAGTGACCTTGAAGTCAAGGTCATGGACTTAGAAAATTGTTGTTTTGTTAGATTGGATGTTTTGGTTAAAGTTCTTCAAAGACCCGTATCTCCTGAAGCCATGGATGAATTCTTTTGAAATTTGCACTGGAGTTAGATATTAGTTCAAAGTTTAACAGATTGCTACGCCAACCCCGCTCAGTGAACTTGAAGTGAAGGTTATGGACTTGGGATTTTTATAGTAAAATTTTCTTAATTGCATACTGATTCATAATGCTTGGCATAGATTTAGTTTATATTTGGACAGATGTTAGATACTTGTTTGAGTTTGTACAAAATACTATATACTAACCCCACTTGATGGCTTGAGGTCCAGATCATTGACTTAGAATTTTGTCTTAAAGATTTTGGTTAAAGTTTTATATTTATGAACACACAATTTTACAGTGTCACGATGGAGTTAGTTGATACTTATACTTTGACTGATGTTAGATAATGGTTCAGAGTATTGATACAGCCTGCCTTCCTTTACCTCTCAGTACTGTGATCTCAAGGTCATGGACTTAAAAATTTCATGGGAGTTTTTTTTTTATTATAATTTTATTTTAATACTCTCTTCTGAGATATCTCTTTGTTTATAAATGTGTTGGCAATATGAACATGCTTGTCTGAAGTTTTATGCAGTGCAAGCCACACCATCATAGCAACTGTGCAACTGACAAGCACCCATTCAGGCGAGCTATGCTGTCAGGCGACAGCTCTTGTTATTCAAATAATTAAATGCTTATCAAACTACCCAAAGATTTTGTCGAGCCAATTTCCAAAATCGAGGAACGGGTTGCATATTCGAAGTCATCAATGATAAATTTTGCTTGGCCTAAAGACCAGTGTCATTTGTCTCACAATGGGTAAAATTCCAACAGATTCCGAGGTAACATTTCGACATAACTGAAATATTGTTTACTTGCTCATGAAACCATAACGCAATATTATTAATTGAAGAAACAAAATAAATCCACTTATTAAATTGTCACAAGCAAGACTGACCGACTCTAGATCGACAGACTCAATCGCGATTGGTTTCCCTTGTCTTTTCTTTGGTTGTCAATCTCCCCAGCTATAAGGCATTATGAGACTGTATTTATGTTTGGCTTCATCCGTTGAATTAAAGACCAAGGCTTTGAACTTCATATACGCATGCTTATTTCATGCATCTTGATAAAAATTGCAAAGAAACGTAGTTTTTTGTTTTGCTTAATAAATGGGCTTTTATGTACATACGCTTTGACATGATTGTGTGTACTTTGACAGAAATATTTCATTCAGATCAGTGGCAAAACAGAATTTTTGCTGTTTTTCATGCCTTCAATTTTCTTCGTATATCACAAGTTCACAACTGCCAGTCCCTGTCTCGAAAATGGAATTAACGACTACAAACCATGCAGAATTTTATGACACCATCAATAATATAGATGATGGTGAGCAATGCAGAAAATAAACTATTTCCAAAGATATAATCGTTATCCAGCAAAGGTAGTACAGCCAAATATAGTCTAATTCAAGGGACATACTTTTACAGGAGTGTACCCTAGCCCATATTCTCCCATAACAGATGCAAGAAAATGTATTATATTGTCTTGTTTGTATCTCAAACTTAAAAATGTGGTCCTTTTCTTTTTATTTTTTTATTTAAGTCATTTGAGATGCTATTAATAGCATATGGCTAGCCACTGAAAGCCAAACTGCAATTCTCAATAATTTTGAGGAATACTATAAATTATACTCACATTATACTAGGATTATTACTCCAGTATTCCAGCAAATCATTTTTTTTTTTTCAAATAAGTAAATTGGTTATACAGATTAAAAGAATAAAACAAACAATAACATCTAGTAACTTCATAAGCAAAAAGTAAACATTCACATAATGCATCATCAGTGAACATGTTGAATTCTGTTTTGTCAGTCCTCGTATTTATGAATATCTACTGCTGAAGTCTGGGTTGTCTCCTCCTTCTGTTGAAATTGGTTTAATGTAAACGTCCAAAACACTGTCAGTATAACGCTAACTAGGGCTTGTGTAATTCTTCTAACCTCTTTGGCGTGATGGAGCTCTTTGTTCCCGGGGATCTCAAATTGAAGTAAACGCTCTGTCCACATTTTCATTCCAATCGAGCACAGCAAAGTTTTAACTGATGCGATATTTGTCATCACTGAATGCAGTTATTTTATCTTGAAACACGTTCATCACGTTGTTGAAACATTCTACGTTAGATGTTTCCCGCGCCAAAACATTATCTTCCGGGCGTTTGTATATCTCTGAGCTTTCGTTTGCCTGGCGATTAAAGCATATTATCAGCTTTTTCATCTGTGACAACCACTCTTGACGGCTTGTAAGTATGGTATTGTTTATGTTGAGGTTGCAAAACAAAATAAGTGCCTAATCCGGTAATGAGCCGGAACATTTGATAATCTGGATGTCAGCGCATTTGGCCATCATTCACAATTTCACAGAGCACAGTTTCTCAGAGCCAAATGGGCTCAGCTTTGTCAACTAGTTACTCATACCAGAAGCGTCCTTCTTTGTACTTTGGACGTAAGCTTATGGACTTCAATCTTCCCTGTCCCTTGTCTTTCTTAAAGTAGTTTTTGGCCGAATACCGGTTTTAACCCGAAGGTCACATGACCCGAAGGGCCGCAGTAAGCAATTGTCATACCAATGCATCCGACGCCAGTCAGTCTAATTATTTTTATACACTCGAAACAAATGAATAATTTGAAAATATATTTTTCTAAATGATATTAATATGCCCTTTGCTCCTATTTCCGCAGCACTAAATGAAAGTCAGTGAAATAATGTTTTCACTAGCGCGTTGTAATAGTTTAATAGTGTGAAATAAAATGTCTAGATATTGAGGACTTACATGTCAAAAATGAAGTCACAGCATTAAAGATATGTTAGTTAAATCTTTGTTTAAAAATCACTGCCCACTGTAAGGGACTTTCTCCTGAGGTCTGTAGGTCAAACGGAAGTTTTGCCTCCTGAGGTCAAACGGTGTAAAAATTTTGTAAACTACAGTGCAGTTCAAAGAAGTGAATTTGCTTAATTCACATGTTTAAAAAAATTCCTGTTTCAGTAGAAATTTTAGTTTTCAAATATCATTTTGAACACAGACCCTACAGTTTTATTAACACATATTTCCAGTTATCTATTCTGTGAAATTTATTCTGGAATAAAAGAGTAACATTGCAATGAAATCAGAAAATTTCAATATCTGGTGATTTGAACTGGGCTATAGAAATTGTACTAGCAATAGGAGGTCACGTGATCAGCTGTTGACATAGACGCCGGGAAACTACGGAAATAGCGGAAACTACGGAAATAGGAGAATTGGGTATGATAATGATAATGATGATTAAAATGATAATCATATTATTAACTTCAACGATCAGGACACAATTATAAAAATCGACATCTTTTTATATATGTCACTGAATATGCTAACCTTTACTCAGATGTTTGAATAATAGAAGAAATAAAAGCTTAGAAAAGGTTTCAGACAAACTGAGAACTGAACCACAGTCAACCAACTTTATGTTGCAAGCACAATCTTTTCCAAGTTTTGCAAGAGAGACATTTCATAAAGGTTACATATGTACACATATTATGCTGATACCTCTCGAAATCTGTTTGTTTCTCACATATATTGAATCTTAATATCATCAACGAGTTCCAAATCTGCTACAGTTTGAGCATTTTGACAGCTTTTCCCTGACTCTTGCCACAGCTTGGTGTGCAATCAAGTCAATATTTGCGACAGGTAATGTTTGGAATCACAGTTGGATTTGCAGTTACATCTTATAGTTTTTAGAAGATCTTCTTAAACTGGTGATTGTAGATCGAGTTGAATTGGTAACAGGCAGGTGGCAGCTTTTTTCTATCACCATTTATATGGGTTAAGATTGGATTGATGACAGTTCCAGTCATGAATTTGTAGATACGCTCGCATGCTGTGATAACTAGCAGCACCACTTGTTTGATGGCAAGACATGGACGATGTTGTGATTGTCTGTCTTTGTTCGCGAACTTCCTGAATCTGAGGTGATCAAGTCCTTCGTATGGTGCACCATTGTATAAACAAAGAATAGTTTCTTCTCTTGCTTGGATAATCTCTGTTTCAGATGCTACATCAGCAAAATTACAGCTTGTTCTTTCAAGTAATTGTCACTGATCATTTTGTCAAAGCCATGCATTTTCCTATTTCACAAACACGTTATGTTGTGTCGAATCGAGTAATTGAATGAATAAATAGGCGTATACTGCAAATATTCTGACCCAACAACTGCTTGGTTTGAAGTAGGTCCCGCTTGTTCACAATCTTAATATGTAGTTCTCTTGTACCAGACATAAAGCTAATTCTGTTATCGTCTTTGTCTGAGTGATAAAGCAAGAGTGGGAGATCATTATTCTCTTCTATAACAACAGTATTGCAGACACTTGCACACTGCAGTTTTTCCAACTGTGGTTTGAGGGCTGGATTTGGATTTTGATTGTTTCAGTTCCTGGTCTTTGCATACTTTTTACTTTTACTATTAGTACGTGTAGTCGCTGACTGAATTAACTGCTTAAGAAGTGCTGACTAAGGATATAAATAAATATAAATAAATGAGTGCTCATTTTTAATTTATTTGCCTGAAACTGTTCTTTTTCAGACCTACAAGGAATGTTCCATCAAACGTAACCTTGGCGCTAGACACGAATTATATAAGTTAAAAATGGGTACAGTTTTTGTAGAGGGCCCAAGCAGAATGCCCATTATCACAACACTGCAATTTTGATACCTACGACTGACGTAGTTAACATACAAATTACAGTGAGATGAAAATGCTTCTGTATGTGTTCAAAGTAATCATTGTATTACTGAGTTGCCATCTAAAATATACTGTAACGTTTCTGTTTGAGTTTCTTAACACCATATTGGCAAAGTCACCAGATTGCAAGGGCTAAGATTGCGTATCTGCTTTTCTAAGAAGACCGGGTGCACCAGAGAGAGGGTCTTGATAACTAATAGCTCATATGAAAATATTTTTGCCCTGCATAATGTCTTAAACTCTGTATAAACTCTACCACCAGAAACATGGTCTATAGCCACAGAAAAAAGTAAAAAAACCTAAACGCATAGATTCAGAGCATGGCTAGCATGGCTGTCTGCTACATACTATATCCACCATTTCCATCCCAGCACTGCTTCAACCTCTATAAAGACTCTAAGTGTGCACATGGACAAATATGTAATAAATGTTTGGCCCTACCTAACAGCTCCAAATATTACTACTTTTTTCCAGCACCAGACACTGCAGTTACAAACATAATACAAAATCACAACCTGCACAAAAATACTCAAATGCTTGAACAATTCTATATATAAATATTTCTAAAACCATGGAACTGTGAACTAATGAAAAATAACAGTACAATATGCATTGAAATCCATACCTTGATTAAAAGTTGTCTCATGGAAAGTTAAAACATTTCTTTATATTCAGCCAATATAAATTATGTAAACATAAACATGAAATCAGCAACACATGAGAAATGAAAACTTACGCATACTAGATGAGATGGGTGGCAAAACTTACCCTTAAGGATTAAGATTAATGCTTATATTTTTGTTGTAACTTCGCTTCCAGACCTCCTGATTCCTGCTTAGATGCTGATTTGTATCTGGTACATTTACCGTTCTTTCCACTATTTTGGAAGGGCCCGGAACAGGTTAGAGAAGGCCATATTAGGAGTCTGTTCTTTCCCTTCTAACTCGTATCCGGAGGGAGAGAGCATACTCATAAACAACCCAAACATTAGGCTTCAGAATTTCCGCTAATATTACTTTATTTCCTTTTACTTGCCAACCTCCTCCTTTAAGCTGCCATTCTCCTCTTCCAGTCACTGTTGTTATGCTCTTAACTCGGCCCAGGTCTCAGATTGGTTGGCCTCTACCTCGTCCCAATCCTGATAGTCATGCCGTCCCTCTTTCAGGATAAACGGCTGAGCCACAGGAACCTTTCTGACATGCCCATGCTTCTGCTCCTCCTGCGTTGCCTCTCTTATCATGAGATGAGTTAGGACCGGTTCAGCAGGCTGTTGTGCCTTTCTAGTACAACCCTTCTTTTTCTGATGCCTCTTAAGACATTTGACCCGATCAGCTAAGAAGCCACAGCTACACTGCAGTGGCGCCGCCACATCTAGGTGTGTCTTGTAAAGGTGACCTGTAACCGCCTCCAAGAAATGCACAAAACTGCATAACATGCAAATGTAACTTTTTATCTGCAAGTACAAACAAAACAGAACTTAAGATTTATTCCATAAATATGGTGAACATCATCTTATTCATGGCTCTGACTAACCATTTATAGACTTCACTTTGTTTGTTTTTGTTTTTTTGTTTTATTTTACAAAAGAAGGCTGGCATTAGTTTTACAACTAGTTAAAGACAGTTATTCTTTTAAATGTTTCTTTATGCTGAGAACCAATTAGGGTAACTTCACTGATTCATATGCTTTCAAACGATCATGATTAAACACAAAAGTCAGTTTCTTTCCTTGTATCTTATACACAGAAGGACTCAGGCATTTCACTATAACGTATGGGCCTGTGTACTTTGTATCCATCTTCTTTCCAACCTCTTTTTTCTTTTATACGATGCCTCCCTTCTGATAAGAATATTCCACAATTCTGCTGTCATAATCACGTTCTTGGCGTCCCATTGCTGAGTTAAGGCTCTTGCATACCACATGGTAGCATTCCTGTAATCTGCGTGTAAGTTCAGATACATATTCATGAACATAACAAGTGACATACTTTTTCCTTTTCCAAGATCAGAACATTCTTCTGGTCTTGGAAAGGGAAAAAGTATGTCACTTGTTATGTTCACTTCCCTTTCAAACATAAGCATATTTAGCCGCGACACGAGAAAACCAACAAAGTGGCTGCGCGCCCAGCGCAGACTAAGATCAGCCCGAGCGTCCGCCCAGTCAGACCAGACACGTCCGCCCAGTCCGATCAGACGCTTAAAGGAATGCTAAGGGGCTAAGCTACCTCCATGCGGACAGCGAAGAATCTGATCAGACTGGGCGGATTCGAAGGCTGATCAGCGTCTGCGCTTGGCGCACAACCACTATGTTGCTTTTAACCTGTCTCGGCAGGATGCAGAGAAGCTGTATATGCTGCAAGAAGCAGGGAAGAATACTTATCACAGTTGTTCTTATTACGGTCAACAAACTTCCGTATCATCCGCCCTAGGGTCCCGTTAAAGCGTTCAGTTAAAAATCTAAAGAGTTCCTTCAAGAGTCGAGAACATAATCAGAAAAAGGAACATGGGCCAGACTACGTAGTTTCGGCTTATAAAGTCTCGTCAGTGACCCTGACAATATCTGGTGACGAAACCAGAGAAAAGCATACTGAAATTTCTTAAATTTTAATTTGGCAGTCGTTCCATGACTGACTGCATCAAAAAGGGTCCAAATAATATAAAAGACGATGATGTAGAATAAGAGTCGAAACCAATCTAAACTTTTAGATTCTCAGAAAATATCCTCTGATCTCATAGGACGAGAATAAAATAAAATCTTCACTATATATGAAATACGGGTAGACGTTTTACGGCAGCTACACGGCACAACACCAGCTGCAGCGAAGTAAAACTAAAATCTAAAGAGCTCCCTAAGTCCATTTTAGCTGGATCTATAAGCTGTAGTTCGAGTCTTTTTTTATCTCAAGCTACTTCAATATTTCTTAAAATAGCTGACTTTCAAAATTTTCTGCCTTAATCAGAATGTACTTCAAATGGTGTATCAAACCTTATTAAAATGAACTCATGAACCAGCTTCTTAGCTATATTCTTTGCATGCTTATTTTGGCAGACTTCATTCCTCCATCAAAGAGGTTAAATAGTCACCAAAAACTAGGATAAAGATATTTTGAACCTTCGGCAAAGGTGAGGGTCCCATTATATCTACAGCTATTCTATCTAAAGTTTAGCCTACAAGCTATTCTTTAACCAAGCGTAGAGTTTTTTTGAAGGATCTTTCGTCTAGTTACACAGTGAACATTGTCTGATGTATAATTGGATATCTGCACCCATTTTTAGCTCGCCTTAATGAATGTACCGGAAGAGCTATTGCACTATCCCCGGCGTCGGCGTCAGAGTCAGCAAAATGTTATAGTTTTATGTTGAAGTTTTTATGTGATGGGCGGAGCGCTGTCAGGCGAGGTATTCTGTACATGGACAGATCTTGTTCTAGACTTTGTTCCAGGAAAAGCATTGTACACTGCCATTTCCCAGATTGTAGAAAGAAGGACTGTAGCTGGATAATTTCTGTTTATAGTAAAGATCCCCCACTAAGTTGCTTGGAATTGTCAGTACCGGTTGCAAATCTAAAGTTGATACCTGGAATTGTTTGTGAGTTCAGCTCCTGCTTAATCATCCGGTGTCTAACTTCTTGCCTCCTTTTTTCTATTCTTCTGTTCTTCAAACTTCTTTTCTGTATTGGGTGTTAAGTTTTTGGCACAAACGCGTTTTTCATATATGACACATGTTGAACACTGCTTATATTTGGGATGGAAACTTATAAGTTATAATGGTTGTTAATTTTTTTTCAATATAAGTAGAGGTTACTGTCTATGCGCCGCTTGTGAGAAATTTGTTAATTTCAGGAATAAGCATTGCTTTTGAATGTGTTTCCTAGTGTTATGGCTATCTATCAGTGGAAATCACTGGTTGTGTCCGTGTGTTAATACGGTATTCCATATTGTGTATTGTTGTTTTACAAAATATAAAAAAAAAAACTGTCAGGCAGCGGTATGCTCGCCTTTGCTATAAAAGTGAGGTAAAAATTTGGACCACACTAATATAAATATCCACCAGTTCGATGTTGATACCGCACCAAATCAAATGCACAAGATATTTGTTAAGTAAATGATTGGCAATGATCAGGAATTAATCCCGGCATCGTCATATTGGGGGGGGGGGGGGGGGGGGGGTGTAGTGTTCGCTCGTCTGAGGTCGGTGGTTTTCTCCGGGTACTCCGGTTTCCTCCACCAGTACAGGACCACAAACGCGCCAACATCCGTGCCATCGAGAGTGATAAAATAAGTACGGATGAGCTTTCAATGCAATTGATGTAAAATAAATAAAATTTACATTTACATTTACAATTAATACAATCAAATCCCACATCCCCACTAAAAGTCAATAGGGAAAGAAGCACAGACACACGTGAAAAATTGTAACAAGTTCACGAAAGACACGCACGGTAAACAAAATGAGCAGTTCTTCTAACACTTCTTTTTTGGCATCACAGCAGACTGAATTTCATGCCTGAACTAAAGGTACATAAAATGGATGGATAAATGATGCCGCTTATTAGCACACTAAAACAAAATGATCAGTTCTTTTAAAAAGTAAGAATAATAAACCTTTCACCTTCATGTCATCAATTTTGTACCATTTCATCCCAAATTCTACAGAGGCAATAAATTGGCCAGTGTTTCTGTCTCGACCATAGTGTCAGACAAATAAAAATAATCTCAGTTTGTCATCCACTTTCTGTAGATGAGAGATACATGTTGACGTCGAAAAACTAGAGCAAGTGCCCAGAGGACACGAATTACCGCGGCTAATGTCACCGCCAAAAACAAAATCCTTGGCCCGGCATTTAACGTTGTGAGCCAGCTGGGTATTCTGTTACTGTTTCTTTATATATACCAATACAAACAAAAGCAAATCGAGTTACGCATCATTTTCATATTAATAACAACCCCATGCACGTGATATATAAGTTCATCACAAATCCTTCTGCATATATTCCTTTGATACAATGATGAAATGCATATTTCAAGACAGAGCTATAGCTAACATATTCTGAAACATAATTTCTTTCAGTCTATACCTGTGACCATTTATTTCTTTTCGTACATTACTTGTTTTGATTCCTACTATTGAATCAGCCGGATCGTGATTATCTTTTAAAAGTTTAATTAAAGATTCAAACTTGACTTGAAAAGCCTTCTCCATTCTCATCAACTTCATCTTGCAAGGATTTAAGCAGTGTCCTTCTTCGTTCCATTTTGAAGTTGTCTCTCTTGAATTTATGTAATCTGCAACGAAAAGAATAAAAATCAGACTGTTGCGTTTTGATAGACGATTCTATTGTCATATTGGCAAAAAGCAATAATTAGGGTCAAAATTAATATGCATGTTATATTTTTAAAAACTTAAGAGATGTGTTTTTTTTTACCTCACATGAGCCGAAGGCTCCGGGATAGCTTATAGATAGCCAGGCTTGTTCCTTGTCGTCGTCATCGTTCGTCAACATTTTCGAATGACGTCTTTGAAGAAACCACTTGGTCAACCGACATTCGTATCCCGTTGTAAAACTGATACTTACTTTTCGTTCTGTGGACTTGAATCAGACATTGATGCGAATTGTGAGATCTTGTTATGCCGTTCCTTTTAACAAAGGGAATTTTCATATATGATTGATTGTATGCTTTCTATAACCGATATGAATGTCGCTTTTCTCTTAACGGTATAACCACATTGCAAATAGCTATGAACATCACAAACAGCATGAATATTGCGTTAACCCCCGTTAGGTTACATTCCGCGTCTTCTGTTCGGATTCCAGATTCTATTAATAATTTCCGAAATATATTATCTTCAGTGAAATTGCAACCTTTGAATCTAAGTTCGGCGTCGTCTGTCAATCTTCATGGTTTATCTAATGCTAATATTTTCAAAATAGTCTCCGGGTAAGATCATCCCCTCTACAATGGCCTAATCTACGCAAGTACTCTAATCCGTTCATAAGACCTGGAATGTATCCTGGTATTTCGAAGTGCAATGCCAAGAGGTGTAACTGTTGTAAACATTTATGTATTAAGTCTACAGTCACTTCATCCGTGAATGGTAGGAAATTACCAATGGTAAATGATTCGGAATTAAACTGAAAATCTATGGACTAGATATATGTTTTGACCTGAAATACAACCAATTGTAACATACAAGCTGGCCGTACTCTTGAAAAACGTTGTGGCGAGCACTGTCGTAGTGTGACGAATCTGTTCGTAATATTTTTGAATAGGGTTGTTATTGGCCAAAGGGTTCTATTTCATAAACACAACAGTCAGGATGACACCGCAGATTGATTTTAGTTCTATACTTACTGCTCAATCTCATAAACAGTTACCTTTTTGAATTGACGACGCAAACTACTTAGGGATTTTATGACAACAAAACAATATTTTTATTTAGAGAAGTTATATACTTACTCATTTTCTAGATAGTCTAATAACAGTACATTAGAAATCGTCTAAATACTTTTAAACCGTAAATTTAACTAATGCCAGTCACTAGGGAATTAGGGCCAAGGGAAAGGTCTGGAACTGAATATACTTTGAAACTTCTGGGCCAAGATTAACGAAAAGGTAATGTTTTTACTTATTGATTTAATTGTTTTGGACACAAGAAAATAGATCAGAAAGATAGATTTGGATCTTCGACTCTTTTGTTGTTTGGAGAACTTCGAAGTATGTAAATGTCCCTTAACACCCCTCAGCAGATGTGAACAACCACATGTTCTCTGAAAATAACCAACATATTTCTCATAGTACATCTGCTGACGAATGATCTTATAAGTTCTAAATAACCGATTTAATTTCGAATTAATGACGATAATTTCTTTGGCGGTAGAAATGAAATCAACTTTCGCCTGTCCAAGCTACCAACAAGCCCCGAGGAACCAACATCCTCTAATCGCCAACAGGGCTGAAGGATGACTTCATCTATCAGACAGGAAATTTTGATGCCAAATAAATTCTCTCTAAGTATTATCCTTTTTTTTCAGCAGCCTCTAACTTCGGATCCAACCAACATGGACTTAAAAGCTACCAACAAGCCTTTCATACCCCGACAAGAGACAACTGAATAAATTATAAACAGTTTAAATAGAAACGGCCATAAACAGTAACAGATGCCTTTAAACATTAACAGATTTTGTAAGATTTCACAGAGTCATTTCCGCCATCAGATACCAACAATCTAGCAACTCATATGAGACACCAACAACCCTATACCAGACGGAAATACCTCTATGAAATTATCATGCATAAATCTATGTTAAAATTTTTAAATGAACTTAATTATTAATTTCCAAGGAAATGTGTAATTCAATTAAATTTACAAATGATAAAATTAGTTCTAAAGCTTTATGATGATCAAATGATAAAAGATAGTTACATTGACTTACAAAGGTTTTCTAGGCTGAAGCTAAATTAAAGTCTCCATTGTCCTATCAGTGGTAAAAATCGTCAAAGCACAAATCCTTATAAAATTGGTACAGTCTGCAGAATTGATGATAATATGTCGGTTGTTGTGCTTTTTGTGTCATATAGCTGGCAAAAAAGGAGGAATAAGGTATTTTGAAAAACATGACAAGTCTTTCCGTATAAATACGGTTTTCGTTTCTGGTTCCCCGTTGGGAAATGTACTCACACAACAGCGAGACAAGAAATGAGATCCTTGCCTTACATTGTATTTTTATCATTTATTAAACGACTGTGCATTGTATTTTTATCTTCTGTACCTTGTGTACCTTGTATTTTTATTATGAAATGAAACTTGTGAAATCGAAAGTAGGTCATTTTAGTTGCCAACTAAAATGACCTAGATAATTTTTAAATCGTTTTTATTAGAAACTCAAGGGCGTTTTAATTTTTCAAAGCCGGCCAATTACGATCATATACAATGAAGAAACTGTAGTAATAAGCTTGCAGCGATACTTCACGTTAAAATATTTCATGTTGAAAGAGCACTGGGGGCCTTTAAAGTAATGTTGACCAGTTCGAACTGACGTGTTAAAGCAAGGAGACTGATAAGTAGAATGAGCTTCAACCCACAGCTCCGTTGGTTTGTACCCATAGGAGAGTCCATTCTACAAAGAGGGTATTACTTCTTGCATAAAAAATCTAACAACTCAAACCAAATGACATTCCCTGTAGCTGGCATAAAAAAACAGTGGCATATACCATATACATATGAAAATGTCATTAAAATCGAAATTAAATTTCGGGTTATTTGCATTTTTGTTCAAAACAAAAAATAGAAAATAGGCTCTTCCAATAAGAAAACTGCAGTGAAAGAACTGATTATTACACATGAACAAACCTAACCTTGACCTCAACAAACAACGTTTGCAAATGTTTCAAAATACAGTTAAAATTTAATTTCGATCAATCCCAACAAATTCATACTAGGACTTTTATAACAGAGAAACATTCTACAGCCAATATTCGCATTTAAATACATACCAAAAATGAAGTCACAAAACTAGTACAATGCCATAAGCATCTTTTGTCAGAATTGTAGCTTTTGCTGCATAGGTACTCGCGAAAATAAGAAAGCAAAATTCAGTATAAGTCTTATACTAAAGGTGCCTGATAACAGAGACTGTTATCCCTTAATTCTGTTCCTAACCTGTAAATAAAAGCGAAAATGAACAGCCTATATTTGAATGACGAAATTACATTGCCAAATTAATATTCGCTGCTGCAATGTTTGTTCATTTCCGGACAAAATACAAAAAAGTCATTTCATGTTGCGTTTTAACATGCTTGAATAATCACCAAGACAAACCTAACTGGACGTACCTTAGCGCTAAGATTTTCATGCACCAACAAAACAAAGTAATTAAAACCCACCATTCTTGTTCACAAAAATCGTTTGAATTAAAGATACACACTAGATAAAGAAGAACGTTCCTGATTATAGGCCATTTGTTGTCTATAAAACAGGTCATTTTGCAGATTTTCTCTTTTATTACTGATGCTAAAATTGATTTTTTTTCTCCTCTGGTATTGTCAAACTAATACATAACTGGAAACTGACTTTCAAAATTTTATCTTGTCATTTTTTTGCTTTTGTCTATTTAACCCTTTACAAAACTTTACAAAATTTTAAGCTTAAGTAAAGGGGAGTACAATAACTTAATGTAATAGCCATTAGCAATGCCCATATATGCATCACAAACAAGAAATGTTTCTATAGATAAATTAATCCTATTCATCACCAATCAACTCTCTTCCCAACCAATAACAAAGTGAAACTTCATTTTTACTCAGATGAAAAGATTAACAGGTATACAGGTGCCATTGAGTAACTCTGTACAATTAACTAACAATTGACATAGGTAAATATTGACCATTCAAAGGCTGTTACATAAATAAATTTACTCCCTTGTAAAAACAGTTAAAATATCTTCTAAAAATGGGCAGTTTTCAAAAGAAACTTTTTAGTTTCAAAATATAATTTTGAGGAAATCATAGATTAGGTATGTATAAGATAGACATTAAAGATGCGCTTTACTTCACAGTGATAGCTAATCTAATCACATTTAGATTATTGTAAATTAGTTTTTGAAGTATGGGATACAGATTCACAAAAGTCTTATGACTTCCTTCTGAATCCCATTTGTATAACACAATATAAATATGTAATTATGTATTGATATGTTTGTAAATTATGATTGTTTATACAAATAAAATATTGTTTAAACTACTAGTGATAGCTGTGGTAGTTTTAGAGATATTTAGCAAAATGACCTGTTTTATAGACAGCAAACGGCCTATACCTGGTTTGCTAAACAGGCAAGCCCCTGCAGAGCATACAGACATTTGATTTTAAATCGAAATTATCTTACATTAAATTAGAGTAAAATGTGTAAATAAAAGTGATTCACAAAAGATGTCAATGAAAGTATCTCCACGAAAACGGAGTTAAAACCTGATTTTTTTAAAAAGTTTCCTGTTCATTGACACTCAGACTCGCCAACACCAATTCTTATCTAACAATTAAGCTGACCTAGTAAAAAAAGTGTATTATCTCACAAATTTGTAGACTTTTAGCCAAAGTGTCTAGGAAGTGTCACAATCATTATATTGGTAATTATTGATTTAAAATAGATGAACTAACTAAAAAAAAGAAAGATGTTCAAATTTACAACTTCCAGAAACTTTCAGAAACTGAGGGTGAGGTTGGGCCTGTAAAATCGATTTAAGCCCCCCAGTTATTCATTACTGACCGTTCCAAGGCGGTAGTTCTGTTGTGGTTCTTTGTTGCCTGTTTTTGGTGTCAGAGTTTCTGTGATGTTTTACCTTATGTATGTTATTATTATTTTTGGTTCGGTTTGGGTTGCTGAGTGGCCACCTTTTGGGAACAAGCTGCTCACTCGGTTGGCCATATGTTCTCTGTATCTTGATTATTTGTAATCTTAGTTGTTTCCAACTATGGTTTGAGGGCTGGATTTGTATTTTGATTGTTTCAGTTCCTGGTCTTTGCATACTTTTTACTTTTTTTTCCAATACACTATAAAGCTAAATCACTACTAATGAAGAAAAATAAGAAATGTCACAAAATGATGATAAAATGCATATTCATCACACTGCTCCCCCATAGAAAGAAAATTATCTATGTTTTTGCATACAAAATCTGCATGAGAAATTAAAGATTGTTTTTGGACAAACCTAATATGCTATATTGCATCTCACTACTCCATTCTGTGCTGTCAGGGTCTCCGGGTATCTTTAATTTTTTTAAACACTGGCGCCAATTACAAGTAGAAAGCATTAAGTGCTGAAAGAAGCCCTTAGTATAAAAAAGAATGTAAAAAAAGTAAGGAAGGGAACAAGATAATAACAATATTGAAATAATATGAATTAAAATAATAAGGGCTGATAATGCTATTTGTATAAGGACCAACTCTGTCTTTCAGCACAAAACACTTGCTCCTACAGAAAGAATAAAAATACAACAACGTACTGATGTAAATTGAGTCAACATTCAGTGGAGAAAACTACATTCCTGTTATTTCATCTATCAGAGAGCTGCCCCGAAGTGAAAAGTCATAGTAAGTTATTATGCTCAAGCACTTACACTCAGAAGACTCCCAGCTTATGCCCCCTTTACAAGGCTTTTTTATGGCTATAGCCCACAGGCATGTTGTTAGGCTTCTGAGCAAGTATTGTCACATCAACACCAATATGACCATGTAACGCCATAGTCACCAAGCACTGCTATCATATACATGTCACCTGTTGACAACCGACCCCACCCCAACCGCCTTGGGGATAGATACCTCACAGTTCCCAGACAGATAAATAATCACTACAACTAAACCATATGCAAATTAGCGTATTATCAGTTATCTTTTTAAAAAATAATAAGAATATACTTTACCATAAACATATACTTAAGAAATCCTAACCATTATGAAGTTCAAAAGTAATAAGGATGTTATGCTTGGTCAAAACTCATCTCCTGTGTTTCGTATTAAAGGATGTCATGGCCTTCTTGCTACTCCGTTTCCAGACCCTCTCATTCTTTGACAAATGAACATTGGAGGACGCGCAGTGACTGTGCTCTGCAGTCTGTGATTGGGATCCGGAAACAGATCACCCGAAGGATTATTCTTCGTTCTCTCTCTCTCTCTCTGGACTGCCTGCTGCTCTTCCCAAGCAGCGTCTAATCCAGAGAGTGCAGACTCAAACGGCACACCAAGCTCTAGCGTCAGTAGCTGAGCGGCCAAAACATCATTAATTCGTTTTAGCTCATTCACTTCCTTCATTAAATTCTTATTTCTTTCCTCTTGTTATTTTTCTTGCACACACCGTTGATCTCCCCCACCATCAGTCATTTCCTAGTCTTGATAATCCAAGAGTAAACCTGGTTGACGTGAAGTAGCTTCTAGAACTGCACTTTGTACTTCCGCCTGTGGGCACTTCCTTATAAATTTATCTGATGGCATCGCTTCGGCTGGCCCCTTCTCATTTTCTGTTCACCCAAATTTGGACTTATGGCGTTTAAGGCTAGCTGGTTTTAAGGCGATGAAGCCACAGGAACATTGTATTGGTCCCGGCCCACAAACACAGGGAAGAACAGGCAGGAGAGGGCCCATTCTCAGTCCAACAATACAACTTGTCATTGTGATCCTGTATACAAAATATGAAGTTCCTATCTTACATGGTTCTTGAAAATATCTTTCACGAAAAAGTGTTACGGAATTACGGAAGGACGGACGGACGGAACTTTGTACAGATATAAACGAGTATACCCCCACTTTTTCAAAGCGGGGGTATAAAAACAGGAGCTATATATTTTGTTTGATATATATTCAAATAATGTGCTACTTATAAAAGATTAATTGAAGCTTTCTAACCTTGGAGAGAGCAGCTCAGCTGCCTACCATTTCGTCTTTTATAGTTCAAAAGCTTAACATAAGCTGTCATTAAAACAAAAGAGTTCAAACAAATTAAATCAAAGTTCTCATGAATAGTTGTGTGTAGTTGAATGCTCTTTGTAAAACTTCCATTCAAGTCATTTTCAATGTACAGTTTTTCTTTAAACCTAATATTACACCTATTAAACACATTGTGCTCTGTGCACCACCAAATCGACGAGAAACGCCTATGAAAAAGGAATATTTTCTGGGATGATGGCTGACACACTAGAATGAACGAAATTATTCCAGTTTTGTAGCATAAAAGAAACAGTAAATTTGATTTTTTGCGAAAGATCAAATTTATTTCACCCATGAAGGCCAAGAATGGTATTATCACGAGTGGCTATGGTTTGTTGTTCATTCGGTGAACTAAAATTTGATCTTGCGCTGAATAAATTTAAATATTCTCTATGCAAGGTATGAAACTTAAGAATTTTACCTCAAACTCTTGCTTGATCAGTGTCTTTTCTTCGGCCTTTTTATGACAGGAAGCTCATCATTTAGTATCTCCGTCTCGCTATCACTATTTAAAATCACAAACGATCTTTTGGGCGGCTGTCTGTTCTTCTATTCTCCTTACATATAGGTCTTGTCCTGCTTTCCTTTTTGTTTGATTTCCTTTCTTCAATCAAATTAATGTAAGGAAAATGCGTTCTTGGATTGAACAGATATTCTCCAGGCTCCCCCGGACAATCCTCTTTACAAAACGCTTCTTCCCATGCCGAGTTTGTTGGAGAAGCACCCGTATAAGTAGACATTTTCCCATCAAGATCTCCACATTTTCACAGGAGGCAGTAAAGCTAATGTTTTTTTTTCGCCACATCAGCATAAGAACGCGACCACACCTTCTTCATCTTTATTTTTGTTATTTTCTTCTACTACGTTTAGCAAGTTATGAGGAGAAAGACCTGCATGCTTTTGTTTCTAGCCCTACCCCGTTACAACCCGACCTCCTGCAGATAAACATTCTGTGTTTTTCCAAAAGTAACAGGGAAATCTAAATTTATTTCGGGAATGCCAACTGGCAAATTATCTGTGGACACTTCAATTTGACATATTTTCTACAATTTCATAAATGTTGAAAGATGTATTGTTGATAAGCTTCGTTTGTGGTATCTTCAGAATCCCTAATGGAATAATTAATTAGTTAATGCCTGTCTTAGATTAACGATTTTACAAGAAGTCTATGGTTGTGATATCATTATCATAACCTTATCATACCACAGTCACTATATAGACGCATGTGATTTAATAGCTTCCAGTTTATAGAACCGCTTGTAGATCAACTACACATATCTGTCTCTGTTATGTGCTTAACCTTTCGCATGCTGAATTTAAATTTTAGCAGACGAAATTTTGAAATGATTTTATAAGTCTTTTAGCTCAGCTGAGCCAGAGGCTCAGGCGGGAGCTTATAGGATGGGCAGGCTTCATTGTCCGTCGTCGTCGTCGTCCGCCCGTCCACAATTTCTCTGAAACCGCTGGTTCAATTGTATCCAAATTTCATATGTAGCCTCCTGGGGTCCCAGGAACGAATAGTTAATCAAACGGTCCTGGTCTCGTGTCCAACATGGCCGCCACGCCCATATATGGTAAAAACCATAAAAATCACAGTGGTAAATTCTGTGCACATGAATATACTATGAAACACATAAAATCGGAAACTAAACCCTTGCGGCGATTTCAAAGTTTATTGATGTTATATGACGATTGACACCATCGCTTGGTATATAAATTAAAAGAGTAACTACACTTCAGGAACTGACTGAATCAGATCCCATACCCTATCCCCGAGATCAAAGGGAAAATTTGACAAAGACATCCCAACAAACAATAAATTACAAGTGATAAGCCGAGATAGCAGCTCTTTCCCAAATAGGTGATAACGCAGCAATCTTTATTGAACTAAATGATTTAGAACAACAGAAGGGTTACAACAGACTAAGCAAAATATACGAAAAACATTTAACAACTATTTTTACCTATTTTCTATTTTTATTATATAAGAATTAAAATGAGAACACAACAAATTAAACAGCGCCGAACATAAAACAAATGCAACCGCAACGAAAGTACCGCTTTGGGACGGTCAGTAGTAACTACTGTGGGGTTTAAACCGGTTTTACTGGACACAAACCTTCACCCTTACCCTCCGCCGCGGTGCACACAATTAGTTGGTAGTTCGGTTCGTATGGAGGTCCCCTAACTCATCAGAGAGTCATCACGGGTAACCTAGTACCAGCGCTATCTCATGTCGGCATCATTTACCCCGACCGTAAAAAGCGCCAAACTAAGGCTACCGCTAAACGCGCGTGTTTCAACGTATCAAAAAGAAAGTTTTAAATGTTTTTCTTATAATTTACTTAGCATGTTGTTACCCTTCTGTTGATCTAAATTATTTAGTTCAGTAAAGATAGCTGAGTTGCCACCTATTTGGGAAAGAGCTGCTGACTCGGCTTATCACTTGTAATTTATTGTTTGTTGGGATGTCTTTGTCAATCTTTCCTTTTGATGTTGGGGATAGGGTTTGGGATCTGATTCAGTCAGTTCCTGAAGTGTAGTTACTCGTTAAATGACTACTCTTCTCCGACTAGTTGTTGACCCTTAACATCAAAGTACGTTAAAATAGTAAAACTAAATAATGTTTCATCTAACAAAACACGTTAAAATACACATCAGACACCAGCCTAAGACACAGGTTCCAAGGATTTAAGACCAAGAATGACCCCAAGAATACGGCTCAAATTCTTCACAATTGAGAAGGGTTTACAGCTCCAACAAACGTAGGCCCTGATCAGATGCTGTGTTTTGCCGTTTCTGATCCTGGTCCACAATCCTTAACATAGACCGTCTTATAAAATACCAGGCACTATGTTATCAACACGATTAGTGCATACCAAACTGTTCTGACAATTCTGTGTCAGACCAAGTCACTACTGAAACATAGCCCAACAGTTTATATCACAACATACACCGTGTAATATAAACTCTGTCCCCAATTTTCGCTGTGTTCTGCTGCAAACCATTCTCAAACAAGCCACCACAAATATGTTTTACTTTTCTCAAAGGACAAGGTTAGTGAACCTGCTTTATCGGCCCTGTAAATTGGCAAAAAATCAAACTCGCTTAAGAACAGCGGCATTGTGCTACTTTGTATGTCTGGCATCTCTACTGTTAGAATCAGCACTTGTTTTGCTATTCTAACCTCCCTCTTTCATTTAATAGGTCGATATAATGGGGTAGGGTAGGCGTATTTTGATGTTTTCTGCGAGTTTTTGCGTCTTTGATCGCACATTTGACTATGGGCACAGTCGCCTTACAAAAAGATATTTTGACAGTGCTTAGATTTTGTAATTATCTATCGATTTTTAATAGATATTTTTTGTAAGGCAGCTGTGCCCATAGTGAAAAAATAACTTTTCCATTTTTTTTTTCAATGACAAATAACTGAGAAAGACGCGCCAAGTTGTAACGTTACGGTTTCTTATGTCACAATGTAGCGTTGGGTGACGTCATTGGCAAAGAGTACCTTGCCGTGAGAGACAGCTGATTATGCAAGGTTAATTGGCCGGTAAATAGGTATATACCGTATAAATCATATTTAACGTCCCGGGGGTGTTGCATTTTACGAAAGTGGGGGAGGGGGCGGGGCGGCGTTAATTAGAGCCTAAAATGTAATGAATCAGCCTCTGCCAAAATACCTCTAATAAACAGTAGGTTGGTTTAAGGGTATTCTCTTAATATTTGCCTCCCTTCTCAGTAGGGGTGGGGTTCAACTCTTAAAAGAAAGAACTTGATCTTCTAGGAGCAATTCTTTCATTCAAGAGTAGACCCCATTTCAAAGTTCGACAGAATCTAGAGAAGCAAACAAGATTTTCTTGCAAGATAATATAACATCATTGAAGAGGCGTTATTAGAGCAGGGGTGTTTATTAGGATTAATACGGTCTTCCAGCTGTGCTGCGCCCAAACCAAACTATGCGAATTCGACGAGAAACAGTGATTTACGGGAAAAACGGCTTTGTTCAGAAGTATGAGTAGGGTGTAAGGGGTCCACTGAGTAGTAAAAGAAGCATTGCAGGTGAGAAAGCCATGAAGTTTGCAAAGCGAAAAAAGTGATAAAAATCTCCAACCATTATTCCACTAACCATATACATATTTACTGAGCATGTAAATGGATAGATGGCTGGATGACTTGTGATTTTACGTCCTTTTCAACAGTATTTCAGTTATATCAGGACGATGAGATTATGATAATGAAAGATTGTGTGCAATGGAACCCCGTTTACGGTAGGAAAGATTCTCGCCTCAAGCGGGATTCGAACCCGGTCCGCTAGGTCAGTAGGCCAGTGCATAACCTACTGAGCTACCGTGGCTCCTTTTCCCTTTTCACATGTTAAAGAAGTATGTGAAGTGAGTTCCAGAATGATAAATGCAAATCGGAAATCGCTAAAAGAAATGGCATAAATAAAACACCTGCTAGGTTGGTCTTCTGATGCCCGTTTGCAAAAGCAATAAAAGTAAAAAGTTGTAACCATAACGCCTAACTCACATGAGAATTTGCAGACCAGAAACCTGCAAAATTTCAGACTGATTCATGACAAGCTGCAGGAAGCGTATTTAAGAACCGTCTGTCAAGGGGGGGGGGGGGGGTGGATTGTGTGTGTGGGGGGGGGACTATGGAACTACGGAAATATTGAAGATTTTTTCATTAAAGTAATGTGCATGTACCTCAAAGATGCAGATGAAATAGCATACAAAGTAGACCTAGGAGCAGTCTGATCTGGGTCTGCACATCAAAGATCAATGTCATAGACTTGTGGAATGCGATACCGTACGAATATTTTTATCACTTGTAGGTCCCCGCAATTTGGCCACATAATGCATGAACGAAAGGATACTTTAGCAGCTTGTAGAGCCTGGCATGAAACGTGCATCATTGAAAGAATGTTTTTATGTAAATGTACATTTCTTTCAGACAGCTAAATATCTAAATATAAGAGCTATAAATGTTCAATCATGAAAAGCGTGCTTCCGCTTTTATTGCTATTTCGCGAAGACTGTTTTCAAATATTTGTTTAACGAAGCTCCCGATGACATTTCACTTTGTTCTTCAAATCATCTGTTGCTGTATGCGTAACAGAGCATTCGAAATGTGCGATTCTGTACGTGGTATATTCGTGCATATTTTTATACTTATTTATTTTTATTTCTTTATTATTATTATTATTATTATTATTATTATTATTATCTTTTTTCCAGCTCTCAAAACGATGTTTCTCATAAGGCTCAATGGGACAAATTCATCAGATGCGCCTCCTGGCACCGAGTCTGTCCGTGTTCTCTCGTATTCAAAGAAGAGACTTTGAGTTCCATATAATTTATTTATTTATTTACATGTAGATGACATAAAATTTAAATAAAACGTGCATGTCACTTTTTACTGTAAAAGAATGTTTAAGCAATTAACTTAGTGGCAAAAAAAAAATAATAAAATGCTCCTAAATCTATGATTACTCGTTGAATTGCTAGTGTTAAATTTTTATGGGGAGGTTACCAAAACAGGCCAATATTTAGTCTCGCATAACTTTTGATTTTTATGTCCGTTTCAACAGTATTTAAGTCATATCAGCATGAACGGAGAGTGATATTGATAGATTGTGTGTAGTGGAACCCCGAGGATTTCCGCTTCCTGAAATATTTCAGTCTACATTGTATATCGAGCTGTCATCCAGAGAGATGGAGAAAGAAAAGACATTCTAGGGGAGAATAAACTGTAAAATCCCCACCCGCACCTACTGCATGCACAGTAGGCCCTTGCTAAACTGGTTTCCAAATTAGTCGGACTACTTGACACTGAAAACTACTGGCAACATCGCCCGACCACAAGCACTTCGGTATGTGCCGAATTTTGACGGATAACGACATAGGAAAGAATATCATCTCTGTTATTATTATTATTATTATTATTATTATTATTATTTCTTCTCAGAACATCAGAACTCCAAAGCAAACAAAACTAATTTGATAAAAACATAAATAAATTGTCATGAATGACAAACAGCAGTTTTGCTCGCAATTAGTTTGCGCTTCGCATTTTGACCGCAAAATAAAACGTACGTACATGTAACAAAATTTTGTTTGCGGGCAAAATTCTTAACAACAACTTACACCGGATTCAAAAAAAAAGTGCCTTATCATATAATATATATATATATATATATATAATATGATAGTATAGCAAAAACTGAAATCCACAGACTTTTCAGCTCTACAGCCGTCAGTATTACATGTCATGCCATCACGCAGGACAAACAGGGAACGCGGGGGACGGGGGGGGGGAGGCGGGGGTGTTAATTATAAAGATTAACATATACATACGAGCTCCCGCAGAAAGAAATAGCAAATATATATTAAACCTCGTTAAAGAGTGGCAGCACAGAGCATACGGAAAAGAGCTACACAGCAAACTTATAAGTTGAATAACGTCGTTAACGTCATAAAATCATTAAGTACGTCGCGTGGGGTACGGTATTTTAATGACGTCACAATTGCGTAAATAACTCGCGAGACTTTAAAAAAATCCATTTTCAATCGCAGGAAACATATAAATATGATATAATAAAATTTCATCAATTTCTGAGACAGGGCCGATTTTGACCCTTCATGAACCTTGTCCTTTGAGAAGAAATTTTGACTGACATACTTATCATTTGAGGGCAAACAGTGACCTCATCAATAATAAAACAACACAAAACGCATGTCTATACATACAAAACAAATAGAACAAGTAAACACTCACAATAAAATTTTGACGTACAAAATTTAGGACTTAACGAAAGACGCAATGCAGTAACATCGTGAAGTATTACACTTTATACGTTCCCTTATCTTAATCAACATCTTGCAGCAGAATATTTTTCTATTATTCATGCAATCAAATATAAGCTGTTGAAACAACATCAACAATTCGTCATAAAAACACAATAATATGCATTTCCCAAATAAAAGTTAAGCAAGTATGGCTAACAGTTTATCAGACAACGTCTATTCAAATCCAAAACGATTTGGGGCCCTCCTATGCCTCTGATGACGGGAAATCGCCTTCATTTCTACTGAAGACGGATCAGATATATTCCATTTATCCAAACTGTCTCTGTTGTTACATGGCAGATTAGTGCCTTCACTGTTATCAGTCTGTTGTCCGTAGCAGATGTTTAGTGTTTTTTGCAGAACGTGTTTTCTTACACTGGGAACCCAGTCCGAAACCAAGTCACAATTATATGGTTTCCTTCTGTCATGATGTACTATTCTCGATTTTGACATGCGTTGACCAACCAATTCAAACAATAAATCGCTTAGTTTCTTGCTCAGACTCAACGGACCCTTCCAGGGTTGACTTCTCAGTTTTGGACTAAGCCCATTTTTTTTGCTGCTTTCTACGTAATATACCAAGTCTCCCACAGCATATGATTTGGATGACATACGGGTGTCGTAGTTGCGCTTTTATCTTTCTGCTGCTATCCCAAGATGTAAACGACCATATTCTTGAATATCACTCCTTTTATTCCATAAATCACAAACATAATCCACCGGCGAAACGGAATGATTGGTTAATCCAGGGAGACGATACACTAATCAAATTGGGTGATGGGCCTCTCGTCCCAACTTAAATTGATTCGGGCTTAACGATAACATCTACCATGAGGGAAATATCTCTAAAATGCCAGATTTTGATGTGTTTTCTCTTTTAGAAATTCGTAAACGTAAATCCAGATCTCATGGTATAAGACAAAAAGGAAATGATAAACGTAAAAGATGTGCTGCCAAAAAATCTAACACTTCTCTTAATGATTTATCAACAAAATTATTGGAACATGGCCGACATGCTATGCTTTCAATTCTTAGTTCCCTACCCATTCCAGTCTTACGCATATTGGATATAGAGGCTAATAGGTTTTACGATAGAAATCACCAAATGTACGAAGCGGCACTTCTAACTAGATGTTATACTCAACACGCTCTCCGTCTACTAATTGATTCTGAGATCAATCACAAAAGAAATTTCATTAAAATCCCTTTCATTAACAAAGGTATTGACTTTATAGATTTACCTAGTATATTTCAGGATAAATCTGTTACATCTTCCATACCTGATTATTTCCAAAATTCTGAACCACCTATTATTTGTTATAAGTATAATAAACCGATTAGAAGTATCATATTTAATTTCAATAAACTTGTGTCTGATCTTGACATCGATGCTAATACTCCTGATTCATGAGATTGTAAAGATTCCAAATTTATTTACCCATCAGCAGGTCATGTTGTGACTGGAAATTTGAAGATCATCCCGGATTCTAGAATTCGTAACATTGTTTCTAAGGGTCCTAAGTATAGATTTCCTTCCCATATCGATTTCAACAGATGTAGGGAAGAAATTGCATCTGCATTAAATGATTTTGGTAATCGTTGGTGTAAACGAGAGGGTGTTGAAAGTAACGCTTTAAAGAAATGGAAACTAAGTATCTTTAATACTGTGGATAAACGTATAAAGTTTTATTCACACAATACTAATCTTTTACCTCCTAAGCCTAAATCTTCCTTTAGATATTTGAAGCAGGGTATCCAGGATTTTCATAGGAAGTATGTTTTTGTTCCTGCTGACAAGGCCGCAAACAACATTGTTGTTGTTTGTCGGTTGCGCTATATTAACACTTTGAAGCAGGAACTTAATGGCACCACGGCTTACGAAGAGACTTTTACAGATGTGAAGACTGTCGTTAATAGCCACTCAAATGATTTGCCTTATAAGTTTGCTGTAAACGTTAAGGAACGCCAAGACAAACTTCCTACGATGTATTGGTTACCTAAGCTTCACAAAAAACGTATAAAGCTAGATACATTGCCAACTCTAGCTCTTGTACTTCTACAGAATTATCTAAATTATTAACTTCTTGCCTCACTGTTGTGAAATCTCGTGTCATTTGGTACTATGAGACAGTGTATGAGAGGTCAGGGAAAAATATGTTTTGGTCTATAAAAAATTCTGGTGAGGTACTTAGTAAACTGAAGTCAAGAGGGTTCCGTGCGACTAGTTTGTCCACTTATGATTTTTCTACTCTTTATACCACATTACCCCATAATTTAATAAAGGAAAAACTTGTTGATTTGATTGAGAGGGCCTTCAAAAAGTTCTCCAAAAATGAAGATACCCTTTATATTGCCTGTAACGATAAGAAAGCGTTTTTCACTTCTACTGACCGTAGAATATATAGAGGATATGAACGTTGGTCATGTCAGAATGTATGTGACGCCTTATCATATCTCTTAGATAATATTTACATCAGATTTGGTAATAAGTTATACAGACAAATTGTTGGTATTCCGATGGGTACAAATTGTGCTCCTCTTGTGGCCGATTTGTTTTTATTTTGTTATGAAAGAGATTTCATGACTTCTCTTTCTGTAGATAATCAAGCTGATATCATTGAGGCATTTAACTCAACCTCTAGATATTTAGACGATCTTCTGAATATTGATAATCCTTAGTTTGAAAGCATGGTTAACCAAATTTACCCACCTGAACTTAAATTGAATAAAGCTAATACTTCAGATACCGAGGCCCCCTTTTTAGCTCGCCTGAACGAAATTTCAGGAAGAGCTATTGTTGTCACCCTGGCGTTGGCGTCCGCGTCGGCGTCGGCGTCGGCGTTCGCGTCGGCGTCCGGATTGGATGTTTTGGTTAAAGTTTTTTAAAGACCTATATCTCCTTAACCCATGGATGGATTCTTTTGATACTTGCACTGTAGTTAGATATTGGTCCAAGGTTTAACAAATGACCACCCCCACCCCACTCAGTGACCTTGATGTCAAGGTCACGGACTTAGAAAATTGGGAGGTTTTTAACTGGATGTTTTGGTTAAAGTTTTATAGAGCCCAATATCTCCTTAACCCATGGATGGATTCTTTTGATACTTGCACTGTAGTTAGATATTGGTCCAAAGTTTAACAGGGTACCACCCCCACCCCACTCCGTGACCTTCATGTCAAGGTCACGGACTTAGAAAATTGGGAGTTTTTTTAACTGGATGTTTTGGTTAAAGTTTTATAAAGCCCAATATCTCCTTAACTTATTGATGAATTCCTTTGATACTTGCATTGTAGTTAGATATTGGTCCAAAGTTTTCCAAGGTACTACCCCCACCCCCCTCAGTGACCTTGATGTCAAGGTCATGGACTTAGAGAATTGTCTTTTTATTGATTGGATGTTTTGGTTAAAGTTTTTTAAAGACACATATCTCCTGAACCCATAGATGAATTCTTTTTATATTTGCTCTGTACCTAGATATTAGTCCAAAGTTTTACAGAGTACTATCCCAACCCCGCTCAGTGACCTTGATGTCAAGGTCAGGGACTTAGGAAATTTGGTCTTTATTAAAGTTTTCTAATTGCATACCGATTCATAATGCCTGACAGAGATTTAGTTTACACTTTAACTGATGTTAGACACTTTTTTGAGCTTTTACAAAACACTATATACTTACCCCACTGGATGAACTTGAAGTCAAGGTCATTGACTTTTAATTTGGCTTAAAGATGTTGGTTAAAGTTTTATATTTATAAAGACATAATTTCACAGTGCCCCGATGGACTCAGTTGGACTTATTTGGACTGATGTTAGATAATGGTTCAAAGTTTTGATACATTAAACGGCCCCCCCCCGGTCTTACTTCTTTGAGCTCTAGCTCGTGGACTTTGAAAACTCATTTCTGAGATAGCTTTTGTTTATAAATGTGTTGTCATTATGGACATGCTTGCCTGAAGTTTTATGCATAGCAGTCCACACCACCATAACGACTGTGTGATGGGCAAACACCTATTCAGGCGAGCTATGCTGTCAGGCGACAGCTCTTGTTGGATTTACATCTATCTATTTCTAACGGTTTTGTATCATCTAAAATTTATGATAAACGTGATGACTTTGACTTTGATATAGTTAATTTTCCATTTTTGGATGGTGACGTTCCACGTCGTCCCTCTTATGGAGTGTATATTTCTCAACTTATAAGATTTGCTAGAGTGTGTAGTCATGTAGATGACTTTAATGCTCGTAATAAATGTTTAACTGCTAAACTTCTTCAACAGGGCTATCGGTATCATAAGGTTAGAAAGGCTTTTTCTAAATTCTATCGCAGACACCATGAACTGGTTTCAAAATTTGATGTCGGATTAAAATTTCTTTTACACCAAGGCCTATCGGAACCAGAATTTTATGGTGACTTCGGATACAAATTCAAAAAGATTAAGGGTAGGACTGATTTTTCTGATCAATTCCGAAAAATAATAATACGTCAAACATATTGGCAATAATTTAAATGTTATGCGACAGTCTGCATGCTTAGTGATTAACCCAATCACGGTTGATAACTTTGCTGCACTCTTTAATTGCACACCGGGGGATCGGGCGTCAGACTCTATGATGGCCCCGACCTAAAGCTATATATTTTAGTTGGTTGGGACCGGAGCCTTTTTGTCTGTTGCTTGGTCCACCGGGGCTCAACTGGTGACCTTCTTTTGCTTCAGATTTCCAGTGGGGTTGTCTGGCAGGCTAAGGCTCTCCACCTGTTAGACGGCCCGTTGTATCTGTTGAGTCCTCGTCTTTGCTTCTTCATGGTGTTGAAATTTGATTTATGTGTTTACCGTGATGATTCATTGACGAGTTAGAGGGTTATCATGCGAACCGGACAACCGACTAAATGTTTTGTACCACTTCAGAAACTGAGGGTGAGGTTGGGCCTGTAAAATCGATTTAAGCCCCCCCCCCCCCAGTAATTCATTACTGACCGTTCCAAGGCGGTAGTTCTGCTGTGGTTCTCTGTTGCCTGTTTTTGGTGTCAGAGTTTCTGTGATGTTTTACCTTATGTATGTTCTTATTATTTTTGGTTCGGTTTGGGTTGCTGAGTGGCCACCTTTTGGGAACAAGCTGCTCACTCGGTTGGCCATATGTTCTCTGTATCTTGATTATTTGTAATCTTAGTTGTTTCCAACTATGGTTTGAGGGCTGGATTTGGATTTTGATTGTTTCAGTTCCTGGTCTTTGCATACTTTTTACTTTAATCCAGAGCTATCATGGGCACATGATCGATATGCTGGCGTTAATAGTGGTAGGTGAAAGTCCCAATCCTTCTGATTATCGTTAACGTAAACCGAAATCATGTTCAGCAAAGTCTTGGTAAATGCTTTAACCACCCCGTTACCAGATGGGTGGTATACGCTTGTCCATAAATTTCAAGAACCTTGGGGACTTCTCTGAAAAGTTCTGATCCAAAATTACTTCCTTGATCGGAATGAAGTTCAATGAGTAGTCCCAGCTTTGAGAAAAACTCGTAAATTAAAACATAAGCTACTGCCTATGCTGACTGATCTTTGATCAGGTAGGCCTCAACCCATTTGGAGAACTGATCTTGCACTACAAGAATATATCTATGTCCTTTATATGATATAGGAAATGGGCCAGTTATATCAGTTGCTACTCTGTTCATCGGAGCGCCCACTATATTTTCCTAAGAGAGCTCTATATTTCTTATTTTGGACTTTTCCTAGCACCACACACAGTGCACTTCTTTACCCAAAGTCGAACATATTCTTACATTCGAATCCAATAGAAGTTGATTTTAAGTTTGCTTAAAACCTTTTTCATCCCTAAATGTCCCGAAAATTTTGAATCACGAGTAGCTTTTGAAAGTTCTTTCCAAAACCTCCTTGGTACGATAAACTGTAAGAAGCAACTTTGGGTACCACTGTTTATATAATATGACATTAACTTAGATTCATTGATCCCATTACAGCCATAAATGTCTGGTAAAAGGTCTTTTAGAGGCAACAGTTTCTCTAGCCGGCCGATCATTGCTAGATTCTTTCCACTTTATAACAGTCCCAACCTTCGGGTCATTTTTCTGTATTCACGCTAGATCTACATTCGAATATCCCATTATGTATGGAGGCAATTTAACACCATACTGACCTTCAGTTTGTTTCAGACTGTCTTTGCAACCAGCCTGCAAGTTAAGAGAATAAACACGAGTGTTCTTACACCAGTAGCAAAGAAATCCAGGAACCCTATATCCTTGATAAAAGAAACATTTGCTACCGTGGGGGTGAGTCTCAGATTTAAACAGGTCTGCAGGCCTGGTGACTACAATACCTTATTTTACAATACGGAAAATATCTGTCAGGATGACACCACCGATTGTTTAACCGTACAATCAGGCAAACGGATAATCTTTTTTGTAACACCTCAAGGTATAAGTCAAACCTTGGTACTTTGGTAAAAGAAATGAAGACAAAGAGTGGTTTGCAGTTAATTTTTATCTAATTCTAAAGAATATATAATCTACAAAGCATATGTCTAATTAAGCCAAAAAGCTAACTAAATGAATTTAAAACACAAAGTATACAAAAATTTAACTAATGCCAGCCTTATATTGTAGGGCAATATGGACCTTATAATGAGGGAGGGATTTAAAATTTCATATATATAGCTTATGATTAATGAAATCAGGTTTTGGAGAGTTATACAAAGTTAGAAAGAAAGTCAGGGGATCTGGATGTTCTTTGTTTGCTTTGAATTTCATGGTATCTTTTAGTTTTTGATAATAACCAAAAACTCTATTGCAGACTTTGTATCCCCTGTCACTACGCACTGCTATCGCATGCTTCAAGGAAGATCTCTCCTTTCATAGTGCAGTGACAAAAGACAAAAAGGTGCACTAAATTTTCACTGATAGAATTAAATGATGTTGAAATTTACATTACAATGCTCACATTACAACACATTACTTTTGGGAGAACCTCTCCCTTCATGAGCTGAAAGCATCATCATGTAAATTCAATAAAAAGGAATTTAAAATCACAATATTTAATTGTCTGAGTCTCAGAAATAAAGTTTCACCCCAAAGTTATTCAGTTCAGTAGCCTTAGCTGTCAAATGCAAATCTTGCATTCTAGGAAGTATCACTCCCTTCATATATGACAGCAAGAAAACTGAAAATCTGTTTATTTTACAATATCTCAAAATAAATTAAAATTATTCTGATTGCTAATATCTATTTTCTTTGTGCAAACTTTAAAAAGTTTCTGCTCTTAGATATTCCATTGTCAGATGAATTAGAGCATTCATCCATTCTTAGGGAATCTCCCTGCCTGACATGAAAAATATGTTCACTTAAGTTCTTTGTTGAAAATACTCAGCATTTAAACCAAAACTAAATACCAACTAAATAAACTATTCAAACGACTCAGAACAATCTTCTTACCTAATTCTTTTCCCAAAACTAAGTTATTATTCTTTATGTAAAACAAAGTTATTTTTCTTTGTGAAAAATTAACCCCTCAGTATTTCTAAGTTTTTGCTCTTGCTGTAGATCTCACAGCTCAAATCTGCAGAGTGAATTCAGCTGGGTCAGCAGGCTCTTTTGTACATATTAATGGTAGAGTCCAAAACCCCCAAATAATGGACTATTCCAACACAGGAAATTAATAAAATTTCAAGGGAAAATACATATACTATTTTCTCATTGGTCCAAATTACCCTGAAAACATTAAATTCTAAAAAATGAATTATTCATAATTTGACACATAACCCATATGATAAAAACTCATTCACTAGCTTTATCAAAATATATGAAAATTCTGAAACAATTCCAGTTGTAGACAATTTCATTTACTGAAATAGAATGTTTAAAGCAAAATTGCTTATAAGTAGATCATGAGCCCAAATATTTGAAATATTGGAGACATGCAAAACTCCAGTCTCAGTCTTTCTTTCTCAATATCTGACTAACGTAATGCCTAAAAACAGGATTCCCAAACTGAACCTCATTATTTAAAAACTTCCTTTGCTGGATTAATGAATTTATAAGAGATCACTGACTCTTGTGCAACAAGGGAGATAATCTAATATACAAAAACATAAGCATATACAAAACATACTGGACAAACAATGATCACAATATTGGATTTTCTCCACACTTACAACAGAAATAGTGGTATTAACAGCCACTTAATGTAATCCACTACACAGTTTTTTTACTCGACGAATGGTTCTGCATGACAAATCCAGTTTTCTTGTTTCGCTGTCTGCAATAAAGATGCGATTCAGCCTAAGAGGCACAACATTATCGTATTTCATAAAAGGGGATCTTTGTTCATGTTTCTTCAAACAGTCAGGGCATCCAGAACAAGGAAGATCGGACAATATTGTCTGACAATCATAACAATCGCACATTGTTGGCTCACAGGCGCGAGAAAGAGAAGCAGCATTGCCATGTTCACTCCCCTGACGATGAATGATAACGAAATCATATTGTGACAGTATTTCTAGCCATCTTGCTATCTGGTTTACAGGTTCTTTAAAAGACATAACCCAGCGTAATGCGCTGTGATCTGTCCTTATTACAAATTTCCTTCCAAGCCAATATTGCTTAAAATGCTGAATGAACACTACCACTGCTAAAATTTCCCGTCTAGTAACGACAAAATCTACGTTGAGCAGATGAATAAAGATTGAATCAGTGTCACCAGATGTGACAATACTTGCAGCAGCTTCACCTGGTTTAAGTGTAGCTCCTTCATGTATAGGTCAGGCAACTTGCGACATTCGAACTTCTCCTATGCACTGCTGGATATTTGAGAGCTTTACTGCCCTCTCAGCTGAAAGAGATTAATGCACAAGATCCCACACACTGACATTTCTCTGTTACTAGCTCACTATCAACAACAAGGCACACGTCATTCTTGAGTGTAAGTTTATCAATATTTTCGGCAAGATTGTGACTTATTAATGCTTTGCCTTCTGGAGTTTTTGTAAGACATCCTTGCTAAACTTAGTTTCACTTAACACTGATTGGGCTTTATTCAAAAGTTCAACTGAAACTTTAAAATTTTGGGTGCCTTTGCAAACTCGTGACACACTTAAAATCGTTAGGAGTATGTGAAGTACTTCTCTTCACAGACAACAAGCTTAGAAACTTTCGGAAAGTACTTCAAATCTTTCCTGATGACCGATTCTTTGTAATCAAGCTTCTGTCGGCCTGATTGGCAATGCCCTGCCAAGTAACATATACTGTTCTGTTTGTATATTGCCAAGATCATTTTTGTCCATATATTTTGCTACTTTAATGCAACGGTTTATTCGATCAGAAATTGCTCATAGCATACCTTAAGATTTTTACATCTTTGGTTTGGACAGATCTGGTTTCAGTTATGATTGACAAGCACTGCCTTCAGATGTTAAACAGTCAATTTCCTTAGTTTTCTTTTCTACCAGTTTCTGTCTCACATCTCCTTTAACTTCTCTATCTGTTTTGCCAGTGACAAACTTGGACTTCAACGTTTCTTTTTTTGTGTGGTATTTTACGTTCGCTTAGCCCTGTTTACCAACTTTAAAGGCCCATTTATTTGTTCTTTTGTCAAATCCATCTGTTGTTACAGGAAAAGTTTCTCATTTACCAGGTACTTCTTAATGAGATATTCTCCGACATCATTACTGATGTCATCTTAAATTAATAGAGGAAGAGCTGTTGGGGTTGAGGAATATATATTTTCTTTTGATGATGAGCCATGTCTTCTCAATATAAGGGCTGCAGTTGGATAAATATGGCTAAGGTGTACTGTTGTTACTGTCCATCCCAAGTTATTCTCGTCTTCAGTTTCAGAAACTGCTTTTTCGTTTCTAGATTTGCAAACCTTATTTAAGGAGTCAAGAAGAGACATTCTTACTGTGACTGAAGTTAATGTTGATCCTGACCGATAACCTTTCACAGCTTCCAATTGATCCATCTGTCTCTTAGTATCACTGGCAAAATTCCTAATGCTGTTACCAATATGTGTAGTAGAAAGACAGTCTTTCAGTTGCTGACGACCCAGGGATCTCTAGATGTCTCAACACGTTTTGGCTGGCGAGTCCTCATCCTTGCTTCATCACTGTCTTTTCTTGATTTTAATTGTTGCCAGTGATGACTCTGGTTAGTAAGGGGACCTCCGTACGAACCGAACTACCAACTAATTGTGTGCACCGCGGCGGAGGGTGAGGGTAAAGGTTTGGGCCCAGTAAAACCGGTTTAAACCCCCCAGTAGTTATTACTGACCGTCCCAAGGCGGTACTTTCGTTGCGGTTGCATTTTTTATGTTCGATGTTGTTTAGTTTATTGTATTTTAATTATAACCCTTATATTATAAAAATTGAAAATAGGTACAAATAGTTGTTAAATGTTTTTCGTATAATTTGCTTAGTCTGCTGTAACCCTTCTGTTGTTCCAAATTATTTAGTTCAGTAAAAATAGCTGAGTTGCGACCTATTTGCGAAAGAGCTGCTGACTCGGCTTATCACTTGTAATTTATTGTTTGTTGGGATGTCCTTGTCACTCTTTCCCTTTGATGTTGGGGATAGGGTTTGGGATCTGATTCAGTCAGTTCCTGAAGTGTAGTTACTAATTAAATTTCAATCTAGCAAGGAAATAGCCTGCACTGTAATGGTGGAAGAGCAACCGCACACAATACGGGCCATACGAACCAGCACCATTTATAAAAGTGTATACCAAAGATGACTTTACAGTGGCCAGCAGGAGCGCTTAACCCTGTTTACCACCTAAACGCTCAGCTAAAGCAATTGCCACTACTTTCTCAAATGTTTCATTATGTCTCTGTGAAGTGCAAATGTTGCATTCTTTGCGGCACCTTCATCCATAAATCTATCTAAGTTTCCAAACCATTTACTGTACGATTCCGCCGATTTGACGTATTGCAAGATTTTTTCCTTTATGGCCAAAATTTCCGATTTGGTCAAATTTCGATTTATATTATTACCAAAGAAAATCTTTTGTTTCATAGCGTGACTCTACTCCGCATGAGACTTTCATTCTAAGCACAACTGAAGAACAAATTACGTGTTGTAATTTATTGAAATCTATATATTTGAAGCAATATCAGTAAAGTATTTAAGCCACATTCATCCACAAACACACCTAGACCTAAAAAACTTTCCGAACACCCTTAGCCAGAGAACTCTTGCAGAAAGATCCGGAGCTCTCAGGCCTCATTATATACTCCCCATTCTTGCGAGTCTTGCGAGTCCCGTAAACGGCAGTGTCAAGTGATTCAGAATTGCTGCCCATCCAAACGGAGACTCAATCAAGTTGCAAGCAATGACGTATCTTCTGCAGTCAGTTGTGAAGACAATCAATGAACTGAAAACCAGCTGACACATCAAGCGTGGATCTCGAAATATTTATACCTTAATAGATTTTCCAGAGAAAGTCTAAATTACTTCAGAGCAAGTGTTTACAAAACATACCAGGGGTATGGTTGATATCTCTCAGCAAGTTCAAATCACAGCAGCAGAAACTTGAAAATTCATTTTAAAGGATGTAACAATATAAGAAGAACTGCAACAATATCCTTCCTTCTCTTCCAGTCACACGGTAAGAGAGATAGCAAGCATATCACCGCAGTGTCTCACGACAACGTGAATAGCGAAAGTACCATTTCTTGTAGACCCATGAGATAGATACCGTCCATTTAGAAGACATTCTGTTGAGGTTTCTATATCAGTATTATTACAAAGTCTTGTAATTCTTCTTGATACATACGTCCATGTAGGGCCATATCAACATGTTGAAGAGACTGTATGGATATGAGCTTTGCCCATTATCCCTGATTCCCATAGGTCATGAATTTCACTATCTGAACAAGTCCAGCTTCTGTGTATGAATGGTCGTGTGTATTTTTTTTCTTTTCTTTTTTCTTGTTTTTTTTTATTTTTCTTCATATCTTCCCCCCCCCTTTTCTCTCTTTGTATATCTATTTATAGCCCCTATCGATTACAGTATCAATTTCACTCATCAAATAGCATTGTTTTTGAAAACTGAGGCCGTCAGACGGATATAAGACAATTAAGTATGATTTATCTTTGATTTGTCTTCTTTTACATGTTCTGAGGAAAAGAATGTAGGTTTTCTTAAAAGCTGTAGTGAGTTAGCCAGGAAAATGTCGCCCGCTTTATTTAAATGTAAATATTTACTTACAATACGTTCGATACCAAAAAAAAAGCCATTTTCTGGTGTGGTTTCGTGCTTGAATGCACTAAACAGCATGCACAATTTCAAATTTAGAGCAGTTGATGGATTGATAAACCGGTTTTACGTTTTTAATTCCTAAACGTAGAGTGCTAAGAACACCAACAAATCAGTATGAATTGTATATGATAAAACATTTATTGCATTTTCTTTATGAAACATAGGGCGCTCGTTCATAAGGCGGAGGTGCATTCAAAGACTTCCCACTGGTCTATCCTACATACCTACATACCCCTCTCCATGTTTTAGGCAGCAATCCGTGTGCGCGCAATCCACAGTCTGCTTCAGATGTGGAATACGCATATCGCGCAGAGTCTTTTTTCACGTCCATGCAATATGTTTTTCATGTAACATGTGTCCCATCATCAAATCAAACTACAGCACGAGAAATTATCATGTCGCGGTTGCTTGAAGCTAAATTATATAGCCAAAGTCTTCTTGTACCTTGCATTTTATCCAAAATAAATGCGAAAAGATAAGCATTCGCGGTGGGAGAATGAAAATATTTGTAAGCGTTGTATATGTTTCACATACGATCCAATGAAAGAACAGGCTTCGTACTCATTTTCATGCTAAATCGAACATGATGAGGTGGTTGGCCGCAAGATTACGAGGTGCGGAAACAAGGAGCTTTGTCATTAACTTTCTTGAATATATTGTCAATGCACGAACATTGGCTTTCAGTATTGAAAATAACACGGCATCAGCATAGTAAGCGGACCAATATAGATGCGAGACCACTTTAGATGATATACAGCCGTCTGCACATCATCTAAAGTGGTCTTGGCATCTAAACTGGTCATGGCATCTATTTTGGTCCTGACCAGCCTCTAAATTGGTCGCGGCTGGCATCTTTTATGGTGCGTAAGCAGCCTCTAAAATGATCCTGAGCGCCTAACGTGAATGTATAAAAAACTTATTGTTTTTCTGTTTAAAACTACATCTCGCGGCTTTATATTCATAGCCTCGACACAAGCCATTTTAAATACATTTGTGTGTTAGGGAGATGAGGGGTGGACTGGGCTGATTAAGCCCCTGCCCCTCTTCCTACGCCTATATAGTTTTATTCCAATATCAAACGCATATGTTCGTGCATAGAAGATTGAAATGCCAATAAGTTACTGAGGCAGCTCCATGTTTTCGCGCCTGGTGCTATTGCCAACCATCTTCGCATCAACTCGAAAAGAGTTTGAATTTAGCGCGCGCGGGTATAATAGCATGTAAATGAGTACGAAGCATGTTCTCTCACTGAATCGTATGTGCAAAATACACAATAAATGGTGTCAGCAAGCTAGCTCCTTCATTGATTATCGCACCTTCATCAAAAAGGAAATTTATTCACCAGGAGTGGGCATCCCAGTCTTAGCAGGGCCTTCTCTGTCCATGTAAGGGAACTGTGGGTTCGTATAATCTCATTGAGCCTCTGAGCAAGACCGGTGCCCATGCTGATTTGAGTTTTGTCAGAAATGTCAGCAGAAGGAAAGTTTACTATGAGGGACTATAGATTGTTTAGGTGGATTCCCTTGGGGATTTCTTCTACCGACATTTTTCCGGAGAAAATTCTACTTCCGGAAAATCATAGATTTTTCCGCGCGGATGGGGAGTGGCCGAGGGGTGCGGGGGTGGGGACTGGAGTGCGGTAGAGAATATGTATTTCGCAGGCGCTTGAGACTAGACTCCAGCAATACATAAAATCAGAAACTGTATCAGAAGGGAAGCCAAGTTTAGGTTTATCAATACATTAGAATTCGAAATTACATATTAAATTATCATAACTTGTCTCCTTCATTACTTTTCCAGTACATAAAACTTGAACTGAACCAACGCAAAATAACAAAGAAAAAAAAAGAATTAAATTCTTCGCCGTTTTGTTCCTTTGCAATTAACAAAAAAAAACAAAAAAAAAAAAAAAAATGGAAATTTATAGGGAGAGGGTGGTGGTCTATGAGACTTATACCTGATAAGCATTCCTGTGTTTTGTTTTGTTTAGTCTCTTTACTCTCTATCAGTTTCGATTGCACCGCGAATAAGGGTTGGCGGTCAGGCGATGGTGTTTATTTCAACCAGTGCCGGGCGTCCTAATTATTTGGATAAAAGTAGCGCAAGGGCATAATGTGCTTGCAGTGGTGCGGGTGGGCGTTGTTTAGAATTTTTTCGCTCGTCTATCATTTCTATTTTCTTTCTTCCATTCTCTTGGAGACGGCCTGTTATAGCCTGAACTATCGTCTCAAGGGACCGTTAACCCAAAACAACCAACCAAAAAAAGAAAAAAGAAATAGCAAATATGCTATTCAGAGACATTGCTGAGCATTGCTGGCTTCATCTACTTGTTTGTGTGATGTGTTTCATAAAGATACGCGAGCAGAAACCTGTCTACACGAAATTCCAATCAAGCAGACGCTATCTAAACAGCGAACAAAATCACACTCTCATCATATTAGCCAGTGCGGAAGCGCAAGCTGGTCTGCTGTCTTCGTTTTCGGATATGACATAGACAGGTTTTTTAAAACAAAAACATAATAGAGTCTAGGCGTAGTATCCTATCTCCATCTCCCATTTTAATTGCGTCATCATGATCAAGCGTAAATAAACTTAACGTTAAGGCAACAGCTGAGTAATTCAAACCCGATCAGATCTATCTTGTTTCTTTGCAGTTGTTTTGTTCAGTTTGTTCTTTGTTACTATCTTGTTATCTGTTCTACAGCTGCTTGTTTCCTCGTGATTTCGCAATGAACTTATCAACTTGTACTTCTTTCCATATCTTGTACAGATAAAATAGTCATTGGACTGGTAGCCGTCTTCAGGTATCGATGGAAAATCTGTATCTGTAAATTTTTTCACTATGATGGTGGCCTCTGGCAATATATAATCTTTTATTTGCTTTTGGTCTCCAATATCCCCAAAGTAGTTATTCTAGAGAATCCATTCCAAAGTGGTTCATTGTTGCAATGACAATGTAGGCCTTGGTAAATTTGTCTACTAGTTCCGAACTTGCATAACAATTGATAGCAGGGTCCTTTAGTATGTACTTTGCATTAATGGAATATCTGGCAGCATAGAGAGTCTCCCTGTCTTTCGATGAAGCTGTTGTATACAGAATTTTCCATATGATCGACAAATAATAGATAAACTGCAATATCTGAGGGCTAAGCAGAAGAGTTTGTTTATCTCAACATTTTGAACTTTCCAGAACTAGAAAAGTGCGTGACGAACAGAGAGACAGAAGTAAAACTTAATGTCCACTGACTGTCGTCACGGGGCCTTAAGAAATGATTGGTTTACTTCATAAATAGTAATGTGAATTTTGACACATTTCTATAAAATGTGACAAGAAATGCATACATAATTCAATATTATTAATTTCGTTATAATTAAATTAGGTACATGTTTATGCGACTTCGACGTTTTATTTGCGTTGAAAAGTTTAGCCCAAGACTAGGGTCAACTGGCGACTGGAAAGTTCTTTCTCTCAATCCAGCAGCAAATGGGTGCCTTTGTCAAATCAAGGAAGGCTAAGGCTGAGAAAGTAGAGGTATTTACAGTGCACATTTATAAGGACTGGATTCACATGTCTAAACCTTGTAGTCACCACTGATTATTATCCAAGATATGCTACTGTCTTCCTCATGAGCAGCTTTGTATATTTCAGCGACAGCATGTCCGTAGTCCTTCGCTAAATGAGCCACGACACGAGAAAACCAACAATGTGGTTGTGCGCCCAGCGGAGGCTCAGATCAGCCTGGGCATCCGCCTAGACTGATCAGACTCTTCGCTGTCCGCATGGAGGTAGCTCAGTCGCTTAGCTACCCTTTAAGCACTTAGCGAAGAGTCTGATCAGACTGGGCGGATTTGTCATTGCCAATCACTGTCACACTACCAAATGCATCTGTGTGATGCTCCTGCGCCATTGAACGTAGTTAGAAATCAAGCGTCTAGGCCATTTGTGTCTTAGAATCATTAATTTGCAGTGCATGCTCTTATTTAGCAGTTTCCTTTCGAAGAAATGTTTTTTTCAGTGAGCCTCTTAGAATTTTATTTCTAATTCTCGAGATTCACAACTAGCAGACTTGGTTTTTTGAAAATTACTCCACGTCAGTTGCATAAGTTCATCGTATACGAAAAAGAGATACTTAAATAAAACCATTTGTTTCCATTCTTCATTTCTAAATGAATTTCTATGTTCTGTTACCAATGTAACAGTTTTGCTTCATTCATCAGCAGGGAGTTCAAGCCTTCGTTGAAATAGCTGAAGGAAATCTTTACCTTGAAGCAGATTTGTCTGCCTGATGAAGATACCATGTTCGTAATACTGTTTGAACTAAATACGCACACTGGAGGTTGGAATAAGTCCGTGCAGTGAGCGTTTGTGTATTTAAGTGTCTGAACAATGTAATAACCTTTGCAGGACTGCTTCCACTGAGAAGAATTGCTGCAGACAAAAGAAGACTGCCCCATGACATGGATTTACTGACAAGCTGGGATCTCCAAACATAATCATAGCCTTGAACACATAACACTTCAACAACAACCATAGTACCAACGAAAGCCTTCAGTGTCACACTAGCGTTTGCTCCACACATTTTACATTTGTTTAAAAGTTCAAGTAAATATGACTCTGCTACCAAAAAACTGTCTTTCTTTGTACGGTTCATTTTCATAATCAAAACAATTCGATGAAATAAATAGGATGACTCATGGATGTAAATGATTGCCGTCTTATTCAGATACATTGAAAGGGGGAGATTATGTACAAACGTCTTTTTCAATTGTAATATATTTTCCTAATAATCTTTTAGTTACAGTGGGAACGCGTATCCATGGCGGAGTGATATTTTTATACAGATAGCAACGAAAAAACGTTCGAAATTCCTCGGATTCCGATTCAATCGACGAACGGGTCGCAATTTCAGTGCTGCTTTGTCGGCGAATCAAACTACACACAGCCGAAAATAATACACGGTTTTATTCCTTACATCTTAGTTTAATTTCCTAGTTCTCTGAGATCCGAACTGAACACCGAGATACTCGGCATTCGAGCAGTTGACACGATCGTCGAAATACGACTTTTTAAGTCAACTTCAAAAGCAATTTTCAAAACAATTCGACTTTCTCCCGCCGGCGGACATATGCCATGAAAAACCATGGTATCCGCCCTTTCCCTGTGACAAAAATCAAGTAATTCGGTGTTTGGGACAATTTTCTTTGCAAAATAATCTTCGGGTACTCTACGCAATTTGTTGTTGTTGTTTTCAACAAAATGGCGGACAACAGTGTTTACATCACTGGCCCGGCTATGCATTTCAACGTTTGCGACAAAATCGAGAGAATCATTATTCCATGTATTGCTAGAATACCAAGCGCGATTAAATTAAATATGTTTATTAAAAATACAATGCATGACAGAAGTCTATCTTTATATTTTATTCACAAATAAGTTGAAATAACCACAATTCCATACCCACCCGCAGAGTTTGTAAACAAGGAAGCTAGCTCAGTAGTGCTGGTTACGTCATGAAATTGTGACGTAAACAGTAAATTGATCGTATTACTGATATTAACTTTTGAGTCGGCTGACAGCCAGTGTGCCAATATTTCAAATGCTATATCGCGCGACCCTGTTTGAAAAATTAAAGCAAGACAAATATCGCTACACCACTAAACAACTATTCAATTAAGACAGCACGTGAAATTTCACTTTGGGAGAGAAACTTAATGGGTCCTACATCTGAAGGATCAAATGGAATGGTTGTGCAAGCCCGTACACATACTTTTGCCAAGGGATTAGGGGCGGAGGGTAAGAAGGTATGACTGGAACGAATTTCAGTGTGAGTGGGGAGGTGGCAGGAGGGGAGGGGTGCCCTAGGGTGGTGGGGGTTGGGGTGGGTTAAAGGGGGTAAGAAAGTTAAGAAAATCCAGATTTTAAGGACACTTTTAGAGCTTTAGTTTAGGGGTGTAAACTCGCTTTCTGGCAGAAAACTATATTTTTTTTTATGTAATTTGCTCGGTTATTGGAGGTGCACCCTCCGCTCTCCGTTGTACAGGCCCGGTCTGCTGGTTGGTGAGAGAAACGGGGAGGCGGAGTGGGTTGGAGGGGGGGGGGGGGGTAGGGGGAATCGACTCTGTCGCCTGGCAGCTTTGACAAGTCTGCACCTTTTCTCAGGTCACATATAAAACAAATATCGAACACGATTACAAAGATCTACAAATTTGTGATTTCCTTATTCTAGAAATCGTATGAAAACTGAACCCATTCTAGAGTCTGAATCTACAAACCAAACATTGTTTGCAACTCTTGTTCGGCTCATACCGACTCCCACAGTCCAAAGAGTCTCGGTAGCGCAGCTGCCAAGTGGAGTCTCGCCGGTAAAATTTACTTGATCAGTCGACTTTCTCTTTAATAAATGTCGTCTCAAAATAGGTTAGGCCCTATGGCATTCATGGGGTGATAGCCAATGGACTGACATGGAATACAGAAGCATTAAAAGCCCAGCAGATATTCAATGCTGAATCAATGTTGGGAGTCAGTGTTGAATCAATGTTGAATTATTCATTGAATTGAACTGAAGCCTCAATACTCCATTAACAAATTCGCAAAAGTTTTAGCCTATTTCTAGCGTTTTCGTGAGTGCATTTGGGCAGTTCGATACAAAGTAATATAATATAGAGACAAACACTTCAGATCTTGGTCGGACTGATCCCGAAGCAGGATCTACGCTGTTTGTCATTCCATCTGCATCTTTAGACGCATTACTGCAGTGAAAAACCAAACATCAGCACAGTTATGCTTAATTCCAATCTTTAGACTTCGGACTACCCATCCAGGGGTCGCAAGATCGATCCCCCGCTTCTCCGGTCTTTCGTATACTTTAAACCGAGGTCCCGTCTCCATATGACCTCGTTGTTGGTGGGACGTTCAACCCGAGTTCACTCACTCCAATCTTTAGAGACTTTATGGTACGTCAGCCAGTTCAATATAAGGGAAGTTACTTCTCAAATCACCATTATAATTCTTTCTGCACGAGTTTCTTCCCATGTGTTGCCAAACACGGTCTCCTTTTTTTTCCTTACTGAAGAGATTGAAAGTGGGGGCTGAAGAGATATACAGCATACTGTATAAGTGAAATTTTCACATATGTAGACTAAATCCTCCGAAGACCTTGAAAATAAGGTCAACGTGATCAAAATCTATTATGCTCTTGATATATCCATGCAAGTTTGGTGAAATTGGTTCAAGAAATATTGTGGGTACAAGAAATTGTCATGCTGACGCAGACCACAGAAGGTCAAGTCTAAGGCCTCTTGTGACCTTGAAAATGGGGTCAAAGTCACCAAAACCTAATCAACTTTTTAGACATCTTTACAAACCAAGGGTACTAAGACCACTATGCAATCCAAGGGTACTAAGACCACTTTGTTCCTTACATACATAAGAAACAAAGTGGCCTTAGTACCCTTGACTTTGCAAAGATGCTATTTAGCTTGTCCAAACGATATATCCATGGAAGTTTGGTAAAATTTGACCCACTTATTCAAAAATATGGCAGATACTTACTGCCTTGTGCACAGAAACTGACTTCCCTTGGGTAAACCTGTTATAGCAAAATGTTGAGAGTCAGTGTTGAATCAATGTTAAATTATACATTGAATTGAAATGAATTGAATTGAAGCCTCCATATTCCTTCAAGGAAAATTACCGAATTTGATGAAAAAAGTGATTAAAGTGCGATGAAAGTGCGATAGATCCCGAAGCAGGATCTACGCTGTTTGTCATTACAACTGCATCTTTTAGAAGACAACTTGTCCCACTTTCAGAAGACTACTCGCCCCATATTCTCAGACACTCACCTTACTAGAATATCTACGTTCTTGTCCCCGATGCAGAACACAACTCGCCCCCTCCCCCCACCCCTGTGCCCCCCCCCCCCCAAAAAAAAAAAGGAAGAGCTTCGCCGTGACCCTGGTTGTGAATGGATGGACCTTGGTAAATACATTAAATACCCAAAGCACTTCAACGATAACCTGGTACACCCAGGGGCTGAGCAGCGAGGTTTTGAGGGTTCTGCAGCTGCAGAGTAATTATCAAACTGTGGCTGGGAGGCATGCTAAAATCATGCATTAATGCTTATTAGTATTTGTTGTCCCCTTTAGGGACCGATCATAAGAATAAGGGCATGGGTTAGCTTGCATTTGCAAACCAGTGCCTGGAGCATGTTACCCTGTTCATCTATGGTACAGATGCAAACATCCCTGTATGCTTTTATTCGCACTTTTGAAAGTTTGATAAATACCAAGAGCCTATCACACAAGTGTGATGTGCTACTTGTAAATACTTATTGATAGAGTCACATTATAAATGAATGCAAGTTAATAAATGGCTAAAAGTTCTTTGCTAAGAAGTTAACAAAGGAGGTCTAGGGGGCAACGCCCCCCAGAAGCCAAAGCAATTTCCCAATTTTAATGGCAATTTTAAGATTGGAAAAAAATAGAGCAAAACTACGAATGATGATAAAAGAAATAAAGGGTTTGTTTTTTAGGAATTTTGCCTCCTTTTAGAGTGTTTATTTTGCCATAATGGCTTTGTGTCCCACATGCTAGTGACTCTTTTGCAATTCAGTTTTATTTAGTAGAAACATTTACTTCGTAATGCGGCTGATCAATAATACATGTATGTGAATGTTGTATAGGATTTTTTTTGGTAAAATGTATGAACATATGATATGTGTATGGGGGTTGGGGGGGGGGGGTGCTGCTGGTGTAAAAAATAAATTGTAGATATTAAAACATTACTATAAATATGGGGAGTCTGCGCCCCCAGAAGCCAGTGACATTTTAAAAACTCAATTCAAATGGAATTATCTGCAGACTTTTCTCAAGAAATTTTGGGTGGAGCCAGGTTTTTTTTTCATTGTTTTTCGATGTCTGATTTTTTTTAAATCCCCTCATGAGCTAATTTATTTTTTTTCCTTGCATATCCAAAGCCCCCCTCCGCCCCCCCCCCCAGAATATCAAATGGTCGGTCCCTTAGCGCCTAACGGGACAGGGTTTGGACAGATTTATGAGTAAGAGCAAGCTGTCTCTTGTAATTTTTGTGGGATGCCTTCTGAAAGGGTACGTGTGTGTTGGGGGAGGGGGAGGGGGGGGAGGGGGGCGACGTCCGGGACAGAATTCTTTAGAAGGGCGAGTTGTCTCAGAATGTGGGGCGAGTTGTCACCTGAAGGAGGGGCGACTTGTCTTGGCTTGTCTTGGGGCGAGATTTTTGTGGGGCGAGTTGTCTTGGGGCGAGTTGTCCGTAATTCGACTAAAGCATGTAGGTTTCACTTGAAATATTTATTATCATTCCGCTTGCTCTTTCTTGTTCCACTATTAAAAAAACAGCCGGTCAATCACTCAATGTTTTTCGTTTGTCAAACTTTGTGGTTTACTCGAGTACCAGTGGCAGTGTGTTTGTTTTGCTTTCTCTCGTTCGTTCTCGGCGTGTAGCCTAAATTCAGAAGCCCAAAAAATCACAGGCAGGCAGACTTACGCAAAATCTTAATAAATGCACAGTATGCTAAATGATTGCAAACTTTACTGTACCATAAATGAAGAAACAGTTGGTCTCCTCAACTGGCTCAAGTCGATCCAGCAGAAAAATGTCCGTGTGTTGACAAACGCACGTGCTGTAAAAATGACCAACTTCATTATCGATTTTCAACGTAAATAGACTTTCTCCCGTAGATATACCTCGCTGAAAGACGGTCGAATGTATGAACTACGGTTCAGTTATAATGGCATCTAATTTGGTTTTTGGGACAATTTTCTTTGCAAAATAACTTTGGGGTACTGTCTTAGGGTTTTGATTTTCTGAAAAACGGTTGTCAATTGTGATCGTTGTTTTGTGTGTGCAAACTGCATTGAGGTACCGATATGCATCTGATTTCAATAATAAAACATAAAATTTCATTGCGATCTGGTCCGTCACAAAACCACGACTGCATATCTTTTCAAATGAGCATTATTTTGGGGCTGTTTCTGACAAAAATTTCCCGCCATTTTTCTCCGGCGAAAAAAGGGATTACTTTTTTGTGCGTAGACGACCATTCAGAAAATGAATTACTCAAATGTGATGAGTCTGCGTTCCCACTGTTATGTCCAAGGCTGATAGAATTTCTTCATTGTCAAATTCACACTGCCTTTTTAGGAAGTCGTTGACCTTCAATTCTTCCACTTTTAAAACTCTGCGTTTATTGAATACGAATGTGCACACACAGTCAAGAGTTGTGCTATCCATTTCCATTTCGTATTTTCACTGTTGATGCATTTTCCTCATTTCTAGCAACAGATAATCTTTGAGCGTAACTAGATCTGAAGTAGGAGGAGCTGGGGTTGTTTTGTTAGCTGCCACAGTCTCTGTCGACGCTGAACTACGCAAGAAACACAGTTATTCCAGTAGGCTTGGTATCAGTACTGAAAATTTCGGCCATCTTATTCATGTCCTTTTTTGTCTGTTTGAATATTTAAACTTACTTTAAGCAGGGCCGTCTTCTTCGCGCAATGTCCAAGTGTAAGTGTCATTTGGGGCAAATCCGTTTATTTTAAAAGCGACTGGACCTCATCAGCAAGAATTGAAATTAACATCATGGTCAAAGTGCCCAAATCCTAAGACAGAACTCGTAAACCACTGAAAGTGACACATCCGGAATAATGATTTTGATACAGAGACATGGACTCCAAAAAGAGAGGTGCGTCAGGTGCTTGCAAGCAGTTACCACGACCTATTATGATACACTCAATGAGTCCCAGCTATTAAATGTGGCATAATCGTTGTTTTTCTTGCTTAGAATTTTAAAGTTTTAGCAGTTCTCATACTGTTTTTACTTTCGTCGTATTGTATCTATGTCTTTAAGTCATTGCGCGTCTATTTCACCAGGTCTTTCCCCTAGGGAACTCGCATTATAAGAAGTAAAACGATGAGCAATGATCAGGAATTAATACAATCAAATCCCACATTCCGCCATTCCGCTCATTTTTACAAAGAACCGGAAAACCTGGTTTAGCGGATGTCTCCTTCCGAGAAAAGAGCTTGTCTGCTTACCAGAAAAGTGCACCAACCGATCTAATTGGTTTCAAAAAAGAAACTGGTTTTGATATAAGCTTTGAATCTCTGACATAAATGGCTGACGGTTGCTGACTGTCTGGCTTTGACGGACATGTTGAGAAGTGGTGTCAGAACGATATAGTGGATCACAGGGTTCTGTTTTTCTTCAGTTCCCTTTTTTGACCAATGGACTTGTCCATCCTTAGGACTTGGAAAGGTACATTTCTAGTTTTACGTGTTTCTGGTGAATGTTATGTTTTACTGTTGTTTGCATAGCAATTCCTGCAAGCAAACGGTGTAGACCCTGATCAGACGCCACGGTTTGCGGCATCTGAACTGGGTCTGCACCGTTTGCATATGTCCCAAAAACGGTTACATGTATCCTATCTTAAACTGTTTAAAGTTCATTCAAGGTTCTAAGAAGTTTCAATGGTTTGCTTCTGGATATCAACATACTGAGTTAAAATAACAGTGATTTATGACTTATGTATGAAGAGCAAATCTATTGTCAGAAGTTAGATAAACCCTTCTAACAGATAGCAAATTAACAGACCGGCGCTAAACCAAAGCTACATTGCATAATCTTTGAACTGTCGAAACAGTAGCATTATCTTTTTTAAAGTATCATAATTGGTCACTGACTCATCTTGCAGGATAAATTTTCCAGTGCTTCACTTAAACATCAATTACTACGATATATTATGTAATACTACCACACGAAATAAGAGAAACACGCTGTGTTTCGGTATTATAAAGGACAAATTATAAGACCCTTTAAACATTGATTTCGCAAAGCGTTTCCCAATAATCTGGAGAAAAAGAAACACTTTTTATATACGGGGAACATTAAATTTACATTGAAAAAAGACATAGCATACATGCATTTAATTGATATTTTCATGAGAGATAATAAATAATTTTCATGGGTTTGTGATGAGGATAGAAAACAATCAGTCACGATGTCAATATTTGGCATAACGTGGCTTGCTGGGTTATAGTGATCCCGCTGGACAGATCCTTTCCGCAATTTATGACCATGAGCATGATGAGCGATTCTCTTAATTCAACATGCAAACTTTTAGCGCTGAAACGCTAGTTCACTTTTGAAAGAAACTGACGCCATTACTGACCAACACTTGTCTCCTTAGGCTATGACCAACACTTGACTCCTTAGGCTGACGTTCGTTCTTGCAAAGAGTGATGCCATTTCTGCTGTCTTTCAGGCGTTATCACCTTCATATCAATGCCTTGACGAGGCAGATACCTAACCCCACTATGCGTCTACTGCATTAACTGTATAAGATGTGCTTTTTTCTGTATTTTTCTGTTTTAATGTAGCCCAAGGGCTAAATAGAGGATAGATAAGATTTTCAAACATCTGTCAAAACCGCGAAAAACTTCAACACTTTCGTTTGATATTTGAGAAACTGTATAATGTGACATCCCCCACGCCTTAAACTTAACACTGTTTTCTCAGAAATTGTAATGACTAGAAAAATTATACTCTCAATAAAATATTGTGAAGTTTTTTGCTCTCTCAGACCTTGTATTACCTTACGAGTACACGGTTTCGGTTTACCCTGCATTTTTGCTGACACCAGTTGTTACCAAAATGGGTAAAGTTGAGCATCACCAAGAATAAGATACGTTTAGAATGTTTATTGACGGAAGCACACACAACCATATATCCATCAACAATTCGCGACATTTTAATGCAATGTCTTTCGAAGTTAGCCAAATATATATAGTTCCTTAAATATCAAAATAACATCCTAAAGCCAACATTAATCGATGCGAACAAAAGTGTCAAACATCCAGCCACAGTTTCAGCTAGTATTTGTTTGCTTTGACTGACTTATTACTCGAACATACCGAGCCATAAGTAGGCAACCGTATGAAATAGCTTGATGAAGACTAAAAGCAATGTGTATTTGATCGGGGTGGTGTCCCTAAAATAAGAGGTTCCATATTTTTGGAGTTACGTCCATTCGATTAATGTCTAAGACTGTTCTTGTGCAAGCCATTACTAGTTACCCTAGGTAACCGTATGGCATATCTTGACAAGATTATGAAGCAATGTGTATTAGGTTGGGACAGTTTGTCTATAATAGAATGATAGAGTCCCCTTCCTTATTTTTGTAGTTACATCCCTATGATTAGTTTTTAAGGCTGTTCTTGTGAGAACCCTAACGTTTGAAATGACTTGCTTAACACTTTATTGCAATATAGAGTAGGTAGAAGCGGTGTGTGTTATTCGAGAATAGTTGCTCCCCATTACTTAATTACAGAGTCACGTCCCTTTCACTATTTCTAAGACTATTTTTGTGCGCATCGTCTCTGGATAATTGTTTTGGATATCATGATGATACTTTATAGCAATGTGCCTTAGCTTGATACTATGTGTTTATGGGAATGTTTGCTTCGCCTTTCCTTAATTTCGAAGTTACGTCCCTTGTTAAGTATTTATTACAGACTGTTATTGTGCTCACATATGTACCTGTGTATGCTGTCCGGATAACAGAACTGCACAAGGTACTGACAGGCTGAAACTCACTCAGAATCGGCCGTATATTGCCACGTTTACGGTGCTATTCTTAAGTTTATATTTTTAGCTTATCTTAAAAAAGCATAGTTAATACGTAGGCAGCTTATGTGTCCCGCGGAATGTGACAGTAAGTGTGGCTCGGAGAGGGATGCTCGTTGCCTGCCGAGAGCTGCACATCATCTCTTTTCTTTCAAATTTTTTGGGCTTAGCGACACTGAAGAAGTTGAAAACAGTTCTAAACGCGCGTTGGCGGCACTAAATTTGGTATGAATACGGTTATATTAAAACTAATATGAAAACATTCATGTCAGTTAAGATTAACTTGTTAAATACAATGACAGCCGATACATTTTGGTGATGGTTCCCTACTCTGATTTTTTCTTTCTTCTCTCTGGCCTCCTTCGGAACGCATTCCTTGTTACATGGATGTAATGGATACATACATACATACATACATACATACATACATACATACATACATACATACATACATACAGGTTTATGTTGGGCCAGGGTATTCTAAGGATAGAATGGACTCTTACTACTTCTCTATATCCCAAAAACAAATTAAAGCTTTTATTGTATAATAAATACCGTATGTTGATAAATCAGGCTAATGTGACGGTTTTCACTAGATGTTAACATTTTGCAACGCACCTAATATCCCCTAATAGACTACTCGTATTTTCAAATACTGAATATTGATAACCAAACAAGAGAGTAAACTTTTTAATGGAAATCCCCACAACCACGACTTATCTGGAAATAGCCGCTCATGTGGCATTCTTTGACATGAAAAAAAAAACTAAACTGCTCCTGGGTTTTCAAACTGTTACTTTTCTACTTGTCTATCGTATACGGCATACCGGAAGGTGATGGCCTTTGTCTGTCTACAGCTGTATGGAGTACAGTTGGAATCTTGAAATGATTTGTTGATCCAGCGTTGCTGATGACGGGGCGAACATTTAAAAAAGAGACAATTCACTATCGCTCGGATAATTGTGAGACAACGAACATTGCAGTAGCTTCTGGTCATATGCCAAACATTCCTGTTTCCTTTATTATATTCAGCTGGTAACCATGTGCTTCCAGCTTTAGTTTTATTACTTCAACCGAATGAAAACATTCTGATCTCGCATGGGCTGTAGCTGTCTTGGATTGCAGGCTAAGCTAGAACCATCCGTCTCTTGGATTGCAGGCGGAGCTAGAACCATCTGTCTCTTGGATTGCAGGCTGAGCTAGACCGATCCGTCTCTTAGATTGCAGGCGGAGCTAGAACCATCTGCATCTACCGATTATCAACCACTGAATCCATTTTCTCTACTGAAGTGGATTCGTGTGTAATGTCTGCAGATGCATTTGACACACTATACCATTTACAATAATTCAAATGGCACTGTAATACAATGAGCACCATAGGCAGTGTGCAACTTCTTCTCATGCAGTATGCGTTGTGCACTGACGGAGCAGGCCAGAACGTCATTGGCATATGACTGTTTTTGTTAAAGTGCGCCCATCTCGGTCTTGATAAGTTGCAATGAATATTGGTAAAAAATATTTGAGTGTAGTGTCTGTTAGATTACTTCATTTTGCTGTCAAAGAAGAAACATGGGGAACTTTTCAGGCATGTGATTGTTGATGACTGATGCAATAGCTGTTGTCTCGCTCCTCCAGTTGTTATAAAGAAAACTTGTCTTCAGATATGTCATTTGTTTAAATTACATAGACTCGAAAAGAAACAAAGAATTGATGAACTGGGTACATTGTATAACTGTGAAGTTAATGTTTCCACGTGACGTCAGCTCAAGGTTATACACATGCATGTACTAAAGCATATACACAGATAATATTCAGCAACATATACGCTTCCATAGTTCATTAATAAGGGCAGTCAACTTGGCTCTAGCCTCCATTTCAGAAGTGAGACAGACAATCTTCTTTTTTTTTCATTCTCAACAATTTTCTTACGCTTTTCTTATCTAATGGCACTTTGTTTTGCTGAAGCGGCTTTGTAAGTTCCTGTATGGCCCCTCCTTTCGACAAGTACGCAACTACTGAAATACTTTGAAAATGAATTAACTAAATTATAATAATAATTATAATAATAACTATTATTACTATATTTATAACTTCAAACTTTACAGTCAAGACACAATAATAAAATGGTCTCGTTTTACATGAGTTAGTGAATGTACAAATTACACTCACTTATTTGAATAACAGAAAAGATAGTTGCAGACAAACTGAGAAGTGAACCAGAGTAAAACAACCTTATTTTGCAGGCATAATCTTTCCCAAGTTTCAGAGGGGAGACGTTTCATGAGATGTTAGTTCTGTAGGCATATTATGCTGATGCCTCTCAAAATAAGATTGTTTCTTACATGCATTGAAACTAAGTATAATCCATAAGGTCCAACTCTGTTATAGTTTGAGCATTCAAACAGCTTTTTCCTTGGCATTCGCCGCAGCCTGGTGAGCATTCAAGTCCATGTTTCCGACAAGTACAACGTTTGGATTCACAGTTGGATTTGCCACTGCATCTTATGTTTTTCAGAAGATTTTCTGGTGCTGGTTGTAGATGGGTCTGAATTGGAAACAATAGGCTGTCAGCTTGTTTCCATCCCCATTCTAATGAATTCAGATGTCCATTCTTGAACTTGTAGATACGTTCGCATGCTGTGATAACTAGCAGCAGCACTTGTTGGTGGCAAGGCATTGACTTGAATAGATGTTGTGCTTGTCATAACTTTGTTAGCGAACTTCCTGAATCTGAGGTGATCAAGTCCTTCGTATGATGCGCCATTGTAAAATTTACTGGTGCAGCATCTAAAACAGAGATTATCCAAGCAGGAGAAGAGTTTCTTCTCCTGCTTGGATAATCTCTATTTTAGATGCTACACCAGTAAATTTTACAGCTTGTTCTTTCAAGTTATTGTCACTAATCATTTTCTTCAAAGCCATGCATTTTCCTATTCCAAAAACATGTTGTGTCGAATCGAGTAATTGAAGGAATAAATATACGTATACTGCAAATATTCTGACCCAACAACTCCTTGGTTTGTAGTAGGTCCCACTTGTTCACAATCTTAGCATTTAGTTCACTTGTACCAAACATAAAACAAATTCTGTTATCGTCTTTATCTGAGTGATAAAGCAAGAGTGGGAGATCAGTATTCTCTTCTATAACAACAGTATTTCAGACACTTGCACACTCAGTTGCAGTTCTCACTATTAGTACGTCTACATCGCTGACTGAATTAACTGCTTAAGAAGTGCCGATTAAGCATATAAATGAATGAGTGCTCATTTTTAGCTCACCTGAGCCGAAGGCTCACAGGTAAGCTTATAGTATAGGCAGGCATCCGTCGTCCGTCCGTCGTCCGTCCGTCAACATTTTCAAACGACATCTCCTCTGAAACTACAAGGCCATTTGTTACCAAATTTCATATGTAGGATCTATAGGCAGAGGGAACAATAACACTGTTATTAATCCAAATCGCTTTGGAACTTTGGTTGATATGACTTTTATGGGAAAAATTGAAAATTTGCATTTATTGCTATGTCACTGCAGATATTTTGACAAAACTTTTATAGAAATGTTCCTTTAATAGTCCTCTATCAGCCACTTGAAATTTATGTAAATTGAACAATTTGGGTGATTGCCATGGCAAACGAATGGTTAAAAATAGAAAAAAATGTTCAAAAATCATCTCCTCAGAAATATGCAACTAATAAAGCTCAATCTTCACAGAAAGGATCTTGGTACTAGCCTCTATAAAAGAACTGTTTTTCTTGGCAATTGCTTTAGCAGTTTTGTTGCTATGGGAACTTAAAGTTGCCATTGATTTATAATGGCAAAATGGAACTGCAGATATTTTAACAAAACTTTCATTGAAATGTCCCTTGAGTAGTCACCAACCAGCCATATTAAATAACGGCAAATTGCACAATTTGGCTGGTTGCCATAGCAACAGAATAGTTAGAAATAGAAAAATATTAAAAAATTATCTCCGCAGAAACTGTTTGGCCAATAAAGCTCAAACTTTACAGAAATGATCTAAGTACTAGCTTCTATAGAACTACTGTTTTCATGGTAGTTGCTCTAGCATTTTTGTTGCTATAGCAACGTATAATTTCCATTGACTTATAATGGGAAAAATGAAAATTGGCAATGTTTTGCTATCTCACTGCAGTTATTTGGGGTTTTTTTATACAGAAATGTTTCTTGAGTAGTCCTCTATCATTTGAATTTTGACCAAATCGCTGAATTTAATTGGTTGCCATGGCAAAGTATAGGGTAAATTTTAGACAAAATATTCAAAAATCTTCTCCTCAGAAGGCATAAAGGGTATGAAGCTGATTCTTTGCATACATGTAAATGACAGTAGCCTTTACACAAATTTGTTGTGTTTTTTTTTTCAATCCCATAAGAACTCTGGTTGCTAGGCAAGTGATAGTTTCCATTAACTTTTAATGGGGAAAGTGAAAATTGGCATTTTTTTGCTGTCTTATTCCAGTTATTTAGATTTTTTTTTCTATAAAAATGTTCCTGAATTTTGTCCAAATCGCTGAATTTGATTGGTCACCATGGCAAAATAAAGGGTAAATGTTTGAAAAAATATTACAAAATCTTCTCTTCAGAAGCCATAAAAAGGATGAAGCTGATACTTTGCATACATGTTAATGACATTAGCCTCTCCCTTAATTGTGTTTTATTTTACCGTTGCTCATGTGAATTTGTTGCTATGGCAACTTAGAGTTTCCATAGACTTACAATAGGGAAATTGGAAATATTGCGTTTGTTTCTGTGTAACTGCAGATATTTTGACAAAAGCTTTACAGCTTTACAGCTTTATGTTCCTTGAGTAGTCTTCTACCAGCCATATGAATTTTGCCTAGATCCCTGATTTTGATTGGTTGCCATTGCAACCGAAAGGCCAGATTTTCAATTTTTATTATACCCCGCAACACATTAGTGGCGGGGTATTATGTTTTCACGTTGGCTGTCCGTGTGTCTGTCCGTCCGTCCGTAGTACGTACGTCTGTCCGTCCGTCCGCACTTCGTTTCCGTTTGATAACTTAAGTATTTACCAACAGATTTCCTTCAAATTTTGCATATGCATTTGTATCAAGAATGTCTCGCTTGGGATTGTTAATGGGCAAATTTCGTTAATTTATGACAGAGTTATGGCACTTGTCAATGTACAAAAAATGGTTTCTGGCCTCTAGTTCCTTTACTACTAGGAGTATCATGATGAAACTTCACAAACATGATCGAAGTAACAAAAGCTTTTTGTTAGCACAGAAATTTTATCATCGGGGGTTATCTGCCCCCGCCCGGGGGGGGGGACTATATACATGTATAAAATCATGAAAAATTCCATATAAAATCAGAGCTTGAAGCAATTTTTCTGAAACTTTCAGCAAATGATCAGAGTGATGAAAGCCTCCAGTGATGCTCAAATTTACCCCATGGGAATCATTTCCCCGTGCCCCCGGGCTATATACATGCATAAACAGGAAAAATCGGTGTGTGAAAAAGGTTTGCAGTGGCGGGGTATCACGCAGTCGTTTGCGATTCTTTTATTTTATTTTTTTTTTTTTTTTTTTTGCCAAAAATCTTCTTCTCAGAAGCCATAAAGGGGGATAAATCTGAATCTTTTTTGCATAAATGTTTATGATAATTATTATCCTCTACATAAATGGTGTATTTTATTGCTGTTGTGGATGTGGTTTTATTGCTGTGACAACTTAAATTTTTTAAACATAACCTCAGTGCTCAAGTGAGCGATATAGGACCATGGGTCCTCTGGTTAATTTATTTGCCTGAAATGTTTTTTTTCAGACTTACAAGGAATGGTGCCATTAAACATTACCTTGGCGCTAGACAGGCTTGATGTACGTTAAAAATGGGTACAGTTTTTGTGGAGGGCCCAGGCGGAATACCCATTAAAACAACAATTGAATTTTGAGACCTACGACAGACGCAGACAACATACATATTTCATGAAGATGAAAATGCTTCTATATATGTTAGAAGTAATCATTATATTACCGAGTTGCCATCTAAACATACTATAACGGTTCAGTTAGAGTTTCTTTACACCACATTCGCCAAGCGACCGGATTGCAGAGGCCAAATATGGCATATCTCCTTCTCTAAAAAGACCAGGTGCCTCAAAGAGAGGGTCTGGATAACTAATAACTTATATGACAAGAATTTCGCCCTGCATAAAGGTTTTTAACTCTGTATAAACTCAACCACCAGACAAAATGGTCTATACCCACAGAAAAAGCAACCTAAAACATAGATACAGAGCATGACTGGCATGGCTTTTGTTTTTCCTAGTCTGCTACATACTATATCCCCCATTGCCATCCAAGCACTGCTTCGCCCTCTATAAAGACTCCAAGGGTGAACATGGACAGATATGTAATAAATGTTAGGCCCTACCTAACATCATCAAAAATGACTACTTTTTTCCAGCACCAGACACTGCAGTTTCAAACATAATACAAACTCACAACTTGCACAAAAATTTACAGATGCTTGAACAATTCTATATATAAATATTTATAAAACCATGGAACTCTGAACTAACGAAAATTAAAAAGTACAATATGCATTGAAATCCATATCTTGATTAAAAGTTGCTTCATGAAAAGTTAAAACATTTCTTTGTATTCAACCAATATAAAGTATTTAAACGTAAACTCGAAATCAGAAACACATGAGAAATGAAAACGTTCGCATACTAGACGAGATTGGTGGCAAAACTTACCCTTAATAATTTAGATTAATGCTTACGTTTTTGTTGTAACTTCGCTTCCAGACCCCCTGATTCCTGCTTAGATGCTGATTTGTATCTGGTACATTTACCGTACTTTCTAATTTTTGGGAGGGCCCTGAACAGGTTAGAGGAGGCCATATTATGAGTCTGTTTTTCCCTTCTAACTCGTATCCGGAGGGAGAGAGCATACTCATAAATAACCCAAACATTAGGCTTCAGAATTTTCGCTGATATTACTTTATTTCCTGTACCTTGCCAATCTCCTTCTTTAAGCTTCCATTCTCCTCTTCCAGTCTCTGTTTTATTTCAAAAGAAGGCTGGCATTAGTTTTGCAACTAGTTAAAGGCAGTTATTCTTTTAAATGTTTTTTATGCTGAGAACCCATGAGGGTAACTTAACTGATTCATTTGCTTTCAAACGGTCATGATGAAACACAAAAGTCAGTTTCTTTCCTTGTATCTTATACACAGAAGGACTCAGGCATTTCACTATAACTTTGGCCTGTATACGTTGTATCCCTCTTCTTTCCAACCTCTTTTTTCTTGTATACGATTTCTTTCTATTCCACAATTCTACTGTCATAATCATGTTCTTGGAGCTCCATTGCTATGCATTTCTCTAATCTGTATGTGAGTTCAGAGGCATACGCATAAACATCTGGTGGCTCTTTTGGGTTCGAGGTTATAAAACTTGAGAATAATCTCAAACCAAAATAAAGCACACTGATATGCTGCTTCCGAGCATGCCAATCAGTGTGCTTTATTTTGAGTTTGAGAATGAACTCAAGTTTTATAACCTCGGACTGGTCTTGGAAAAGTAAATAGGATGTCATTTGCTATGTTCGCTTGCCTTCCAAACATTAGCACATTTGGTGTAAAACCACCAGCAGGATGTAGAGAAGCTGTATATGCTTCAAGAAGCAGGGAAGAATACTTATCCCAGTTGTTCTTATTACGGTCAACTAACTTCCGTATCATCCGTCCTTGGGTCCCGTTAAAGCATTCTATAAAGATCTAAAGAGTTCCTTAGAGAGCAGAGAACATATTCAGAAAAAGGAACATGGGCCAGACTACGTAGTTTCGGCTAATAAAGCCTCGTCAGTGACCCTGACAATATCTGGTGACGAAACCAGAGAAAAGCATACTGAATTTTCTTAAATTTTAATTTGGCAGGTGATTCATATTTAAAGAGTAATAACACTTCAGGAACTGACTGAATCAGATCCCAAACCCTATCCCATACATCAAAGAGAAAGATTGGCAAAGATATCCCAACAAACAATAAATTACAAGTGATAAGCCGAGTCAGCAGCTCTTTCCCAAATAGGTGGCAACTCAGCTATCTGACTAGTATCAAAACGACTTACCTGACTAGTGTCAAAAAGGGTCCAAATAATATAAAAGACGATGATGTAGAATAAGAGTCCAAACCAATCTAACTTTTAGATTTCTCAGAATGTATCCTTTGATCTCCTCTTTAACACGTTTTCAGAGAGCTTTTTAACAACATAGTAGAACTTGATCGGACGTCGCATAACGCGGCGCATAGCAGAGTCTACATTTTTTGCACAAGTTATTATTCATTTAAGAAAGAAAGGAACTGAAACAAAATAAACAGAACTCCCTTAATTTGGAAGTCCAGTTTTGTTTTAGCCATATCATAAGGGTTCAGAAAACTTTACTTACGGCCACAGTTTAAAAGCATTTCTGAGAATATCTTGTGATAAGTTCACAAAAACATTTTTACCTTTATATGCTAGATTTTGTTCTGAATGGTTTAATATGTAAGCTCATACGCTGATCATAAAGGAGTGATTTATTATGAAATTTCATGTACATAATTTATTTCAATTTAAGACACCTCTGATACAGACTTAAAAGATTGCAACTGGGGAAAATAAGATAAATAAAAAGATAAAAGAATACGTCCATTCAGGTCTCCATCACGGGTAATTGTGTTTTCCTGGCGCTGTGTCAGGAACACGCCGAACGATGATGACGACTTTATATCAATAAATAATGAGTTGTGTAAGTTCTGACCTGGGAAACAAAATCACACAAACGCATTCTTTTGATGTTGGGATAGGGTTTTGGCTCTGATTCAGTCAGTTCTTGAAGTGTAGTTACTCTTTAAATTTATATTTTTTTAGCTTGACTAATCATATCTAATCTCTCTCTTTCTCTCACACACCCCACACTCTCTCTCACACACTCTCACTCTCTCTCTCTCTCTCTCTCTCTCTTCTCTCTCTCTCTCTCTCTCTCTCTCTCTGAGTCTGTCATCAATTTGTTAATTTGCTAATAGATGTCCAAGTCCTTTATACTATATAATTATTAACCCAACGGTAAACTCCAATGTAAACAGACTAGTTTTCCCTTGTGTCTTGAAATATAATTGCATATCAGCGTAACTGGGTCGACAGTTCCAAAAACATAGATTAGCGCATACAAAGGGTCACTTAAGTGTTATTTCATTTCATAAATGATAACATTCAACTTACCGCTCGTTTTCCTCTTGTTAGCATTGACATTTTTAGAGGGAGCAACAAAATGTCCGTTAAAGGTCTTAGAACCCTCCAAAACAAAACTTTCTTTACAGCTGTCCACGTGTTCGACGATCGGAAAGGCTCCTAGATTGTCGGAAATTTCCGTATAAAACACTAAGACTTCAAAACTGTAGCTTTCATTTCGATCAGTTACGATATCAAATATATTATAATGATTATCGAGTAAAGAACAGAAGAAAACAATGTATTCGCATATAAAACAATTTAACGAGTAACATTTGCTAAGATGTATTCCTTTTTGCATCTAGATATTCTGAAAATAAACTACTATCTCGGACAGGTCGTACTTATGTTTTTTTTCGAAAACAAAAATGATCCATATCTTTGACTCAAATTCAACAATCCGTCTCCGTTCTCCATTTGTAAAATTGACTAGAGACGGTTTGTCATCTTCATTTGTCACAATGCCAGACTGAAGGACTAAAGTCTCTATCTGTTTACTGTGTAGCTGTGTTCTAGCAGCTGTTTTGTAGATCTCAAAGATTTGATACAGAGTCTGTACTCCCAAGAATACACTGCACAAGTTGATCGCAACTCCTTCGGCACATATTCATTTGACCACAATGGTGAAATACTTATTCCAAGACTGAGCTACAGCTATCATACTCTTAACCATAAATTTCTTTCAGTCCATACCTGTGACTATTTATCTCTTCTCGTACATCACATCTCTCGTGTATTTCAGGATATGGAGCATGCCAGCACATTTGTAAGCTGAACTTCCATAGATGCAAGCACGGAAATTCAAGCAATAAGTTGGTATACTTGGAATCAACTTTCAATAATTTCATCATGTATTCCCCTACTTTCTGATCAGGACCACACAAAATTTTTGTGTCCGGGCTATCTGTTTTGACCAGTACATCATCGACAATTTATTTTAGCTTCTGTGTATCATCATCTTCCCCAGTTTAATAATAATTCCATAGAGTGATAATTTCTAGAGTGATTTCCCGTGGAGATGTTGATGATCACTGTAGACATGATATATATTAAAGTTGTGGTAGATCTTGCTACGCCTTTGTATCTGATTTCTTACATGCCATAGAAATTATAAGAATAGGAACACCTTAGATTAATTACTGTATTTACATTGTTGTAAAACTTAAACAGTTTGCTTTTCCCATTAAGTAATGCGTCTGAATGATGCAGATAGAAAGGCTGACAGTGAAGAACCTGACCAGACTGCATCTTCAGGAGCAACTCAATGTAGCTCTGCACTGTTTGCACAGTCCTGTCTCCCAATACTAAGAATTTTTATGGTTTTCTAATAATAACTTTACCAAATTTCTTGTTATTGAATAAAAATGCGACAGTCTCATATCTACCCTATGTAATTAAAATACACACGATACTTACAATTTGACACTGCAATGTGCCTCATCAATAAGTATAGCTCTCAAAATCTTCTTATCTGACAGGTCAATGACGATACCTCCGTGATCCCCTGGTGTTGACAATGAAACCTCAAATTGTCTACATTTTATATCGTTCATTGTCATTCCCTCAGACTCATTCTTCACAGGAACATCTGTCAAATAAGCGGCTTTTAGTCCCAATGATTTCAATTTTTGTACTTGAGACCTTATCAAAGAGACGAGTGGTGAAATGGCAGTTACTGATTATGTCAAATATGGCATGGCGTCTCTATGGTAAAGGTAGCAAAATGCCACTGGTGCAATTTCCAAACACAAATGATTTGCCTGTACCTCTTGGCAAACAGAACAGAACATCCTTAACATTTAAATATACGCTCACAACAGCCTTTGATTATTTCTTATTTCGTCATAATTTAGTTTGGTTGTTCCAGAAAAGATTGCCTGTTCCATATCCATTGATTTTAGATATGAATCAGCAAATTCTGCTGTGATTAAGAAAGCCTGTATCTGCATAAGTTAACACATGTTCTAAGATTTGGATAACGGATAAGAATCAGCAAAGCAATAAAACTCATTTGTAAAGTATTACAAATGCTACCTGTATTGAACTTCTGCCAGAGGTCAGATAACTGGTTCGTTGTAAAGTGGGGGGATTCGAACTCGGTTAACCGTCCTGCCTTCAAGCTATTTCTTCAGGCCCATGTATTTCATTTAAAGGCAAGTAATTAGCCTGGCTACAGTTGAATCTGTATATTACTCTGGTTGTCAGATTCGCCTGGTAACTTTCAGAAGAGGCTCTGCAATATGACACTCTTCTCACAAATTCTTGAGTTAATCAAAGCAACATTACAAGTGCCATAAAGTGTCCATTAGACTAACAGAGATCTTTATCTCCATCACCCTCAGAAATCAATTAGTTTTGGTTTCTCAATCTGTCTGTGAATTTTAGGGGTATAGTTTAAAACCTGGAATGGAATGGAATGGATGACATAATCTACTGTGAATTGGTTACAATTGCTCCAAGAGCATGCGACAGTGGTTCTCGTCAGGAAGAAATGGCTTCCTCAGAGGGAGAAAATTCTTTCCTGAAAAAGTGCAATTCCAAATCGATGGAAAAAGGTGGACAAGACCATTCCAGTCCACTGTATTCCATTCAACATTTTAAACCACGCCAGATTAGAAGATCTGATAGTATATTATTTCAACACTGGCAAATTTACATTATGACCAGCTAACAGGCAGTCAGCTGTATCACATTTTTCATTCCAATTTAAACAGATTCTGTCCTCACTAGTCATGATATGATTCATGACAGTAGGACTTCTCTTAAATCAGACGTGTATGCATTGGATCTTGATTGGTGCTGATCAGATTAAAATATGTTTTTTATACATTTGAATAGATGTATTAAATGTCTGTTCTTAAAATTTCTCCACATGTGTTTGAATTTTTTGCAGATAATTTATTTTATTGTAAATTCTTCAACCATGAGCTACATATATGTCTTTCTCCACAAACCAATGTGTCATAATTATTAGGTGACTAGGTTTCATTGTGATAACACACAGTCACTCTTCTCTTAATTACAGACAGGACTTCGGGGAGGGGGCGGGGGGGGGGGAGTGGGGTCTGGTTCCCAGCACATAGCAATGTTAACTGTACAGATGAAGGTGTGAAAATTTAGCCAACCAATCACTGGGCCAGAATTAACAGTTATGATAATTTTATTGGCTGACTGGAGGTGTTGACACTTCAGGATCAAGAGACAGAATGACACTGTTCAGTTGAGTTCAGTTCAATTCTCTTATCGACGTTACCCAAGTGGCTCAACGGTACGTAACCATAGTTGCACACACTTGGCGCCGTGTGTCCGTCCAATTGAATGACACTGTAGAAGATAATCCTCATTATATAGTACCATCCCTGTCTTTAAATGGGACAAACATGTTTCAACAGAGTAGACCCAGATAAGACTGCTCAGGGGAAATATAAACAGTGTTTGGCATTTACTTAATTTTCTGTAAAACACTCACTCAAGCATAAAATGAATTAGTCCAAAACCTAAATGTAGAATATTCCAATTTTTTTTTTTGAAAAATCAATGGGCTCAGGAATTAATTGTCTTTAGATAGCTACATGTTCTCTAAACACGGAGGGGGTGGGGTGGAGTGGGGGTGGAGGTCTTTGGTCTTGACTAATACTGATCAGATCAGTCGGACAAACCTGATTCTGCAAACAGTGTAGATGCTGATTAGACTGCTCTGGAAAGGTATAAACACTCTTTTGCTTTTACTTATTTTTTTCTGTTAAACACCCCCTCAACTATAAAATGGACCAGTCCAAAATCAAAAGATAGAATAATCCATTACAGAAAATTGGTGGTTCAGGTTTATTGTATTTAGTTTCCTGTTCTCAAAACCTGTAGATTTAAAAACAAGTTGCCACAGAACATTAGCTTTATCTGTACCTTTTGTGTTTACATCTTCAAATTGCTTCTACAAAAAAATCCGCCACTGCAGCATCTAATACCCCCATTCCACTGGACGGCGCTTCCACTGCGCTCCGAAATTTTGGACAAAGCGCCATGAATCGTAGCAGAAGCGGCAGCAGCGCAGGAAAAGCTTCTAGCTCGCAGTGAAAGCATATCAGAAGCGACATGATCGCCAAGTCACGGCGCTTGTTTTGACTCTGCTCAAAATTTACGTAGCGGAAGCGCCGTGGACTTAAAGCGCACCGAAAACGTAGTAAGAACGTAGCTCGAAATTCATGAGCGCAGCAGCAGCGGGAGCAACGCAGCACCAGCGCAGCGGGATCGTGCCGACAGCGCCGTGAGATTCGTCTGCGACCCAGCTACGCTTCTACTACGCTCTTTGCGCTCCCGTTGCGCTCTTGCCGCTTCCGCTGCGACTCTATTATTGATGAATATCGCAACCACGACGCTTCCGCTGCGCTCTTGGCGCTTTATCTGCGTTTCCTCTGCTCTTATGGCGATCTGGGCATGAAAACGCCGCGTTTCCACAACGTTTCATAACTCGATTCTCACGTTTCATTCAAGATGCAGGCTGCCCGGAGCAGGAGTTGGAATACCCTCTCCTGCGGTAAAGGCTGCGTGAAAATAGTCTCCTGACCAGGCCTGGTGTGGATTTCGCCTTCTGCTTTTGACAGGGGGCCAGGCTCTTGCTCTCTAAACTGAGCCAGATAGGCGCCCTTTAGAACGCCGAGCAGAGGTCCCAGTTGAGCCTGAACAGCAAGAAGAACAAGACGAGTTGTTCGAAGTCACTAGTTCATGATTGCCAGCTGGGCCATAGCCACTGGAATTTTTATATTATCAATATTGTTTGAAGGCTGGTGGCTAACTACTGCTGAACCCGATTCTCCGCCGATTTACATAGAAGCGGTTACAAAGCGCAACACAAGCGCAGCATGAGGCAGCTCCGGCACTTAGATCGTAGCACGATCGCAAATGCATTGTAATAAGCGTAGCTCAAGCGTAGCTTGAAATCCTTTGCCGTAGTAGCTGCGTATTAGAAGCGCCCTCGAAGTCCGTTGAGCGTGGCAGAAGCGCAGCTAAATCGCGACAGCATCGTGACTAGCGTGGCGAGATCGTATTAGAAGCATACTGGCAGCGTACTGGAAGCGCACAAGATCCAAGTTTTGGCAAATGCCTACGCTTCTGCTGCGATTTCGAAAATTTTTGAGAAGCGCCATGATCGCCAAGAGCGCAGTCAAAGCGTCATCCAGTGGAATGGGGGTATAAAAGGCTGGACATAAGGTCAGCAAAGTTCGCTAACCAAGATTTGGGAAAAATCTCAGATGCAAGTGACCAGACCCTATGTTCCTTTGCAGGGGATATATTGAACATAGGGTCTGTAGCCAAACTAGCAAGTAACAAAACGTCTTGCTGATAGCAGTGTACTGGTTATTTACCTTTCCATAAAGGCAATGCATAAATACATGGCCTGATGCCAGGCTTAAAATGTATCTCAAGATAGTTGATGTAACATGTCTCTAAAAATCATCTTTCAGCCTAACTTCTGAATGAAATTGAGTGAAAGAATGTGGCCTAACCAGAGCATCCTCCCCTCACCAAGATCATTCTCCAGTCTTCAGTTAAATTTTTTCCCTGCAAGATTCGTTGAAAATGAGTATTTTGTTCATTTCAAACAGCAATATCAAAATGTAAAATCATAAAAAAAATTCAAAACAGTGCACAAAAATATATATGCACCTTATTTGCATTTATACCTGAGACTCCATGAAGTCTCTGAATAACCAGGTTTTAAATATACATTTCATTGCATCATTTCTCGAGATGTTCTACCTTTTTAATGACTCCAAGCAATATGAAATACAACTCTGAAACGACATAAACTTACAAAGTTGAAATTTTGGCACAAAATAAGTTTCGTTCATCTTTATTTATTTTTTATGCCCCCGTGACGATAGTCAGGGGGCATTAAGATTTGCCCCTGTCTGTCTGTCTGTCCGTCTGTCTGTCCGTCCGTCTGTCTGTTCGTCACGCTTTAAAGTATAGAGTTTGTGTAATCAACTCCTCCCACAGTTTTCAATGGAACTCTTTCAAACTTTGCATACATGCTATGGACATAATGAAGATGTGCATGTGGATTTTTGATGGAGCTAAAATTAATTTTGACAGATTAACGGCCTTTTGAACTTAGTCATTTTAGGCAAATTTTTGTATAGTAGGGTATAGAGTTTGTGTAATCAACTCTTCCCACAGTTTTCAATGGATCTTTTTCAAACTTTGCATACATGTTGTGGACATATTAAAGATGTGCATGTGGGTTTGTGTTGGACCTAGAATGAATTCTGACAAAATTACGGACTTTTGAACTTAGTCATTTTATGCAAATTTTTGCATTCTATGGTATAGAGTTTGTGTAATCAACTCCTCCACAGTTTTCAATGGATCTTTTTGAAACCTTGCATACATGCTCTGAATGTATTGAAGATTTGCATGTGGGTTTTTGTTGGACCTAGAATTAATTTTGACAGTATATCTGCCTTTTGAACTTAGTCATTCTAGGGAAATTTTTGCATTGTAGAGTATGGAGTTCCTGTTATCAACTTGCTCAACAGTTTTCAGTGGATCTTTTTCAAACCTTGTCAACATATTGTGGACATATTTGAAGATATGTATGAAGCGTTTTGATAGATCTAGAATTAATTTTGACAGAATCACAGACTTTTTAACTTAGTCATTTTGGGCATTTTTTACATGGTAGGGTATGTTTTCAATGGATTCATTGTAGGTGCTTTATGGATATACACGTCATGTGACAGGCGCTGCACGGGGGCATCATTAGTGTCTTACAGACACAGTTTTCTATTTTTTTTATCTTTTAGTCTAATTAAGACTGTATAATCAAAATCAAAACAACATTTATAATTATTACAAAATCAAAAAAAACGATTTCATCAGAGCTTCTTCATTCAGACAAAAAGTGATACAGAGTATATAAACATGTATTGCCTCGTGCCATTAGCATGAATAAAACTGACAAAATTACATAATAGCTATAAATGTTAAAGGACAGTTGTTACTTAATTCTTTTCAAATAATAAACACACTGTTTCTATGGCTTTTTAGCTCACCTGAGCCAGCGGCTCCGGGGGAGCTTATAGGATGGTAAGGCTCCGGCGTCCGTCGTCCGTCGTACGTCGTCCGTCGTCCGTCGTCCGTCCACACTTTCAAACAACTTCTCCTCTAAAACCGCTTGGCCAATTGCCACCAAATTTCATATGTAGCCTCCTGGGACTTTAGGAACGAAAAGTTGTTCAAACGGTCCTGGTCACATGACCAACATGGCCGCCATGCCCATATATGGTAAAAACCTGAAAAAATCTACTTCTCCAGAACCAATAGGGCGATGGCCTTGAAACTTGGTATGTAGCATCGGGTACACGAGTACTACCAAGATTGTTCAAATTATGACCTTGGGTTGACCTTGACCTTTTTTACGGTAAGGTCAAATTTGCTTCCTTATGCTTTTATATGGCAAAATGCTGCAACATAAGATATCTTGGAAACTGTTGAATATTTTGGCCTAAAAATTGGTACATACAGTCATCTGAATGACTACATGAAGATTTATGAGTTCAAGAGGTCAAGGTCATTCTTTGACCTTTGACCCAGAACTCTCATATTTTAACAATATCAAACAATCTCCTCAAAAACAACTAGGCCAATTGTAATTAAATTGCATATAGATCCTCCAGGGGTTGAGGGAATGAAAATTTGTTCATACGGTCCAGGTCACATGACCAACATGGCCACCACGCCCATATATGGTAAAAACCTTTAAAAATCTTCTTCTCCAGAACCAGTAGACCGATGGTCTTGAAACTCGGTATGTAGCATTGGGTACTCAAGTACTATCAAGATTGTTCAAATTATGACCCTGGGTTGACCTTGCCCTTTTTTACGGCAAGGTCAAATATCGGAAAATGCTAGCACATGAGATTTCATGGTAAGTTTTGAAGATTTTGGCCTAAAAATTGGTATATACAATCATCTGAATGAGTACATGAAGATATGTGAGTACAAGAGGTCAAGGTCATTCTTTGACCTTTGACCCAGAAATTTCAAATTTTGACAATTTCAAAGAATCTGCTCTAAAACCACTAAGCCAATTGAAACCAAATTTCATATAGAGCCTCGAGGGGTTGAGGGAATGAAAAAATTTTCTAACGCTCCTGGACACATGATCAACATGGCCGCCATGCCCATATATGGTAAATACCTTTATAAATCTTCTTCTCCAGAACCAATTGACCGATGGCCTTGAGACTTTGTATGTAGCATTGGGTACTTGATTACTATCAAGATTGTTCAAATTATGACCTTGTGTTGACCTTGACCTTTTACAGCAAGGTCAAATATGGGAAAATGGTAGAACATATGATTTCATGGAAAGTTTGAAGATTTTGGCCTAAAAAATTGGTATATACAGTTGTCTTAATGAGTTCATGAAGAATTATGAGTACAAGAGGTCAAGGTCATTTTTTTACCTTTGATCCAGATCGCTCATATTTTGACATTTTCAGCCATTTCCTCAAAAGCCAAAGGGCCAATTGTGAACACATTTTATACAGAGCCTCCAGGGGTTGATTGAATGAAAAATTTGTTCAAACGGTCCAGGTCACATGACCAACATGGCCGCCATTACCACTTATGGTATAAATCTTTAATATTTTTCTTCTCCAGAACCAATCCACCTATGGCCTTGAAACTTGGTAAATAGCATGGAGTACTAGAGTACCACCAAGACTGTTCAAATGGTGACCTTGGGTTTACCTTGACCTTTTTTGCGGCATGGTCAAATATGGGAAAATGCTAGAACATAAGATTTCATGGAAAGTTTTGAAGATTTTGGCCTAAAAATGGTATATATGGTTGTCTTAATGAGTACATGAAGATTTATGAGTACAAGTGGTCATGGTCATTCTTTGACTTTTGACCCAAAACTCATATTTTGACAATTTCAGACATTTTAAGTAAAAGCCAGCTTGCCAATTGTTCAGGTGAGCGATTCAGGGCCTCATGGCCCTCTTGTTTATATTGTTAGTTCATTATTCAAAAATTTGCCTTTCACTGAAATTCTAAAAATGACAAATATTTAGTATTTTCACATCAAAAAGTTAGCGTAGGAATTCAATAATTAATTATAATCAAAATAGTTTCTGCGAAGTAGCATGCAATATATTTGAAAAAAAGGAAAAATATTGAGATACTTTTCAAGAATATTGTATCAGAACGAAACATCAACGTTTAAATTTGAATTGAAACCAGTGACATAACAATTCCATAACTTGCTTTTAGTTCATAAAAAATCGAAAACAAGTCAACCCAAAATCATAGTACCAATGAATAAAAAAATATAGAATTGCAGTTACTGAAAAGAATGAATTTAGCATAATGGCCCCTATCATATTCATCTGGCCTCCCCAATGCACCTTCTCCACATCCTCACATTTATGGACAAATGTCTGTTGCACCCCGGAACTACAGCCGTAGATTGGATTTTAATAGGTGGATGGGGGGAAATGCCCTTAAAAATGTCGTTATATGCTCGTCCTGAGCCTGCTGTCCCAGGCCGTGTCAAAGCATGTTCAATGTCCCTCACTCTCCCCGTTAACTGTATTTTCCTCGTCCATTGGTTTCAGTTTTTTGTTCAACCGCGCCCAACTTTCATCTACTGCGCTTTCAATGCGGATACAATTTTTATTACTCGGCTCAAGTGTGACGGGCACAGTTTTAGTTCTGATGAAAAGCCATTTGCTGCGCCCTGTGTTATGTTTGCGTCTTTTTGTTTATGAGGTGAACCGGTGCATCTTTGATACTGGAACATGATTATCAGGCACCACGTGTCATGTGTGCTTCTTGGCAGTCTGCTTTTGGAGGATCATGTCTCCATCTAGGGCTATAAAGGCATACACGCATTGGTTCACATTGCTGCCCTGCGGGCTGGTTGCTATGGTTCTTTAAAATGTGGACACCATTGTAACCTCATTGGAAGTATACCTGCACAGGAGACATAGGAAGATCTGCATCTGCAGTAGTAGTAAAATACAGTGTATCTGTTAAACAATTAGTTTTCACAGACATGAAGGCTTGATTATCAAGGGTAGCAATGTTGGCTTCCGCAATCACAGTAATGTATTTATTTCCACTTTGGATCAATGTTATTAGACCCATAATATCAACATCCTTGGATATCCAGCCTGATCTAACCGTAGACCTATCATAGCTTTCTTCGTAGATCTTCATCCTTGTTACATTGTTCGCACTTACGAATATACAGTCTATTATGTTTACCAGTCTGTGGTTGACATAACAGTTACATGAAAAAGATATATACTGAAAAGTTCCCACAACATGGGTACAATATGAGGAAGCGGGCCACGGGATGGCGATTTAAGTGATATTAATGGATACTTACTAAATGAATATAACAATCCATCATGAGTGTCCATGTAGGATAGGGAAATTTCACCCGAGGGGTCGGAATTTCAACCAGGGACGAGGCTTGTTGAAATTCAGACCTCGAGGGTGAGATTTACCTATCCTACATGGACTGCCCCATGATGGATTACTTTTCTCCCACTGTTAGCGGATTTTAAACCTCAAGTCGGATTAGGCTTCAGAACAGGAAAATTTTGTTTTGTTAACCAGTGATCTAAAGTAAATTTTGAGCAGCCGGTGTGTTTATCGGGTCCTTAAATGGGTGTAAACACAGTTTGCACCTCTAAAATAGACGGAAAACACGATATGTGGACTATTTTATCTTCCAGAGGGCGAAAACAAAATGCAACTTAGCCTCTTACGTCACGCGGCTTAAGTTTGCTAGCGACGTTTTTAAACGGTTTTAGTGACGTCATTAAAATTGAGTGACGTCAAAAACCCATGATCTGCTATCAAACGTCATCCGACATGCTTGCGTGTCCACTTTGTTCATTTAAAATTAAAATATCAGTCAAAAATTGAAAAAAGTATGGTTGCTAATATAAGAAAGATGTTGCCAGGTGTAAGATAGAAGTTTCTTTTATGAGCAGAGAGCCTATCTTATATATGCAAAGGTGGAAGAATAAATGATCTTACATGTTCAGTAGGTTCAATCTTACTAATATTATATTCAGAAAAACAACATAATTACTAAAATTATATTCCCCATAAAAATATCGACGACACGGATAACAATATACTTTATACATTACATTGTAATAAATAAAGAAATATAAGCAATTGCAATTACACTATATATATATTATATTGTAAGAAATATATATAAGCAATTGGTCTACACCAACTCGGTGTTCCAGTGAGTCATTGTGCAGGGGGATAAAAAAACATGCATAGACCATTTCACCATTTTCTATGAAATAGAAGACTATCAGAACGCGACAGTGACTCATACATCTCTTTGTAGTCATTGGCCAAAGTATAGGGCCTGAGGAAGAACGCTCGCTCACTTATCATGCTAATCGCCAAGTTCTGCTGCAAATTCACCGTTCGAGTAGTAATCAATTCATGGTAATATTATTTATCTAGATTGTGAGCTAATGATGCAAGGTTGGCAAAGCGAGTACGCTAGCATTTGGGTATCTTCTTAAAGGGTCGGAGATTCCTTATGGAAACAAGCAGTTCGGTTTATCTCCATGAGCTGACTTGTTGGAGAGCTAATGTGTCCTTAGAATCACATTGCTAATATAATCATGCCTATCACAAATATCTGCTACTCCTGCAAACGGAATTTATCATTTTTCGACTTTTAATTCCGTTTTGTTGGAAAACATATATTAAATATGTTCCCTTCTTTCTTTATCAAGTATTCCATCTCTCTGTGAGCTAGAACATGACTGTCAAAGCGACCATTTGTGTAAACGATCATACCATTAAACTCTTCGTTTGCGCCATTTTCAAACAGAATGCACATCTGCTGCGCCAGAAGCCTCAGGATTTTATAAGCGTATTTTGATTTACTTTGGTGGCTTTTGAACGCAGCAATTTATGTTTCCAGAGACTTATAAATACATGACGTCTCTTTCTTTCCTGTAGCTTTTTTGCATCCAGGACACCATTTGCGTAATTGTATACCCCATCATATTGTTCATATTCCTTACATTTCACATCAAGACAGACACTGACATGCCTTCTGATAGGCAACAACATCTCAGAAACATTCCTTGGTGAGCAAAAAGAAGACAAAAGCACACACAGAAATGTTCATACTGAGATTGCAACACATCTCATATTTATGTAATACTGAAAAAGAATCGACCCAGAGTGGTTAATATTGCTCATTTATTCTTTCAATAACAAAAAAATCTCATTATGCAAACAATTAATCACTTTGACAGCTTGCATACTAAGTGCAGACCACAGACACACACACACATTTAAGACTGTTATGAAACAAAGCGAGGACGTCTTTACAATACGTGGACAACCATACACAAAAATAAGGACAGAATAGTCTGTGAACGGATTTATTGTATAATGATAATGTAGATTAGTCAAGTATATATGTTACTGTTTTGTTTTCATGGGATAATTTTTTTTATTTCGCAACACTCTTAATGTAATTACCACGAGTGCTCTCAAATGAGCCGCTGATGTGACAAAATGCAGTCTACAGTGATATTCCAGACTGATGATATCGCGCAACTGCTCCATCGTCAAAGCCGTACTGGAAGGTGACATCTTTGGCTGTCTTAAGTGTACATGTGGAACCTGGGAAAGATCATTAATTTGAGCCGCGACACGAGAAAACCAACAAGTGGTTGTGCGCCCAGCGCAGACTCAGATCAGTCTAGGCATCCGCCCAAGCTGATCAGACCTTTTGCTAAGCGCTTAAAGGGTAGATAAGGGTCTAAGCTACCTCCATGCGGACAGCCAAGAGTCTGATCAGACTAGGCGGATGCCCAGGTTGATCTGAGTCTGCGCTGGGCGCACAACCACCTTGGTGGTTTTCTTGTATCGCGGTTCAGTTACGTTGATTCAGTGTTGATGATAATGCAGGCGAACAATTAAAGAAACCATTTTTCTGTGTACATGTGGATGAAAAACAAGGTGCGTCTCAGTATTCTCTGGACATAAGCCAATTAAAGCGCTTTCGTCAATTCTGTTCATCTCGAAACTGTGTGCTTCCAGCGTTGCTTTTATTACTTCCACTGAATAAAATCCTCATGATCCTGCATGGGATCTAGCTCCACCTGCAGTCCAGGGCACAGAATGCCAACCATGTGCACCCACGGTTTATCAGCAATCGAATACATCTCCTTTAATCAGGGTGATTCATGTATGATATCGGTAATCAATTTGACACGCAACAATATCCACAATAATTTGTGTGGCCTTGCTCGTAACGAGAACCATAGGCAGTATCCATTTTTTTCACTTCCAAGAATAACTCATTATTTGCTTACGTTGTGATTTTGTCTCTGATCCGCGCTCAGCTCAGTGGTCTCGGCCTTGATCAATAATAATATTGATAAAAGATAGTTGACGTTACCGACTGTGGGAATACTTTCTTACAATTGCCATAGACAGAACAATGGGCATGTTTCGTTATTTAGATTGTTGACGGCTGATTCAGTGACAGTTGCCTAACTCCTATAGTCGAAAATCTAACTGTCTTTGAGGGAGATTCCTGAGTCCAAAAAATTGTCTTCACCATTATCATTTGTCTCACTGACAGACACCCGAACAGGAAAAAGAAGTGATGAACAGGATGCATTATTTTACTTTTACGTTACTTTAAGGATCCATCCAACATTAGCCGGGCCGGGTAGCGCAATCGGTAGGGCACCTGACTCGTAAGTCAGAGGTCCTGGGTTCGAATCCCGGTCTGGCCACATACTTTCGTTTCTCCTTCCGCTGATTCAAGAAGGGCAGTTGTTAGTTACTGGCGAAAGTATGTGCACTTAGTACTGGTTAACCGCTTAGGAGGTCTAAGCCTGCCCAGGAATAGTGTGGTTAGGTTAACTGACCGTCCCGACATGACCTTAGTTGTTTACCGTGGACGTTAAGCGTCAAATCAACCAACCAACCATCCAACATTACATCTTCAATCTCCTCGACTGTAAGACATTCTTTTAAGTTTGGCTTCATCTGTCGTTTCTGAATCAACATTTCCATATTTGAGATAGCTGCTAAGTTTACTTCTCTCACACGCTGACTCCTGCCTTCTTCGTCTCTTAAGCTTCCACCGTTACACGTGCATCATCAATGGTTTTGGGATCTTTGATCCTCACAGCCACAGCAAGTTGTTGATCACTCAGGCCTCTCAAGAAGTACCTCACATTAATTGTCTCCCTGGTATGTTCGTTCTGCTGTTTGATATCCCTAATGAACCAACCGTTTGATATCTGCTGCGTATTCCAGAAGGTTTTTCCTTTGGAGAGAACTTCCTGTTTTCCAGTTCGTTTAAGTATGAAGCACTTGTACGTTTATCTTTGAACCTAGATTCAAGCGCCCGCTGAAGACCTGTGAATGACTCGGCTATCTCTGGTGACAACTGATTAAACACATACTCAGTGGCTTCTCCTCGTAGACTGCTTATTAGTCGAAAATGTCTATAAGTCTCCGTCCATCTACATGCCGCTGCTGTTGTCAAAAATGGCTTGATAAAACTATCCCACGACATCTTTCCGTCATAGACAAGCTCGGCAGAGGCACGTCATATTTTGTAATCGTCGGTCTGGATATTACTCCCTCCCTGGACCTTGGAAATTCAATGCAGATGATTCCGGTGCACAGTCATGTCGCCGTTTAAGGGTACATATAGATTCACGGAAGTGATGCGTAGACACTGTTGATGTTCGCCGTCCAACAAACAACGACCGTCTTGGAGCATCTTCGCCATTTACACCGGGAACTATAGAAGATGCAGATGGTGATACAATTACCGTGTCGTCATCTCGGAAATGCACTCTTCTTTCCGTTTCATGTTGAGCGTCCTCCTGTAATTGTCTATAAGCTCTTATTTTCTCTTGCATATCGCTGATAAACTCATCTTTCTCGCGACACATCTGTGCCATTTTCTCTTCACAAATACTAGTTATATGTTCTCGTTCTTGTCTATGAATCTCTTCCTGTTGTCTTAACAACTCAGCTAACCTGTTAGACTCTGTAAACGACTGCATTTTTGTATCTAAAAGTTGTTTATCTGCAAAAGGTAGTTTATTACGCAGGCTCTGCAATTCTAAGTGTTCCATGCGAGTGTCTTCCATTTCTTTCATCTCCGTAATGTCTCTTTCCTTTCCTTTACCAGAAGCCATTTTCTTTGGTCCCATTGTCTTTGTTATGTCGCAAATAATTCCTCCTTAGTGAATTCGCAGAAATCAAGTCAGTGAATACAATAATCCGTATAATTATTCGACTTTAAACACGACTGGATCTTCTTCTCCTTCGACCTTTGTTAGCGCAAATTTTAGTTTTTCTATTTCCAAATATAAATTTTCGATATTAGAAGCATACACAGATTGTAAATTATGCACACTTCCCATAGAATTTTGGTCCTGATTTTTAAGATTTTCGATTAAATTAGACTTTTCTAAATTAATCTGTTTTATTGTTATTTCAAGAGCTTCAGTTTCCTCTCTAGATGCACTCCATTTAATTTTATATTTCCACAAAAGTAGACGCGAGGAACTCATCAAGATGTTTTTTGAACACTGTTGTTTCAAAACAGAAATTTCTTGTTCTAAACGTTTAATAGTAGTATCCTTTTCACGTTTAATGTCGGTAGCTAATTTCCTATATGTATCAACCACTTGCATACAAGCCTTGTGTTCGTCCAACAATTGCAACGCACGATCTGTTTCATTTTCAGTTTTCATAAGCCTATGTCTGTCTCACTCAGCCTGTTTTGAAGGGTCTTAAGGTCTGCCAAGCTAGCACTGTGATTACACTGCAAAGGTACATCCCTATTTATCGAACAGTCCGAGACTACAGGCGTTGTTTGTTGCTAATATTTCCCATGAAATACAGTTTTAATCCTCAGAAACGTGTTCAAGTTAGTATCCTACCGCTGTTCACTAGTTGTAACGTTCGGTCTCGCCCTTGTGGCGAAACCAGGAAAGTGTGTTAGGTCTAAACGGTAGTAAACTGGTTATGCTGATCAGTGTCTATGCTGCCAAAACACACACAAGCAATAAAGATAATTTAATAGCAATTTGCATAATATTGTGACAATTCCCTCTTCAATTTGGCAAATGTTCTAAAGTAATATAGTCCCTTAATTATCTTAATATAATTCTCAAAGTGACCACTTCTCGACCCAAAAACAGTGTTCCTGTTATGCCGTATGTGCCTTTTTATAGCCTTTGGTGACTCATTACCCGAAAAGTCCGCAAATACTTGGTCGGGTGCTTAAATGTTCCGTGCAAATATGTAATAACCCTTCCAGTGATACAACAAGGGCCCAAATGGTCAATTACAATATTACATTTAGTCAATTCTCACATATCCAGACTATGGATAAGATACGTTCTATTAACAAACAGGTAATCAAGTAAGAAAAAAAAAAGTCTCATTCATAAAGTCCGTTCCTGTAAATCAATATCAAAGTCCGCTTATGCGTTTGTCCGGGTTTTCGGAAAAAGATCCGAATGTCTTGCCGGCTGCCAAATGATCGGACTTGCCCGTCAGATTGAAAGCTTGCCCAGAGAACGGGCGCACAATCGGGTTGTCCGTCAGTTTGGAAGCTCGCCAAAAGAACGGGCGTTGCAACCATGAATGAACTAGTTTAAAGGATCGGCATTGTCCGCAACTTTGGCAAACTGCCCAGCAGAGAAAGTAATAAACTGAAGCCGAAAACCCGAAATAGCTATGTGCCAGATCGACGGGTTGTTTTTACCTATTTGACACAGCTGCAAGTTTTTTTTTACAACATACACAGAATACTGTAAATGGGATCGAAATAAAGCCAAGTGCTAATAGAATTCCTTTCCCTGAGTCCCAACTTTGAGCCAAATAATCATATGAAGCACAACTCCATAACAACTAATTTAAACAGCGCCAAGCTCGGCCAAGTTTAACCAGATGATTAATCATTGTGTAGCTGTCAGTGCTCGAATTGGCTACCTCCATGTCGTTAAGCATTTACACAGAAGGGTTTTAGATTCTTTAGAATCAGTATAGTATCTAAGTGAAAACATCATTACACAATTCTGAAACATGGTTGAACATCATATCATGTGCTGTATTATGATCACATTATAACTCATAACCTTAAATAATGTGCCGTGTAGGACAGTGTGCCTTGTTTAACATGCCCAAACAAGATCCATGGTGTATTGAAGTCATTGAGAAATGTTTTAAACATGTAAAAGCAAAAAAGTAATAACATGTTTAAATATGATACATGCACATAATAAAACATTTGGCTTGGTTACCCAGCCATATGTTGAAAAGCTTAGCATTGAAAAATTGCAGCATAGTAATTACCATATATTTTCAAATAAACAACCAGGGACAATGCAGTTAAGTCTTTTAAAAGCACTCTTGAAAACACAAATGGGCGACAAATAATGTTTAGTGGTCTGTAGCCTGTCTTTGTGGATTTTTTGATTGATTGATTTGTTGCTTAACGTCCACGGTAAACAACTATGGTCATGCCTGGACGGTCAGTTAACCTAACCACACTATTCCTGGGCAGGCTTAGACCTCCTAAGCGGTTAAACAGTACTTAGTGCACATACTTTCGCCAGTAACTGACAACTGCCCTTCTTGAATCAGCAGAAGGAGAAACGAAAGTATGTGGCAATACCGTGTTTCGAACCCGGGACCTCTGACTTATGAGTCAGGTGCCCTACCGATTGCGCTACGCGGCCCGGCCTGTCTTGGTGGAATAATGGGCTCTTTTCACAGAAAAAAGTGGAAGGAGGCGTTCATTAGAAAGGAGTTAATTATTGATATATTCCCGCTACATTATGTACCCTCTGTTTCTTGAAAGGCCTGAAGCACCCAAACTGACAGTAAGGTTGGGTTGGAAAAGGAAATACTCATACAACTGCATTTCCTTATGGGGTTGAGGATAATGTTTTGTCAAGAAAATATCCCACCATTGATATTGAATATGCAATCCTGCTCAAGCCAGTAGAAGCACAATGCCACATAACAGCAACTGTATCACCGATAATAAACTTAATCGTTGTTTTTGATAACCGATAAGCTGATACTTCACTAAATTCCCATAGGTTTTCAGGAGCATTTAACTGGAGTAGAAGTTTTGGCTGCTTTCTTCTCGCCCCTTTTTGTGGTGTTACTTCTTGTGAAAGTTAAGATGCACTGGAGATAAACTCAAAAAAGACCTGAAAAGGGCATCTGGCCCTAAGTCATAGTCAACTTTGCCATCAGTTTTCTTTCAGCATTTTTAGCTCACCTGGCCCGAAGGGCCATAGTGAGCTATTGTCATACCAATGCGTCCGGCGTGCGTCGTGCGTCGTCACGGAATTTGTCCGTCAACACCTAAAAACAAATATTCAAACATCTTCTTCTGTTAAACTACTGGTCCCATGGTTCTCAAATTTCACATGGAGCATGACCTGACTCCAGGGTCTCAGAATTGTAAAATTGGGTCAGGTTGAAAATCCAAGATGGCGACCGTTACTAAAAATAGCAAAAACAACAAAATAAACTTCTTCTCCAGAACCACTAGGTATATTTGTCTGAATTTTGGCACGGAACATCAGTGAAACCTTGGTATTCAAAATTGTAAAAATGAAAAAAATCTGTAGCGGAGTTTTGTCATTGTGACCTACTTTCTGTTTATGTTTGTAATTTTGCTCAAATGCCAATGTCAAAAAATGACCTATTTAAACAACTTCAAACAACTTCTTCTCTAAAACCACTGAGCCCATGGATCTCAAATTTCACATGGAGCATGACCAGACTGCAGGGTTTCAAAATTGTAAAATTGGGTCAGGTCAAGAATCCAAGATGGCTGCTGTTACTAAAAATAGCAAAAACAACAAAATCAACTTCTTCTCCAGAACCATTTGGTATATTTGGTTGAAAGTTTGCATGGAACATAAGTGGGACCTTGGTATTAAAACTTTTAAAAATAAAAAAAAATCTATAGCGGAATTAGGTCACAGTGACCTACTTAGCGTTTACAAGGCCAATTTTGCTCAAATGTCAATATCTAAAGAAAATGCATCCATTTCTGACCAGATTTGGTCAGAATTGGTTCTTGAATGGAATTATTTCAATTTTGTGTCAGTTGATTATCCAAAATGGCCACCATGAGGGCCGTTACTAAAAATAGCACAAACATAAAAATGACAATTACTCAAGAACCCTTGAATGGAATTGGACCAATTTTGTGTCAGACTGTTCCTTGCATGAAGCCGTTTCGATTAATTGCAATTTGGCGTTCCAAGATGGCCGCTTTCTTTTGTTACTAAAAATAGCACAAACATAAAAATGACAATTACTCAAGAACCCTTGAATGGAATTGAACCAATTTTGTGTCAGAATGTTCCTTGCATGAAGTCGTTTTGATTAATTGCAATTTGGCATCCAAGATGGCCGCCATCTGCCGTTACTAAAAATAGCACAAAACATGAAAGTGACAATATCTCAGTAACCGCTGAATGGATTTTGACGAAATTTGTGTCAAAATGATTCTTGCATTGAGATGTTTCAAAAATATCTAACTGTAGACCTTTCATATTGGCCTCTGTTACTAAAAATAGAAAAATGTGAAAATTAGAAAATCTCAATGGAGTTGGATTAATTTTGTGTCAGAATGGTCCTTTCATTAAGCTTTTTCGATTTTTTGCATTTTGGCATTCCAAGATGGCCCCCATTTGCCGTTACTAAAAATAGCACAAAACATAAAAATGACAATATCTCAGTAACCGCTGAATGGATTTTGACGAAATTTGGGTCAAAATGATTCTTGCATTGAGATGTTTCAAAAATATCTAACTGTAAGACCAGTCATATTGGCCTCTGTTACTAAAAATAGAAAAATGTGAAAATCAGAAAATTAATGGAATTGGACCAAATTTGTGTCAAAATGGTCCTTGCATGAAGGCTTTTCGATTTTTTGCATTTTAGCAATCCAAGGTGGCCGCCATCTGCCGTTACTAAAAATAGCACAAAACATGAAACTGGCAATATCTCAGTAACCCCTGAATGGATTGTGATGAAATTTGAGGCAAAATGATTCTTGCATTGAGATGTTTCAAAAGTAAATATATAAAGACCAGGCAAGTTGGCCTCTGTTACTAAAAGTAGCAAAATGTGAAAATTAGAAATTTTGAGTGGAATTGGACCAATTTTGTATCAGAATGGTTCCGTTGCACAATAGCCAGGTGAGCGATATCAGGCCCATTTGGGCCTCTTGTTACTGAGAAAGTCAGGCTGTTTTCTGTCTTTATATCCAACCGTTAACAGGTAGTCCATTTGTAACTGAATCAGTTCTACTAAAGAGTGTATATCTGATTCAGGAGGCAGCCAAAGCTTTGGCTCTCTTGTTACGCAACCAGTAGGAACATTTGCATCTTTTTACCGATTGATTTGGCATGGACTGTTTCATAGCTTAGGGTTTTCTGCATTGGCTCTTAACTTTACAGGGCAGTAGAGTTCTTTAACAAAACTTACAAGGCGGCTTGTATCAAGAACAATACTGCCCCTTGATAAAGACTTGAAGAGGGTAAGTATGTAAGTAAGTGTCAACAATTTTTGCAAAACCGTTTTATGCGATATCTTCTGAAACTTGGGAATGTAATCATTCCCACCAATGCACAGTGCTACGTCAAAATTTACTGAAAAAGAGCAAAGAGATGAATAAAGACTGAATCAATGTCACCAGATGTGACAATACTTGCACCAGCTTCACCTGGTTTAAGTGTAGCTCCTTCATGTATAAGTCAGTCAGCTTAAGACATTTCAGCTTCTCCTTGGCACCGCTAGATATTGGAAAGATTTACTGCCTTCTCAGCTGGAAGAGATTAATGCAAGAGATTCTACACACTGACATTTCTCTGTTACCAGCTCACTGTCTACAACAAGGCACGCCACATTTTTGAGTGTTATCAATATTTTCGGCAAGATAGTTACTTATTAATGCTTGCCTTCTGGAGATTTTGTAAGGACATCCTTGCTAAACTTAGTTTCACTTAACGCTGATTGGGCTTTTTTCAAATGTTCAACTGAAACTTTAGATTTTGCTTGTCTGTGCAACCTGGTAGCAACTTAAAATCGTCAGGAGTATGTGAAGTACTTCTCCTCACAGACAACAACCTTAGAAACTTTCGGAAATTGCTTCAAAAGCTTTCCTGATAACCGATTCTGCGTAATAAAGCTACTGTCGGTCTGATTTGCAATGCCCTGTCTTGAATTTGACACCAGCGAATTCCATAGTAGCAAATGTAGCGTTGCTGCTAAACGAGTGGGGGCTCTCCAGAGTGCCAAGTAATAAGCACTGTTCTATTTGTATATTGCCAAGATCATTGTCCATATAATTTGCTACTTTAATGCAACGGTTTATTCGATCAGAAGTTGCTCATACCATACATAGGGATTATTACACCTTTAGTTTGGACAGATCTGGCTTTAATAATGCTTGACAAGCACTGCCTTCAGATGTTAAACAGTCAATTTCCTTAGTTTTGTTTTCTACCAGTTTCTGTCTCACAGCTTCTTTAATTTCTCTATCTGTTTTGACGGTGACAATCTTGGACTTCAACGTTTCTTTTCACTGTGGTACCTTTCGTCCGCTTAATCCTGTTTTCCAACTCTAAAGGCCCATTTATGTGTTCTTTTATCAAATCCGTCTGTTGGTACTGGAAAAGTTTCTCTTTTACCAGGTACTTCTTAATGACATATTCTCCGACACCATAACTGTGCTCATCTAAAATTAATGGAGGAAGAGCTGTTCGGGTTGAGGAATATACACAAAAAGGCACAGGATTTTCTTTTGATGATAAACCTCCTCTTCTCAATATAAGGACTGCTGTTGGATAAATATGGCTAAGGTCTACGGCTGTTACTGTCCATCCAAAGTTATTCTCATCTTCAGTTTCAGAAACTGCACTTTCGTTTCTAGATTTGCAAGGCTTATTTAAGGAGTCAATAAGAGACATTCTTACTGTGACTGAAGTTAACGTTGATCCTGACCGAAAACCTTTCACAACTTCCAAATGATCCATCTCTCTCTTAGTATCACCGGCAAAATTCTTAGTGCTGTTACCAATAGGTGTAGTAAAAAGACACTGTTTCAATCTAGCATGGAAATAGCCTGCACTGTTATGGTGGAAGAGCAACCGCACACGATACGGGCCTTACGAACTTGCATCATTTATAAAAGAGTATGCCAAAGATGACTTTAGAGTGGCCAGCAGGAGCGCATAACCTTGTTTACCACCTAAACGCTCAGCTAAAGCAATTGCCAATACCTTGTCACAATGTTTCATTATGTCTCTGTGAAGTGCAAATGTTGCATTCTTTGCGGCATCTTCATCCATAAACCTATCTAACTTTCCAGACCGTTTACTAGACAATTCCGCCGATTAAACGTATTGTAAGATTTGTGCCTTTATGGCCATAATTTCCGATTTGGTCAAATTTCGATTAATATTTTTACTGAAGAAAATCTCTTGTTTCATAGCGTGACTCTACTCCGCATGAGACTTTCAATCCAAGCAACCACTGAAGAACAAATTACGTTTTTTAATTTATTGAAACCTATATATTTAAAGCAATATCAGCAAAAAATTGAAGCCACATTCACCCACAAACACACTTAGACTTAAAAAAACTTCCCGAACACCCTTAGCCAGAGAAACCTTGCAGAAAGATCCGGAACTCTCAGGCCTCATTTTATAATCCCCATTCTGGCAAGTCCCGTAAACGGCAGTGCCAAGTGATTCAGAACTGCCGCCCATCCAGACGAAAACTCAATCAAGTGGCAAGCTATGACGTATCTACTGCAGTCAGCTGTGAAGACAATCAATGAACTGAAAACCAGCTGACATATCAAGCGTGGATCTCGAAATATTTGTACCTTAATAGATTTTCCAGAGAAAGTCTAAAATACTTCAGACAAAGTTTTTGCAAAAAATACCAGGGGTATGATTAATATCTCTCAGCAAGTTAAAATCACGGCAGCAGAAACTCGGAAATGATATAACTATATAAGAAGAATTGCAACAAAATCCTTCCTTTTCTTCCAGTCACACGGCAAGACAGATGGCAAGAGAGATGGCAAGCATATCAAGAATAGCGAAAGTACCATGTCTTGTAGACCCATGAGATAGATACTGTTGGAATTTATCCGTCCATTTAGAATACATTCTGCTGAGGGTTTTATCTCAGTATCATTTTTATCAAGTCTTGTAATTCTTCTTGATAAGCTTGAACCAGGAAAGAAATCAGGAGCGCAAGTCTCTTTGTAGATTTGGAGGCCAGATCAATATGCTGTAGGGACTGTATGGATATGAGCCTGACCATTTTTCCCGAACCCCATTGGTATTGAATCTCCTTATCTGAACAAGTCCAGCTCCTGTGTAGGAATGGTCGTGTTTATTTATTTTTTTTTTCGATTTTCCTACATTAGGTCTTTCCCTCCTTTTCTCTCTTTGTATATCTTATTATATCTCCTGTCTCTTATTATATCTCCTATTGATTACAGTTGCAATTTCACTTATCAAATAGCATGTGTTTTTGAAACCTCAGGCCGTCAAAAGGATAAAAGAGAATTAGTTATGATTTATCTTTGATTTGGCGTTTTTATACACCCGTTTTGAAAAAACGGACGTATTATGGCATGGCGCTGTCCGTCCGTCCGTCTGTCTGTCCGTCCGTCAATATTCTTGTGCGCACCATATCTCAGTAACCGTTTGAGATATTTTCATGAAATCTTGTAGGCATACATGTAAGGATAGGGCAAAGTGTCGCTTACAGTAATGGTTGCTCCCCCTTCCTTAGTTTCCAAGTTATGCCCCTTTGATTATTTTTACCCTACTAGTCTTGTGCGCGCCATAGCTAGATAGCCATTTGGGATATCTTGATGAAACTTCATAGCAATGTGTATGAGGGTCTGACGATGTGTCGCGTATGAGAATAATTGCTCTCCCTTTCTTTGTTTTGGAGTTGCATCCCTTTGATTAGATTTTGTAGGCTATTTTCGTGTATTTTCGTGTATACTAATCTTGTGCATTCAATAACTTAGTAACCATTTGGAATATCTTGAAACTTTATAGCAGTGTGCATGATCACAAGACGGTGTGTCACATATAACAATGGTTGTTCCCCCTTCCTTAAATTGAGTAAGCTCCCTTTGATTAGTTTTTTTGGCTAGCCCCATTCCCCCATTCACTCCATAACTCCTTAACCCTTGGAAATATTTTCATGAAACTTTGTAGGAATGTGTATAAGAATGAGGCAATGTATCACGAGCATGAACCACAACTCTGGCTTACATACTTCTGAATTATCTGCCCTTGCAGCAATTTCCGTTTTACTCTGTAACTACTTAACTGTTGGAAATATTTTAACATAACTTTATGGTGATGTGTATATTGCCAAGGGAACGTATTATGACCAAGAATGGTATTCTTGTATACTTAGTTTATGAATTATCTCCCTTGTTTGACTTTGGCATTTCTCAAGTTCTGAGCTGCTTCATCCCTGAAGCTGATTTTTGGTATAATAATAGTATTTGATGTGTTAGATGTTTAATAACATTGCAGTCATTAATTAAAGAGTTGTTTCCCCTCTTTGTCTGCATGTCCATCCTTTTATAATTAATCATGTCCATTTGTAACTCCTTCATGAGTCACTGAAACGGGCATATTATGCGCCGCTTGCGAAGCTCTTGTTACATGTTCTGAGGAAAAGAATGTAGATGTTCTTAGAAGCTGTAATGAGTTAGCAAGGAAAATGGCGCCCGCTATATTTAAACGTGAATGTTTGTTTACTTACGTTACGTCCGATACCGAAAAATACATTATCGGGCGTGGTTTCGTGTTTGAGGGATCTAAACAGCATGCTTGATTTCAAACTCAGAGCAGTTGATGTATTGATAAACCGGTATAACGTTTTTGAATTATATGTTTAGAGTGCTAATAAAACCAACAAATCAGTGTCAATTGTATATGTTTAGATTATTATGAACCATGCGGCGCTCGTTCATAAGGCGGAATCTGTCACGTGGTAGATATATTCTGACAAGTTCGGCCGTCTTCTTCAGATCATCTTTTGTCTGTATAAATACCTTAACGTATACTCGGAAAAAATATTAAAGGGTCAAACTTTTACCCTGCGATTTCTGGATCATTTCAAACATTTGGTAAAATAAATCATTTCTACCTTCCAGTTTGTTCATTTTGCAAGTTTTATACACATGAAGTTTGAATCTATAGCCTTTGTCTTGACCAAATCCAGGCTTTAAGTCAAACGACCCCTAAAATGAAAGTCGTTTGAATTCCCATCGGAAATTGATAGTGTGTCAGTTTGGTCGGGCATAACTTCTGAAATTGCTACGAGTTTTAAAATTGTTACAGCTTGCCGACCTTAAATTTTTTTAATTTGATGACTATCGAGCAATTTTGCAAAGAAATAATGAATTGGGGAAATCGAAAATTTTGATGAATTTGTTCCTTATGGACTTAGAACTGACCCCTTTGATTTTGAGAGTAGTGTGAATTGAAGTCTGGACTTGGTCAAGAAAAAGGATATAGATTCAAATTTCATGTCTATAAAACTTGCTAAATGAATGAAATGGAAGGTTGAAATGATTTATTTTACCAAATGTTTGAAAAGTTCCAGAAATCGCAGGGTAAAAGTTTGACCCCTTTATATTTTTTCGCGTATGTTTTAACAGGGCCGTCTTCTTCACATAATGTCTGAGTGTAAGTACCTTTTCGTGCGAATCCGTTTATTTTCAAAGCGGCTTGATCCAATCTGCAAGAGTATTGAAGTTAAGATGGTCGAAGTACCCAAATCATAAGTCCGAAATCGTAAACCGAAGAAACATTGACGAATTCAGAATATTTATTAGAATACTAAGTCATGGACCCCAAAACAGATCAGGTGCTTGCAAGTAGTTACCATCACATGTCTATTATTGTACAACCAGTGAGTCCCAGTGATTAAACCTGTCATAGTCGTTGCTTTTTCTTGCTTAGAATTTAAAACTTACAGCATTCGTCCTTATTTTCTTACTTTTGTCGAATTATATCTATGTCTTTCAGTCATTGTTCATCTATCTCTCCAAGTCTTCCCACAAGAGAGTTTGCTTGAACATCAAATATTTCGATAAATTATAAATTCCCACTAGAGAGTTTGCTTGAACTTCAAATATTTTGATAAATTATGTAATACTACCAAACGAAAGAAGAGAAACACGCTATGTTTCTGTACCTTAGAGGAAGGTTATAACGCCTTTCGAACATATATTTCACAATATATACCGTGTCCCAATAATATGGAATAAAGAAATACGTTTTGAATAAGGGAAACATTTACATTCTTGAATCTGAAATGCTTTTCAAATTTCCAGTTATAACATGACCAGCTGCCGGATAAATAAATTTAGAATCTTTACAGTCTCATGACTCATGGGTGTTAGCATGAATTTTAAGATCTGAAACAATTTGATTGAAATTAAATAGAATTGAATTAAATATAGTGTTTCGAATGAGTTTATTATATTTATAACAAAACAGGCCTATCACTCAGCAATACTTTTGATTGTAACAAAGTCTCCAGCATTTCGTACGCATAGTTAGTGCAATTAAAGGTTTTATAAAACAAATTCATAATATAGTCTAGGCGTAGTATCCTTTCTCCATTTCCCATCTTAATTGCGTCATCATGATTTAGCTTTAATAAACCTAACGTTAAGGCAACAGATGAGTAGTTCTGAATCCGATCAGAACTGGTTTTTCTTTCTTTGTAGTTGTTTTGTTCAATTTCTTCTTTGTAACAATCTTGTCATGTACTCTACAGCTGCTTGTTTCCTAGTGATTTTGCTATGAACTTATCAACTTGTACTTCTTTCCACATCTTGTACAGATAATATCGTCATTGGACTGGTAGCCGTCTTCAGGTATCGATGGAAAATCTGTGTCTGTAAAATGTTTGCACAATTGTCAAGGCCTCTGACAGAATATAATCTTTTATTTGCTTTTGGTCTCCAATATCCCCAAAGTAGTTATTACGAGTTCGAGTTACTTCGAGGGAATCCATTCCAAAGTGGTCCATTGCTGCAGTGACGATGTAAGCCTTGGTAAATGTATCGACTAGTTCCAAACTTGCATAGTAATTGCTAGCAGGATCCTTTGTCACGTTCTTTGCATTAATGGAATATCTGGCAGAATAGAGAGTCCCTTTGTCTTTCGATGAAGCTGTTGATTATAGAATTTTCCATATGACCTACAATTAATAGATAAACTGAATTATTTGAGGGCTAAGCAGAAGAGTCTATCTTCACATTTTGAACTTTCCAGAACTAGAAAAATGTGTGACGAATAGACAGACAGATAAGCAGATGGACAAATGTAAAACTTATTGCCCACTGACAAGCGTCACGGTGGCCTTAAGAAATGATTGGTTTACTTCATAAATAGTAACGTGAAGTTTTACACATTTCTATAAAGTGTGACAAGAAATGCATACATAATTCAATATTAATTTTAGTTAAATTAGGTATTTGAGACTTCGATGTTTTATTTGCTTTGAAAAGTTTAACCCAAGTCTAGGGTCAATTGGCGACTGGAAGAATCTCTCTCTCTCTGTCATTCCAGCACAAATTGATGCTTTTCTCAAATCTGGGAAGGCTAAGGCAGCGAAAGAAGAGGGATATGCAGTGCACATTTACAAAGACTGGATTCACATGTCTAAGCCTTGTAGTCACCCGTGAGTATTATCCAAGATATGCTAGCGTCTTCCTCATGAACAGCTTTGTATATTTCAGCGACATCATGTCCGTAGTCCTTAGCTAAATTTGTTATTATAATAATAAGATACCACTTAGCCCACAGATGCCAAAATCACTGACGTATGTTTGAGGACACGAGTTATATAGTATAAATTTAGCTGAGAGAGTTTCCTTTTCAGTGTACCTTAGCAAATAATCATACTTTTCCTTAAAAAGTTCAGTGTCAGCTCGGATAGGTCAGCTGCTTGCAATCACTGCATCTTCAATTTTGTACTTGGCTTCTCATTAAGACTCCAAAAATGAAATAACTATCACTGATGCAGTCGAATTCGGTAGTTCGCTTTTGTGATGTATAAAGATGTATACAAAATTTGCTATTTTAAATGCAGTTTCCTCTACCTGATGGTGAGCAGAAATATGATCTTGTCCATTCAAATAACCTATCACCACTGCATGCTCTTTGATTATCTCTCTTTGATATATATATATTTGTGAGCTGCAAATACTGAGTTTTCTCCAATTAATGCTTTATTCTGGTACAAATGTTTGAATATGCCTACTAATTCTGATCATGTTTGAACTGAATTATTGCACTTACTTGGTTGCTGATTTCAAATGTGTCATTGCCAATCACGGTCACACTACCAAAAGCACCTGGGTAATGCTCCTGCGCCATTGAACGTAGTTGTAAATCAAGCGTCTAGGCCAACTGTGTCTTAGAATCATTAATTTGCAGTGCATGCACTTGTTTAGCAGTTTCCTTTAGAAGAAATGTTTCTTCCATGAGCCTCTTAGAATTTATTTCTAATTCTCGAGATTCACAACTAGCAGACTTGGCTTTTTGAAATTTACTCGACTTCAATTGCATAAGCTCACCGTATGATACAGGTTCTTCATTTTCCTTCGAAAAAGAGATACTTAAATAAAAACACTTGTTTCCATTCTTCATTTCTAAACGAATTTTATGTTCGGTTACCAATGTAACAATTTAGCTTCATTCATCAGCAGGGAGTTTAAGCCTTCGTCGACATAGCTGAAGGAAATCTTTATCAAAGGACTGTATAACTCGAATGATGTCCTAAGAGAATCTTACTGTCTTCTAGATTCACCAACGTGTATGATCCAAATTTAGCTGAATGTCCTGGACTGTCACATCTCGTATCCCCACCAAGAAATAGGATTTCACCTTGGAGCCTATTGAACATGTCTCTTATAAATGTATCCATACCAATTTTAGTGCGACAGACGAGCGTTTCTGTATTTCATTTCTTCAGTGTCGCTAAACCCCAAAAGTGTGAAAGAAATAAAGATGATGGGCTGGTCTCGGCAGGCAACGAGCATCCTTCTCCGAGCCACACTTATTGTCGCATTCTGTCTGATGAAGATCCCATATTCGTAATGCTGTTTGAACTATATAAGCATATTAGAGGTTGGAATAAGTCCGTGCTGTGAACGTTGGTGTATTTAGGTGTCTGAACAATGAAATAAATTTTGCAGGACTGCTTGCACTGAAAAAAATTGCTGCAGAAAAAAGAAGGCTACCCCATGGCATGGAATTACTGACAAGCTGGGATTTCCAAACATAACCATGGCATTGAGTATATAACACTTCAACAACAAACATAGTGCCAAAGAAAGCCTTCCGTGTCACACAAGCGTTTCCTCCACACATTTCACTTTGTTTAAAAGTTCAATTAAGCATGACTCTGCTACCAAACACTGTTTCTCTTTGTATGGTTCATATGCATGAAGTTCTATACCGATCTCTATGTCTGTTTCCAATTCATCTTCATCATTTGAAGCATTTTTAAGACAGCTGTACTGCAGAAAGTCTTGATTTGCAGCATCTTGTTTTCCAACAGTTCCCATGTATTTGACTTGCAGCTGCACAAGTTCTCCAAGGCTCTGTATTGCAGATAATGGTGGAAGCCATTTTCTCGGGTCGTTGGTTCGATACCCTTTTTTTGGAAGATTTGCCCTCTGTCTTAGCTATGGTTAATGCTCTTACATTTTGATACGATAAATTTGCATTCTGATACCTTTTCGGACAGTAAATACATCTAAGTACTTTAGCTAAGTATTCATGATTGAGAACAATAGTATTGCCACGAAAAACAAAAAGATTGTTTCTTCAAGTTTGACTGCTAATGTTGCGAAACTATAGGGCGTTGTTAAGACTTGAGGGGTTTAAAATTTGGACAGCGTATCAAAGACGCACAGACTTCTTAGATCAGTCAATTCAATTGGCTTGTAAGGATGCCGACACCACTGGCTGTTTACTGCACACCCAGATAAGCAGGTTCAATTTACACAGTGTGATTTTGGTTTGATAAAAGAAAATAAAGAATATTTAACTTCTATAAACTTTATCTAATTCAAAATACATGTATTATTTATAACAATATAATAAGCATAATTATACAAGCAAATAAATACATGTAAAAAGCTATAAATCAGTGCCAGTTGTTGATGGAACAGGTATTTAAACTGTTGGGACAGGGCAATTTGGGCTTAAAGACAAAGACAGAAAGAAAACTTGTGTCCCTTTTTTCTTGTTGTCTATAGGTATCTGATTTTTATTAAATCACATAACTAGAGTTGAGAGATTTAGAATGTAATTGCTCTTACATTGTGCATAAATTTAAGATGGTTCAGAAGGCTTAACACATCCAGCAAACACTGCTATTGGAATAAAACATATTCCCTCATAACACATGGTATGCAGCCTGAACAATTGCTTTTCAAATTTGTCCCCCTTCAATGACAGTTGTTAAAAGGCTCACTTTCTCACACTGTTATAATATGCAGACAATCGAATAATTGATACAAATACTATTTACCGGTCAAATTATGCAGACTATTATTGCTAGTTCAGAAGGCTTAGTCCATCCAGCAAATCCTGCTATGAGAATAAAACCTACTCCCTCATATCAGATGGTAAGCAGCCTGAACAATTCATAGTTTTCAAGGAGTAAATCAAAAACTGTCAAATGCTCACTTTTGTAAAATTTAGAAATACATTAAATTTTCCTGAACACACTTTAGCTAATTTAAAGAGTAACTACACTTCGGGAACTGACTGAATCAGATCCCAAACCCTATCCCCAACATCAAAGGGAAAGATTGACAAAGACATCCCAACAAACAATAAATTACAAGTGATAAGCCGAGTCAGCAGCTCTTTCCCTAAGTAGCTAAGTAGTGAATTTAAAGAAATGACGTCCTTCAGTAGGTCTAGGAAAATACCTTCCCTATACCTCAGGCACTACAAATGTGTCCAAGAATGATGAGTCCCTACCTATATTGAATACATAACTGCCAGATTCTGATAAGATCCCTATACCATGTGACTATCCAGACATTCTGATTGGATGATAACAGAATCTATCAGTTGTCTGTCAGCAAAAGTACCTGTTTCCCTAAAATTGATGGTTGGACCCAGGAATATCACATTTTCATAACCAGATATGGCACATTTATTTGGTTTAAAGTCTGAAATGCTTATTTGATATAAACTTACAAGTTATCAAAAAGTGAAAACAAATATTCTGGAGTTTACATGAAAAGAAAATATTGAATCGATCAGTTCAAATCCAATATGGCTGACTTCCTTGTAACAAACCTAAACAAAGAATTAGCAGAAATGCTAAATTTCTATGTGTAAAAAGGTATGCTTATTTCTGCGTCCTAAAGCTGTTTGAGAAATTGTATAACGGTGCAGTTAAAACAATCAAAATTTAGTTCTCATATGTAATCCACCATTTTCCAAGGAGAACCAGCCCTATATCTACTTGAATAAACACAGGTAAACTTGTCATAAGAAAAGCAAGTTATTTACAACAACAAAATACAGCATTAGGTCAACCTTAACAAGGTTGATTTTAATAGGGTGGGTATCGCCTCTGGAAACTGTATCGTGATATATCGCGATACATCGGTTGGTATCGCGATACGCATCACGATATATCGCAAAACTTATTTAGTAGAGTTTTATGTATGATAGTACACTTCACTGACTTCACTATGCCATTGTACTGCGTATTGATATTATTGATATGTTGTAAACAAGTGACAAAAAGTTTGTGAAAAATAAAAAAATTACAAACAGGACAGTGTCTTTTTTATTTCAACTTCCAGTCAGCACTCAGCACTTATATGTTGTTAGCACCGAATCAAGTAGTATCAAAGCCCTAGACTAGAAATGCTGCAATTAGAGCAGGTTGACTGACGATCTTACTTGGGTGGTGACGACGGTGTGTGACTAAGTTCGTCGTTCCACCCCCAGATGTTTTCGGCTGCATTTTGCAAATTAAGCAAACCGCTACACCGTCCACGATGGTGGAGTCCGATCTCCTTTTCTTTAACCCGAAATGCCGCCATACATCGGCCTTAGCCTTTGTTTTTGACGATGTCGAAGTCGTCTTTCATTTTGTTTGATTACAATACAGGTGAAGGTCGGAAATCACCCCACGTGCTAAAATTAACTGGCCAATGGATCGCGGAATATCCACAGGAAATGCGTCATAAAAATAAACTAATTATGTTTCTTCAATTTTATTAAAATTAATAATTTTAATCATCAAGCGAGATTAAATAAAAAATTTACATGCAAATAAAATACAGCTCGAAATGAAAGCAGCTAAAAAATCTTGGAAGGAAGTTCCGGAAATTGACGGACTTCCCTGAGTGTACCGGTACGATCAAAAGCATATCGCGATAGGTATCGCGGGACTCCTAAATCGCGGTTTACCGGTATACCGGTAATATCGCGCATCCCCCTAAAATCAAATTATTAAATGATTTATCTCAGCAAATGTCAGTTCTACAACACTGACAAAGACAGTCAAAACTTTTTCATGGGACATCTGGTTAAAGTTTTGGTACATAGTCATTTCCCCCTATACAGGGCCCAATAGTTATATTAGCACCAATAGTCTTATCCTGGAATCTGGTTTCGAAAAGTCTTATCCTGCCTGTTATATTGTAAATGTCACATCTTCCCCTTGGTTTCTGCAACATTACATATACTGGACTTTTGAAGTTGGTTTCTGCATCCCGATTCCAGTACTGGCTGACGGCACAGAAATGTATAGGGACGGCATCAATATCCCCCCGAAGAAATAATGCTTACAATACCCTCACCAGCCTTCATTTGATCATTGTAATGGATCAGCTAGTCTACTACTGCCATCTCTGCCTCCCCCTTTCGTTGCTTGATGTTGTGCATACATTCTATGTGAGTGAAAAACTTGTAATCTGTTTTAACATCTGAGTAGATAAGATTACTGTTTAAATTCCACCTAAATTCTGAAATGTTCGTTTGACGTTTGATACATGTGCAAACATCTCGGCTTGAAGGTCTCTACTTTTGAGAAATGAAACAAATTTATTTATGAACCAAAGCGCGTTTCTTCTTGTAAGTCACTTTTTCCATATAACTATTAAAAGGGTTGGACATCTTCATTGTGTAAGTTCAGGCTGCACCTAAAGAAGAACAAATGAGCCGAACAAAAAAAAAAAAAAAAAAAAAAAAAAAAAAAAGTCATAAAAAAGAAGAAACAACTAGCCCAGATTAAATGGAAAAGTGTTTAGTAATATGTCTTGAGGTGAAGAGTTGACATTAGCTTTCGTGAATATGACCCCAGTGAGGCATGTCGGTAGGCACCCACAACCGTAATTTTGACACAAGAACACAGGAGACTGGTCAAGTTAGGCTGGATCTTCGAAAATTCCCCTATACTGTAAGGTACTTTTACACTAGATGCCAAGCAACTAAATACATAAATCAGCATTACGCATAAAGCAGGACCTTGAACCATATTTGGACAGTATGTTTAAACTGGTCAGAGTCGTCCTTTCTTACTTCCTTCAACAATGTTAAACCTAACACTGACAGGGAAGACTGACCAGGCTGCCTCCGTGTGCAGACAGATATTCTTCATGGTTGTCTTCACGTGGATTGAGGTAACTTTTCAAATGAGACACTGCTCGTTCCAAACAACACCTCAAATGAGCTTCAATGATGAGCTGATATATCATAGGACATTTACGTGATCTTTCAAACATATGCATTTGTTTCAATAATTACGATGACTGTAATTTTAACAAAAGTGGAGTCCTGTGCTACCGCAAGACACATGCGAAATTCCATGCACATTTTGTTCGCTCATGTACATACTTTTTGAACTGCAACTCTAATCAATTTTAACAAAATAACAGTTTTAGTCGATTTCATGCCCTAATGTTCTTAGTCTTTTTTTCAATTCACTTGTTGCTCGTGTGTACAGTTGTTCATAGGACCCAGTCATCGATGAACACGACTCTTGTCTCACTGGGATTAGGCACCATCTCCATCGGCGCTTCTGTTGTCCCCGGTTCCTCTGTCACCAAATGGTTCCCGCAGGGTTCTTCGTTCGACCGCGGGCTGGAATTCTGTTGGTGTTCATTTTCATCCACAAATGGTCTGTGCCAACCCGCCAGGGGCCCCGGCCCTCACGCATGGTTCTTCTCCGACTCCGAGCCCGGGCCGGAATTCTACTGGTCGTCATTTTCTGTGATGCAACCATTATCGGAAGTCGTGGAAGTTTCAGATAAGGTATCCGAACATCGAATACTCCCTTCCACGGTTGAGCTGCCCGAAGAGAACGTTTGAACGTTTTTTTTTTGTTTGTTTTTTTATTTATTTATTTATTTTGTCTTGTTTTGTCAGTTTTAATAACTCCAACATTTTTTTCTTCCAATTTTATTCATATTATTATATTTTTCCTCAATGTTTCACTATTTCTTTTTGCTTTTTTAGTTCTGTGTTGGAAGTATATGTACATCTCATAAGCATTTGTTTTCCTAAAACTTTCTTCATGTCTTACCATTGTAATAGGCAAAAGGACAAATTCAAATTGGTGGTGTAATAGGGAGTAACCACACAATGAATCCATTCACGCCTTCTCATGTCTGGCTTTATTTATAACTGTTAAGTTTTTGTGTTATATACTGGTGCATGAGTTGGGTTAATAGTAAGATTTATTTTGATATCCCCTTTTTTATCGGTCAATAAAAAGCACTGAATAAAGAAAACATGAAAGCTGGTCGAAATGTCAATAGGCAAGGCCATGCCCTGTGATGCTCATTCATTAGTTTTACACAGAAGCTTGCATAAGAAGATGCACCATTAAGAAACAAAAACGGCAGAGATGATTCCACAACTGATAGCAGTAATGTATAGCCCTGTAAGCCTCCAGTGTATCGGCCAGTTAGATGGCTACTATTTCATCGCAATGCTGCATGATCCTTAGAGCAAACAGAATGCAACGTTCTTTGTGGCACCGTCCTTGACAAATGCCAAACTAGCTGCATTCCATCTGTCTCGCGTTTCTTAAATGGAGGCGTTCTCTAAATCAATAATATTGTCAGCCACAATATGTTATATGGACTCCAGAAACTTTATGAAAAAGACGAAGCAAGGGGCGATCTTGCTCATGCTTCTCACAGCGTTTCAGTCTCAGAAAATCTAATTTAATTATAGAGCAAAGGATAATTCTGTTTATGCTTCTCACAGCGTTTCAATCTCAGAAAATCCAATCTATTCTTCCCTTAGGTGTAGAAGTTAGCTGTTGTTTTCTCTCTGCGCCACTTTGAGGTGTGAAAATTAGCTCAACAGTCAGGTTTTTGTTAAAAAAGACATGTCCATTTTCAGCTTATTACAGTGCCATTTTGAAATGCGCATTTTGCGAAACACTCCTTCATACCATATCATGAGACACATAATACAAGTTTGAAACAAAGTCATTCCCGCCTTTCCATACTGTAAATGCCAATTCAGGTTTGATTGCATTGTCTTTATAGTAGTGTTCAAGCAATGAAAGAATGCTGATATATTATAAACACCTGTTTTTTAGCTGCTTTGGGGACACCACACATACAGGAATTTTGTATTAATTAATTGCATCTTTTACATACAGGGTACTTACAACATCGAGACGCATGTATCTGACAGCAATATCGGCTGATATGACAAACCTTACATCATAACAACCATTTATTAATTCATTCATTAATTCTTTCAACCAGTCAGTAACAGCCATTTTAGCTTCTCCCTTCCGTTGCTTTAGGTCTGCTATTTCTGCAGTTCCACTGCTAATGATTTCAGGTGTTGCACTGACGTAATGAATAATTGGTACGCACTAGCACTACTCCTTAAATTCGCAATAACTATACCAGTGAAGTCTTTCTTCACTATCAGTTTACAGTCAACAATTACATTTACAATTTTTGTTTGATGTTCGTTTGGTAATATTTGCAGCAAGAAATGTACTGACTAGTTTCTCCCCCGTATCCGTTTAGTTTATTACATCTTTATTGTAAATGTTATGGCCTAATACTGTGGTGTACTTATTTCTTCGCTGCTTGGAGCTTGTGATATTTCTGGGAATACATGTTAAGGCAAAGTACTAGTTATGTGACAGGATATTTCCACATGCTTGAATTAATTTTTATTTAGAGCTGATTGCTTTTAAAACAGTTTAGCAGATGTTTTTCCTGAGGAAAAGTACGCAACAATTTTTGTTTCTTCATTACTATTTTCTGTTTTCTTTCTTTGCCTGGCGCCCAGTTCTTACAGATTGTATACGCGACTTGATAATGCGCTTCCGATTTACTCCTTTACTCCGTTTTGTTCTGCTCTCCAGATAGGTGGGAACTTGCAAATTTAAAGAGTAACTACACTTCAGGAACTGACTGAATAAGATCCCAAACCCTATCCCCAACATCAAAGGGAAAGATTGACAAAGACATCCCAACAAACAATAAATTACAAGTGATAAGCCGAGTCAGCAGCTCTTTCCCAAATAGGTGGCAACTCAGCTATCTTTACTGAACTAAATAGTTTATATCAACAGAAGGGTTACAACAGACTAAGCAAATTATACGAAAAACATTTAACAACTATTTTCACCTATTTTCTATTTTTATTACAGAAGGTATAAAATGAGAACACAATAAATTAAACAGCACCGAACATAAAACCGCAACCGCAACGAAAGTACCGCCTTGGGATGGTCAGTAATAACTACTGGGGGTTTAAACCGGTTTTCCTGGCCCCAAACCTTCACCCTCACCATCCGCTGCGGTGCACACAATTAGTTGGTAGTTCGGTTCGTATGGAGGTCTCCTAACTCATCAGAGAGTCATCACGGCCAACAATTATAATCAAGATAAGACTGTGATGAAGCAAGGATGAGGACTCGACAGCCAAAACGTGTTGAGACACCTGGAGATCCCTGGGGCATCAGCTAGAAGTTCTATGGTGGACACATACAGTGCATAGGAACTTCCCATTGCCTTTGACCTTGCATTCCTTGTACTAGTCTTTAGGGATGGGGCTGATTTTTCTCAATCTTGAAACCAGTTTGTCAGTAAACAAAACCCTATAGCTGTTAGCTTCATCCTTAAAGGTGCGATTGCAGTGTTCTCGGTCTAGATCATTTGGAAGATATCTGTCAACTTTACCACTAATGTTAACTGTCCTATTCTGAATTGTCTCTCACTCAACAACACAATAGTTTGAAGCAGTGTATCAAGAATGCCATATGCATTATAAAACAAGTACAGTACTTTGTCCATATGTTACATCCGTTCACTATCACCCATTCGAATTGAATCATCATGATTAAGTTTCAATAATCCCAGTGTTAGACTCACTTTACTATAATTATCCTTTCTCTTTTTTGATGATGTTTCTTGGCTTGTTCCAGCGTCGTCAGCTGACATACCATTACCTCACACATGTTTCTCGAATGTAGGAGCGTCCTTATAGCTGTTTTTACAAATATGGCAGACACTGTTGTTGGACTGATTGACTTGTTCTGGTGTTTTAGGGAAGTCTTGATGAATATACTTTTGAAAAACATATTCAGCATTCTTTAGTATATGCTTGTTCATCTCCGCCTCATTGCCAATTGCTCCATCATACTTGTTCTCATTCGGGGAATCTTCAGGAATTGTGACATTTCCTGAGAATTTTCCTATCTTTTGCCATACCAAATTGAATCAACTTAGCACATATATATATACCTTCGTAAATTTATTGCTAAATTCTGTACTTGTATAATTTTATAAAGATGGGTCTTTTCAAACATTCTTGGCATTTATTCAATAGACAATGTCGCCATCCGCATTCTTACGTAAACCACCATTGTTCAGAAAATCTGGCAAATCTGAATTGTATTTACAAACTGTCATGAGGTAGTTTTCGTTACTTTGATTTAAATGGGCAACACGTTTCACGGCTGACAACGGGGAGCATCCATAGTTGCGTGCTTCTAAATGGTTTTCCTGATAACTTTATACTTATCTGGCGGACTTCCTGGCAATTTAACATTTTGTCATTCAGGTATTTTGGGCAATGCCGTTTTTTCACCAAAGTTACATACTGGTCTTCTTTCAATTTGATGTCTGTGACTCAGCTAGTTACTGGATCTCTTGTGATGGTGAACAGACCCGTTTTGTACACTTCGTTGCTGAGAATGGTATTAAGCCATTGTTCATGGGATATTCCAATGTACTTTGGAATGTAGTCATTTCTACCAATACAGGGTGAGAGTGCAGTAAAAATAGGCATATCATTGTAGTCAAAAGCCACCTCTAACTTTTCAATCACTTTGGTTATACAATCAGAGCTCTCGATAAGAGGGGTATTTGATGATAATTGAGGGATAATAGTTTTATTTTTATTGAAACCATATGTTGTGACCCCTCATCTGAACCGTCTCGTCGAGACGGTTCAGATGAGGGGTCACAACATAGGTTTTTATGCAGAATTAACAAAAAGTATCCCTAATTATCACAAAATACTCCCTCTTATCTAGGGTTCTGACAATACAGTTCTGACTTCAGATGTTTTCCCGGTTTCTCCAGCATCACATAAACATTATTCTTGAATGTACTATTTGGTAAAGGCCCTGTCACACTACAACGTTTCAGACAACGTATGCCAACGTATGAAAAATTTATCCAATACGCTGGCATACGCTGGAGATAAATTAAAACATCAAACAGCAGCCGGTTTTGGAACGCACACATAGCGTACTGAAACGTATAAATAACTTATTCACAACTTATCCCTAACGTATGCATAACTTATACAAGCGTATAACAGCGTGTTCCCAGCGTATCTGTAGCGTTCTTGTCTTATGCCGAACGCATGCACAACGTTAGTCTAACTTACGCCGACCTTATGTATAGCGTGTTGGAGCGTGCTTCGACGATCAGATGTAAAGCGACGGCTCTCTACAACACTTTTTATTGTAGTGGACGTGGATCGATGGACATGCCTAAAAAACGAAAATTAGAGAACTTTGCAGGTAGTAGCTGACCACCTGCATGCCTACCGGCTACCGTCGTCCCTATCATCACCCGACTGCCGTGCCTACGATGGTAGCAAACCTCCCTCTCGCACAGACTCCAATGCCTCTTTAGTGGTATCCGTGGCGGCATCTGCAGCAGCTGTGGTGGCATCTGAAGTATTAACCCCCTCTCAAGCCCCAAAACGACAAGCAGAAGCGGTCCAAGAAGATTCCTTATTTAAAAGTGATGAATTGCTGATCTGTATCCAATATATATAGCTGAAGCCCAGGTCGCTGGCGGATATGTTACCTAAACACGCTCAGTGCGTTCGTGATACGTTGAATAAGTTCTAAGGTCGTCAGGCATAGGTTGGATACGTTCTGGATACGTTCGGTATAAGTTACAGGTAAGTTACCTATAAGTTAGAAATAAGTTACGCGTAAGCTCCACAATGGACCTGCTGGCTGCCGATGTATGTCAACGTATGATTAACTTACAAGTTACGTGCATGAACGTACGCATAACTTACCTGTTGCGTACACCAAACTTATGACTAACTTATAAACAATACGTCGGCGTACGCTGAAAATTTTATGCATGCACAAAATTTTGGGCCGCATTCGACGTACAACAACGTATACCAACGTATTTGAGCGTACTCGTAACTTGTTCATAACGTACCCCTAACTTATTCAACGTACACCAGCGTGTTTACTAAATTTCTCATACGTCGGCATACGCTGATGCTATACGTCACTGTGTGACAGCCACATAAACGTGGCTAGTGTAATGTGACGGCTAGCATGTGGATAGGTACAGAATCAACATCACGTAATGTTACATAAGCTAGCACTGAGTTGGTTTCATCAAGTTCATTCAGTAGTCCTGGGAGCCAATTAGCTTGCGAAAGTTCTGCTTTTTCTATACACTATTTGATGTTTTTATAGGTGTCACTCCTAAGAATCATCTGTCCTTACCAAAAATTAACAATAGTGTTTGAAGGCAGACTGCAAAATAATCTGCTCTCTCAATAAAACATGACAGAAAATTGTTCTTGTTTCTGAAAACATTTTTTACCATAAGCAATTAATAATTACATGACTTCAAACCCTCTTAGGAAATTCAACAATATAACAACCAGGAGAAATGCTGGGCAAATACAAATGTATTCCAAACCAGCTAACAAGAAAGCAAGTCCAACATCTGTGGATGATAAATCAGATAAAAAAGTTCTTATGTCGAAAATAAAGACATTATAATTAACTTAACATTCAACATGAAATATTGGTCTAATTGCCTTTGACAGGATAAAAACATGTTCGGGACTGATGATAACCTGTGTGGGGGGTGAGTCTCAGATTTAAACAGGTCTGCAGGCCTGGTGACTACAATACCTTATTTTACATTACGGAAAAATATCTGTCAGGATGACACCACCGATTGTTTAACCGTACAATCAGGCAAGCGGATAATCTTTTTTGTAACACCTCAAGGTATAAGTCAAACCTTGGTACTTTGGTAAAAGAAATTAAGACGAAGAGTGGTTTGCAGTTAATTTTTATCTAATTCTAAAGAATATATAATCTACAAAGCATATGTCTAATTAAGCCAAAAAGCTAACTAAATGAATATAAAACACAAAGTATACAAAAATCTAACTAATGCCAGCCTTATATTGTAGGGCAATATGGACCTTAAAGTGAGGGAGGGATTTAAAATTTCATATATATAGCTTATGATCAATGAAATCAGGTTTTGGAGAGTTATACAAAGTTAGAAAGAAAGTCAGGGGATCTGAATGTTCTTTGTTTGCTTTGAATTTCGTGGTATCTTTTAGTTTTTGATAATAACCAAAAACTCAATTGCTGACTTTGTATCCCCTGTCACTACGCACTGCCCATCGCATGCTTCAAGGAAGATCTCTCCTTTCATAGTGCAGTGACAAAAGACAAAAAGGTGGACTCAATTTTCACTGATAGAATTAAATGATGTTGAAATTTACATTACAATGCTCACATTACAACACATTACTTTTGGGAGAACCTCTCCCTTCATGAGCTGAAAGCATCATCTTGTAAATTCAATAAAAAGGAATTTAAAATCACAATATTTAATTGTCTGAGTCTCAGAAATAAAGTTTCACCCCAAAATTATTCAGTTCAGTAGCCTTAACTGCCAAATGCAAATCTTGCATTCTAGGAAGTATCACTCCCTTCATATATGACAGCAAGAAAACTGAAAATCTGTTTATTTTATAATATCTCAAAATAAATCAAAATTATTCTGATTGCTAATATCTATTTTCTTTGTGCAAACTTTAAAAAGTTTCTGCTCACAGATATTCCATTGTCAGGTGAATTAGATCATTCATCCATTCTTAGGGAATCTCCCTGCCTGACATGAAAAATATGTTCATTTAAGTTCTTTGTTGAAAATACTCAGCATTTAAACCAAAACTAAATACAAACTAAATAAACTATTCAAACGACCCAGAACAATCTTCTTACCTAATTCTTTTCCAAAACTAAGTTATTATTCTTTATGTAAAACAAAGTTATTTTTTTGTGAAAAATTAACCCCTCAGTATTTCTAAGTTTTTGCTCTTGCTGTAGATCTCACAGCTCAAATCTGCAGAGTGAATTCAGCTGGTCCAGCAGGCTCTTTTATACATATTAATGGTAGAGTCCAAAAAAACAAATAATGGACTATTCCAACATAGGAAATTAATAAAATTTCAAGGGAAAATACATATAATATTTTCTCATTGGTCCAAATTACCCTGAAAACATTAAATTCTAAAAAACGAATTATTCATAATTTGAAATATAACCCATATGATAAAAACTCATTCACTAGCTTTATCAAAATATATGAAAATTCTGAAAAAATTCCAGTTGTAGAGAATTTCATCAAAAACAAAACAGTTTGACCTAATTACTTATGCAGGATTACATCATTTATTCAAAATGGCCGCTCTGAAACATTGGCACCACTTAACAGAACTAAATTGTTTAATATTAATGAAAAGAAACACTTCTCATCAAAATTATAAAAACTAAGTTAATTTTCTCCTGGACCACCATTTATCTGGCAAGTTGCATGGCATGACATTTAGTATTTACTGAAATAGAATGTTTAAAGCAAAATTGCTTATAAGTAGGTCATGAGCCCAAATATTTGAAATATTGGAGACATGCAAAACTCCAGTCTCAGTCTTTCTTTCTCAATATCTGACTAACGTAATGCCTAAAAACAGGATTCCCAAACTGAACCTCATTATTTAAAAACTTCCTTCGCTGGATTAATGAATTTATAAGAGATCACTGACTCTTGTGCATTATTCTGCTTATTCCGTTCAAATGTTAAGTAGTTCCCTCCGGTAAGTTTTTTTTTCTGGGGAAGTTTAATTGTTTTCTTCTCTGGCTCCAGGGACGTACTGATTGAGGAGCATACAGATGTCTGTCATGTATTCATTGTACTGTTCATTTTTCTGCAGCACACCGAGGCTGATCTGAAAAAAAAAGAATTATTCCTCAATTCATCAAATAGTTTTTGATTTCCGTTTTGCATCAAACCATATTTTAGTCGATAAAACTAATAAACAAGAACTTTGTGGAGCACAATGTCCCATCTGCTTTCTGCTTTGCACCTTTACATTTAGAACTCGATAAAAGCACCATTTTGTCGCGTATTCAGCCCAAACCCATTTGATAGCTCATGAGATCGTGTGTGTTTCATATTTTCTCTATTTCATAACGGCGGATGGCGGCCATCTTTCAATGTCAAATTGCGAAAAAATAAACAAAAATAAAAAGACATAAAGGTCAGGAAAAGATCAAACAGTTCCATGCAAGGATCATACCGACACAAAACTGGTCCAGTGTCATTCCAATGTTCTTGAGATATTCTCATGTTCACATTTTAGCTATCATTTAGTAACGGCAGCCGATGATCATCTTGGATTGTCCATCGCTCAAATTTGAAAAAAACCCTCCATTTACAGATCAATCTGATTTATTCTGACTGAATGTGTTCAGCGTTTCTAATGATATTGACATTTCCTTAAAACTGGACCCTTAAACAGATAGTAGGTCACTGTGATCTATTTCCACTACTTATTTTTTCTTTTGATAATTTTGAAAACCAATGTCCAATGAAGACAACATACAAAATTTAAGCCATATATACTCCTTCCAAAAGCATAATTATTTGTAAACTTGGCAACAGAAATAACTGATAAAGGGGACTCTTTAAGATTTTAATTCTGACAAATAACAATTGTGTGACTATTGATCCTGTCCGAAGCAGTGACGTACAATTCCAACACCTACACAGTAGATATTTGGAAACCTGCAGCTGTTTGGATACACAACGACGAAAGATAAGACCACTGTATTTAAAATAAATATTTGACATATTACAAAACTTTATGCAAAACATCATCAGTTTGTTTTTTGTTGTTGTTTTTTTACGCACCGAGTAACCATAATCTGTAGAAGTCATTTGAATTCGTAATTTGCTGAATTGATTGTGGTCCAGTCATTTTTAAATCAGACATAAAAAGAAACTCTTGTCAATACTTGTCTTTATAGTCATTAACAATGCATTTTCCTATGAATTCTTATCATTTTTGTCCAGTTGAAATGCCGGGATTTGATACTGGCACTTCAAAGTTTATGTGTCACTTATTTGTGCCATGGTCTCCTGTCTGATGTGAGACTATTTGTCCTAACACGGAATTTTTATATTAATAACATAAAAAGTAAAAATATTGTTTTACACAAAAGCGTCAACCTGCCAAAATTCTTCAGTCTGATAGATTGGGACAAAAATTCAACTGGTATATCGTCCTCTAAGGGCCAACACCCATTACCTGATTTTCATAAACATTAGAGAAAATCGATTTGAAATATTTGATAGATTATAAAAAATACTAAATGCAGTTTGCAACTTAAGTTCTTGGGGTAGAAGATAAGAATTATAATAGTAAATCAATGTCACATCTCCACTTGCTTGTACCATCACTAATTATGTGTTAATTACTGATAATTATTACGATTCTTTTTGGCATTTTCAATTTTTTAATATTCTTGTGCTAAACTGTGCCACAGGAAGACAAAAAGCTTTAAGTGGTTTTGGCACCAAAGCATTAACACCATTTTATGATACTTCCCAGTGCCAAAATGATGTACATCGAATTACATTGTTTTGGGGTTTTTACAATATTCATTGCTGGAAAATTCATTGAAGCGCCAAAATAGTTCAACTCATAATAAAATGAGCCGCGACACGACAAAACCAACAATGTGGTTGTGCGCCCAGCGCAGACTCAGATCAGCCTGGGCATCCACCCAATCTGATCAGACTCGTCGGTAAGCGCTTAAAGGGTAGCTAAGGGTCTAAGCCACCTTCATGCGGACAGCGAAGACTCTGATCAGACTGGGTGGATGCACAACCACTTTGTTGGGTTTCTCGCGTCGCGGCTAAAATATTTAGGTACTTACAGATTGCGATACACTTTCCCTTTTCACTTAGACCAAAACAGTATAATGTGTAATAGATTATCTTGGCATAGTAATGTATTCAGTTGATTGATACTTTCATTGTGCCAAAACAATAGCTCGAATTGAGCCCTCTGTTGTATGCTATAAAACTAGAATAAATAAAATTAATATGACAGCTTATCAGCCAAGCATGCTCTCAGCCAGCAGAGATATATCTTTGTTTTAATGACTTCCAGACCAGGTTCACTGAAGCTGACTTTTCAACTACATACAAAGAGGCTGTAAAATTTAAAGTGTTTAATCTAGACAGAAGCATGTATTAGTGATATTAAAATAGCTAATTTTTGCAAAATTAAATGTTTAACAAGGGAAGCCTCAGATCAGCCTGCGCATTAACATAGTATCATTCAAGTATTTGTTATCCACTTGAAGCATATTTTACTTTAGGACTGGCTATCTACAAAGAGCCAAAGGAAATTTTTGATTTGACTTTATGCATAATTATGTAGGCTGATTTGATTTAATTATGTAATTGGCGCAAACTGGCTTATCTTGAATGGCTGATAATTTTTATACACACTTTGTATATGTTTATTTGTTTCTTCAAAGAGATTTTGGCAAATAACTTAGACCCAGATCAGGTACTGCACAACGTGGCATCTGATCAGAGTCTATACTGTTTGCATTTGAAATGAGCCCCTTCCTAACAAAACCAACCCAAACCACATGTGCGCTCAGCGAATACTCAGAGCATCCGCCCAGTCTGACTTGTCTTCGCTGTGCACTCATGAATATAGCCTCTCAAAAAAGCACCAAAGCCTGTCAGAGAACATTGTGTCCTGAAGGCAGAGCCCTGACGTGTGTAATAAGATGCAATGCCACATCATCTTTGTTCACTGGACACAATACTAATGTATAAGCCAGAAAGTCTTTACCTGAACTGCATTTCATCTCAGTGCGCATGCATTTACCCATTAATGCACAGCGTCCCGTAAAAGGACAATGGCAATCAGTGCAGACTCTGATCAGACGCTGCAACATGCGACGTCAGATTAGGATCTACTCTATTTCCATAAGACAAATGAGTATTTCTCCTTAAAACAAAATGTAAATAATAAAAATAAACTTAACCAGATACCCCTTTATCGAAAATGGACTTCTCTAATTTAATAGCACAGAAGAGTCCACCAAGCATAAATGGGTTAAGTTGTTTATTGCATGAAAACAGAAGTCTATCAAAAATGGCGAAAGACTTACAAAATGTAACCCGGAAATTTTTAATCCTGCTCCAGTAAGTTATATCTTTAATTAAAAAATCGCCATATGGTGTAATATTATTTTATATTTGCATTGTTGTATTGTAAAATGCAATGGAAATAGACACAATATTACCATTTCACCTATTCTATTCTATCCTATAAGCTAACTAGGTGGTCGGGGCATCACAGACGCCTTCGAAACAATTCCCTTCCACCTTGTCCTGTTTTCAGCTGCCCTAGTACACCATTACACCAAATGTTTTTTTAATATAGCAAGATAACATTTAAAACCTTAAGGGCCACATTTTTCTGCATTTTTTGTTTGATATTCTTCATGGTCTTAATATTTTAGTAAACCTTTCGGCATTGAATATCATAATGAACATGACTGAAATATTGATTGGTCAAAATTTCCACCACTTTTATGCATGCACAAATGTCCAGATACAGGAGCTTACCCAATTACCCCCATTCTGCCCAGCTTATAGTGTTGTACACATAAACCGAACAAATAAGTGTCTGATGAACTAAAGCAGAACCAAGGGCGAAGGTTGTTGACCACAAACCGGTTAAGTCCCATAGAAATTTCATTGTTGGGAGTTCCAAGGTGGTACTTCTGTTTTGGTTCTTCTTGGTTGTTTTATGTGTTGTTTGTTGCTATGTCTGTTTTTGGTATTTTATTGTTATGGTAAAGCTAGCCCGGTGACAATCTACATATACAGAGATATTGGCTGCTCATCTGGCTACTGCTGATTATGTCTTTGGTGGTGACTAATTTTGTGTTGTTTTGTCCCACATGGTTTCTTAAGTGGGATCTGGGATTGAAATGTGTCATTTCCGGAGAATTTTCCTACTTACTTTCTTCAGTTTTAAGGAATAAATTGTAACGTGTAATACAGTGGTCCTGACACACTAATTTGGTTAAATTTCTTATCACTTTCCTTTAGGGGTAGATGTCCTGTTTACTGTTTTTTGCCTCTTTTTCCTTTCTGTGGCGTACTATCTGAGACCAACCTTTTCTGCTTTGTTTTCAATGGTCGTATTTCACTCACATTGATACTGGCTTCAGGACCAAAGTCATACTCCACTTCTCCACTCTCATTTTTGCGGAGACACTGTTTCTCCGGAAAATTTGGCAAGGTTGCGTCATGATGACAAACAGTGTCAAGATATTCGATCTGTAGTTCAACTAGCTGGGCTAATCTACGTAGAGCTGTTTCTGGGGTAACCATCTTTGAGGGTTATTTGTAAGCTGTGATCCAGGAAAATGCAAGTCAGACACATCACGCTTCCCAATAGTGATGGCTCTTATTTCATTGAAACCCATACTGTTATTTTGTTTCTTCATACGATCGGAGTAGAAGAGTTCCTTAATGAAATCCACAAAGGAATCCGTACTCAAAACCAGTTCATTGCAAATGTACAGGAGCAGTGAGGGATATTTTCCAGACATGTACTGTGCCATTATTTTTGAGTGGGACATCATGTGTATTTTTGGAATAAAATCATTCCCACCCATACAGAGTATCACAGCAATTTGCATACCAATAGTCTCATCCCTGTAAAACATCACTAACAGCTCCACCATACCGATGATATTGTAAATATCTAGTTTGTTTCCTGGCTTACACAGAGCGACAAACACTTGATTTAAAAATGTTCCATTTGGTTTCTTTGGCCAGTGTTTCGACACAGCATAAAGTCGGATGTATACCGCATCAATTTCACCTGATGTGATATAACTGAGACAAATATCATCATCTTTGATTTCATTTGCAGAGTTTATTATCCAGTCCACTTGCGACATTTCTCCTTCACCTTTTCGCTGGTGGATGTCTTCTAAATTCTTCATCTGTGGTGCATTGCCATCAGTGCTGAAAGTGTACTCGACTGGAGTTGAATAGACTAGGCATTTACACTGGGTTATATCATGCAAATCGGAACAAGAACAGCCACTCTGCAAGAGCTCACTGTCCATTGCTATTCTGAGGTTTTTGCTAAATCTGAACAGGTTGATGTTTTCTGCAACATAAAAACTTGCAAGACATTTTCCAACTGCGGTTTTTGTCACTGCATCTTTCTTGAAAGCTGTGTCACTAATGATATTTGAGCCTGTTCACAAATGATCAATAGAACTTGATCGTACAGACGTTCTCTGGCTTCGGGTGGCTGCTTTGAAATCCTCTGGTGTGTATGAGTACTTCTCCTCACAGATGATAACCTTTTAAACATTAGGAGTCTGTTGAAAGAACTTTTGCAAAACTGTATGTTCCACATATGCGAGATACTGTTTTCCGCTTGAAAACTTTGCCGAGAACTTAACCCCTGCAAACTCCATTGTAGCAATCTTCACTTTTCTCCCTAAAGAGTTTGGAAGTGAGTTTTGATTCAGAAGTGGAGGTATTTATCGAACATAGATATCTTTATTCCAGAATAATACCCTTTTACTTTTCCAGAGAAAATTACAGAATAAGAGGAGACACATCCAATCTCGTTTTTTTTCTCAGCATTAACACAACCCTTACATGGTATCCCTAACATCGAATGTATTTCAAAACATTCCGTATTTCTAACACAGTCTCCTAAAACATTTGAATACATTTTAGCCTCGAAATTTACCAAAAAACCCAAAACAAAATTTACACGAAAATCACGAAGCTTAAAACTGATTAAACTTTCTTTTCTGAAACGCACATTCCTCTACCAAACAATTATCTAGCCCAAGTTAATTATGTGTACAAGCGTTGCTTTCCCATCATTGTTGTTGTGACGTCGATTAGCCTTCTTCTACTTGTACTGACGCAGTCACCGGCGCTGTAGCCGGTGATGTGGTCTGCGAGTATAATAGAGCGGAGTTCACCAGTCCCATAATTCCCGACATAAAAGTTTGGTCCGCCTGATGCATGTCCATTATCCTATTCAAGCCCGCAACGACTAGTTGTTCTTGAATAATCCACGCTCAATGTTGTCAACTTCCCTCATGCATTTTGACGTGTGCTCCCGCGTCTCCAAATGCTGCTCTGTTATTAACACTTCTACAGCATTTAGTCGTGCCAACACTTTGTCCGTTCCCATTATCGTCAGCTCGAATCCAGCCCACGGATCTGCAAGGGGGGGGGGAGACAGCTTGCTCACTTCGCTCGTCAAAATATGGCGTGCTAGGTCCTGATACATCCATGATCGAAGCCACAACTTTGAATGCCGGGATCATAATGACAGTTCTTATATATGACCCCTTCATCCCTTTGTTTTACCGTTATACCACCCCAGCTACAACTTAATTAAAATTTATTTTGGGAAAAACAATCAATACCCACAAAACTGTCACCCTAAAATCTTTGCAGTTCGATTAAATGGCACTATAGCACCAACCGCCACTATAATAATGTTTTGTGTCAAGGTTGGCTTCCTCTGAATCATGAGTTTTGTGTCATAAGTGTTCGACACAAATATTACAAGTTTCTCAAATAGATACGAACTTTTATGACTCAGCTGACATGCTTACTTATGTTCATAAAATTAAGTTTCCTTGCACTTCCTCGAGCCCCTCCTTAGTTGAGAATGGTCTTTTGTTCGCACAGTCTGTTTATTTTTCCTGGTACCGATGTCGCTTTTCTTTTCCTTTTTTCATATCAAGTACCCTCTTCGATCCGACAGGCACGCCAGTCTTCGTCTTACCCGAGGCAGCCCCGGGAGCATTTTCTCAGGCCGTTTCTTAGCTTTGCCGTTAAAAGAGACCAAGGGCGAAAAAACATTTTTATGGTGGTGCCAGTCCGGGAGAATGTTAGATTGGTAACACTTAATTCTACCATGATGTACAACCTTTGTCCTGGAACTGGGCTTCCCTTGAATTTTAAAAAGTAAATCACTGAGTATTCTCAAGATAATGGATGGTCCTTGCCATATAGTCGGCTCAATTTTCTTGCATCGTCCGACTGTTTTGGTCAGATTTAAACAGTACACAAGGTCATCGGCGTCATAATTATGATGATCTTCGAATCGGAAAGACCAAGTCTCTGTTATATTAGAAGCTCAATCTGATTCCATGTCATTCAGGAAACTTTCTTGTGTCTTCTGCTGACAAGGCATTGGAAAAAAAAACACCAGGAATGCCAGATGTAAAGAAAGTGAAATACGTTTTTCAAGATTATATTTGATAAATTCTTCTTCACTTTTTGTTTTTGTCAACCTTTTCTTGTTGATATTTTTTTCTAATCAATTCTGTATCTCTGTAGGTGTTTCCAGAATCCATTTTGACAAAATATCAAAACTGTGCATGGATAATGGTTTTGTGTGCTGATCGTAGCATGGTTCGCAGCGTTGGACAACTTCATTGTAATCTATTTCTTCAGTTTCATCAACAAGTTGATCATATTTCCAAACATTAAGTATTTCTGGTAATTAATGGATGGCAGTGTTATCTCTGAGTGAAAATCGCAAAGTACAGTCGTCACATTTATACTGCTTCAGATGATTAGACATAACAAAATACACACAGTCGATGTTTAGATCATGTTTACGTTTGACAAAATAGAAAGCTCTGTCACAAAGGTCTTTGATATCACAGCTGAACTGTATTGATACAGTAGAAATGGCAATCTGGATACCATTCTTTGATGAAGAATTATGTGTGTCAATGTTAACACACTTTGAACTTGGTTGTCACAATATTTTTGAAATAGTAACAGAAGTTCACTGTCAATAGTTGAGGGGTTGTGTTGTTTTTTTGCCACCACTTCAATATCGCTATATGCAGTTGTCCAACTCTGTTACTACGTGAAAGGAAATTCAACGACTTTTGTTACAGAAATTATCAGACAAATACTTTAGCAGAGGCTTCCCTTCTTATTTGTTTTTGTGGTTATATATTTCAATGAGGCCATTTGTATACTTTCTGTTCGCCTATAATTTCCTAGACAGAGAAAAGGGTAGTGGAATGTTTTCATTCGCTTTTTCCCTTTTACTTTCCATTTGAAAATTTTCTGCTGTGTTACAGCTATTAACAGACTCCATGTTTTATGTTACAGCAACTATCTGTTGTGTTACAGCAATACAACAAGATAGAATGTATTATTCAAGAGAGTTTTCAGTATTATTTAAGAGAGTTTTCAGTCTGTTTGTAAGTGTTTATTGTTTCTTTCATTAGGCTACAAATGGATGGACATATAACACTGACTGATTTAAGTCAGGGAACAGAATTTCTATTGATTTCTATCCCAGTAATATTCTGTTGCTTTTATAAGCACCTATGAATCGAATAAATTTTGTTGCATGGAACAAGATTACAGACCAAAACTGCTGAACTTCACAAGTAAACTGCATCGCATGCGCATTTCTTACTTGACTGAAACCAACAGAATAGAGCTATATGGTCAATACTGAACTTACCGTTTGCAACCATATGGAAAAATGATGTCAACCATTTTTCAGTTCTGTAGTGTCTTCTTAGAACATCAGTTAATTATGGAAGGAGTATTTTTAATTCAGCTACAACACTGTATTTTATTTTCCTTTTAATGGTAACTGGAATTCTCTGTATCAATTCATTCATATCTAAACTGGTGTCCAGCTCAGTGACCTCTGATCTAATATTGTATTGATCATTTCGTCCAGCATGAGCTTTCATTTTGAAAAATACCTTTTATGCACTCTGTTTATTTGATGCGTTCGTCTTTTTCAATTTGTGCATAGGACTTTCACTTTATATATTTGTCACAGGAATATGAAGTTATTTTCTGATATAATAGGGAAAATGGCTGATGCATCAAATTGGTCTTCTCTTCCCCGAATGTTGAGAATGAGACTGTAGGTTTATATTTCTCGTTGTCAGGATTTTATCCATTTGTAACAGGCTAAAGAATTGTGAGCCTCTCATTTGTATGCTCTGTTATTGAATATTGGAGTGCTGCATCTGATTCACCTGACTTAAATCGACAAAAGTCGCATCTCAATATGGAAAAATCAGTTTTTTGTTTCATTCCATTTTGAAACTACATTATCTTTTATAAGTAAAAATCCCATGCATAACAAAATAGTCTTTAAGTGAGCTAGGAACAGGTTTTCAGTATATAAATAAGCGTTCTAAAATAAGCCAAAAGGCAAAAGAGATGCAGTAATTGGATCAGTTGATTTGACTTTTCTTAAAATCAATTTAACAAATCAATTAAAATATAATCTATAAGCAGTATGATCTAACTATGCATGACTATACATGAACGGTGGCCAAATGTTAGCTGCATATTTTTTTTCTTTCTTTTTTTTTTTCACTCATTTCAACTATAACAGAATTAAGATAACAAGATCTAAAATCTGATTAAGATAATTTTTCTGTGTTATTAGACCATAATAATACATTGTAAAAATCGGTCCATAACTGTAACCTATTCTTGAAAGCCTGTAAATAACAGTAACAAGGTCTGCTAGTTTCTGTAACACTTATTTTCAATGACTCATTTTTGTTTATAATCTGGTTACATCTATGAGTGGTTTTGAATAATATTATTATAGACGAGCATGCATTATATAATTGCAAAACATTCTCCATTTACTGTACAGCTGACACCATGGTGAGTTTGTTACATTTTGACGAAACTATCTCTTAATTTGTATTATTTATTTCCTAAACATGCTGTTTTATGTTCTCTGTCATCATATTTTTACCAAATATAAAAAATGTATGTGCCATTATTTGAGAAGTTTTACATTTCAGTTCATTTCTTCATGTTATAAGTCCTTGAATTTCCGTAACAGTCGTTAAATAGCTGTATTACTGACAGCTTAATCGGTAAATAGCTGTAATGAAAGTCGTTGAATTTCCTTTTACGTAGTTACAGAGTTGGACAACTGTGATATGTGTTTGCTGTTTAAATACCTGTTTGCTTGCCTTTTATCTCTTTTCTTGGTTATCCTAAGCAGTTTCTCACTACAGCCTTTAAATGACATCACGCTTTGAAAGGTTGCAAATTTCAAAGGAAGAAGTTCTTCATATCCTACTAAAAACGATTCATAATGTAATGATTTGCTGAAAGTATTTTCAAACCAGCATATTTTTTGCCACTGTTTATCAGTAAAAAAACGGCTTATGCTCACTGATAATACTTCCAATAAATGTTTCATCCAATTTTACATTTCTGTATATAAATTCCTTGTTAAGAAACTTTGTTTTGGCTATTAGCTTGTATAGGTCTAATGTAGATGGCGTAACAGATATCTCAGCATCAGAATTTAAAATCTCTTTTTCAACAAGTTTGGTTATTTCCTTGCAAGATTGTGAATTTTCAGTGTGCAGGAAACTGAATTTCAGAATTGATGAAACAGGAACAGCCAAAATATTGTTAAATGTCTGCAGTCCCTTTAAGGAAACGTTTTATATTGAAAGCTCTTATGTTGTCTCTTGATTTGACAAATTTCACAAAATCTTCAAATGAGATTAATTTTCAACGCTGAATTCACCTTCACCTTTAAATACATGAAATAACTTTGTAAACTTCATTGTAATCCATTTTGGGAGTTCTGAAAGTAAACAAAGTTACGATATTTATGAAAATGTTCCTGTTAATATATATACAGCTCTGTGTGTGTGTGTGTGTGTGTGTGTGTGTGTGTGTGTGTGTGTGTGTGTGTGTGTATGCGTGGGTGCGTGTGTGCATGCGTGGGTGCGTGTGTGTATGTGTGTGTGTGTTTTTTTCCATTTCCTGTCCTACGGCACTATATATATTTTTTTTTATCAAATCTTGAAATTTGTGTTAGAATATGCTTGCATGTGTGATCAAGAAATAATTACTACTTCGACTCAGTAGCCCTTGCGGGTACTTAGAAACTGAGTTAAATGCAACAGGTGAATAATTCTTCTTTGTTCAATCAACGGTAAAATATAGGACTTGGCCCAATATGCATCAATGCTTTTAGTAGATCTTCTCCAGACATACCTATGGAGCAAGTTTGAAATCTCTGGCACTTGTGGTTACTTAGAAACTGAGCTTCAGGTATTATTCTTGCTCAAAGCCATTTTTGTGATAAATTTCTCCATTCTCAGGGAGATGTTTGGTACTTTCCATATATAACTGCATTTCTGATGAGATTTTTCTCCCGCTGAACAGATTTCAGTGAGAATTTTGGCAAGCACCCTACCATCGACCTGATATGACTGAAATACTATAAAAAGGACGTAAAATTGCGAGTCATCCATCCATGATTACATTATACAAATTAGAACCATTTTTCTCCCGACATCGGCTTTAAAACCGTCTCGATGAGGCAGTTCAAATGAGTTACTGAAATCTATGTTTCAATCCTAAATCAGGAAATCAAGGTTTACCCCAGAGCTATGATGCAGCATGAAAATGCAATGTCTGAACAGGGTCTACACTATTTGAACTTTCGTATTAAAGCTGACAGAGATTCTTATAATATAATAGCATAATTGTCTACATTTTCCTGATGAATTTCCAAAAACATATTTCCTAGAATACTGGCAAGAATACATTTCTTTAATTAAAAAGTTCATATTTTGTTAATTATAGTGCTCAGTGATTTTTGACAAATATATGAGGGAGTACACAATTGTTATCAGCTGAAATAAAACAGATGCTGCAGAAACCAAGGCTCACTGGTATCACTTTCATAAAGCGGTTATTTTGATTGACAGCTATGAGAGAGCTAACAGGACTTGATGATCATAATTGCTTCAAGAAATTCTGGGAGACTAGACCCCTATGTGTGCTAGTGTTATTAGATTTCATAAAACAGAATATAAGAGAGAATGAGAGCGAGAGCGACTTTTTTCATTTCTTAATATCGACAGTCAAGAGAGAAAATATGAACTATCCAACTAAAAATCTTCAGCTAAACAATCACATTGTATATCTGGAAATATACCCACTTGTAAAAATTCAGCCTGGTTGTGGAATTCCTTTAATTTTGGAATCAGACCTTTCAACCGTATAAGGGTGTCTTTCCATTCCTCTTTGCTGACTGGGCCTGCTTATGCCGTTCAAATGTTAAGTAGTTCCCTCCGGTAAGTTTTTTTTCTGGGGAAGTTTAATTGTTTTCTTCTCTGGCTCCAGGGACGTACGGATTGAGGAGCATACAGATGTCCGTCATATCTTCATTGTACTGTTCATTTTTTCTGTAGCACACCGAGGTTGATCTGAAAAAAGAGAATAATTCACTAATTCATCAAATGGGTTTTAATTTCTGTTTTGCATCAAAGTATATTTTAGTCGATAAAACGAATAAACAAGAATTCCGCGGAACACTATGTTCGTTCTGCTCTCTGCTTTGCACCCTTACATTTAGAAGTCAATGAAAGCAGCATATTATGCCCTAACAGTTAAAAGCTTGAAGACATGGAGGCCTGATCAGACTGGCCCTTTAGGGGCGGTCTGATCTGGATTTTCATTTTTTGCTTAGACCCAACTGCCACAATGTTCAGAGCTTTACGGTACGTCACACGAAATAGTTAAATCATTTTCACTATCATATTAAAAAAAACTAAAAAGAAATACATAAAATAAATAAGTTTTACCTACAGCAATGAATTTCATAGTTCCTTTAAACACTTTCAAGAAAAATTCGGTCACAGTCAAAATGATAACTTTTTTCGTGCTTTTCTTCCAGCTAAAATCTCGTGCTGCCTGGGAGATTTGTTTGCAGGTATGCACGGATTTATCTAGAAGCTAGTGGATTCTTTAAAGGAGATCTGTTTTCGCCGCTCTGGTGGTTACACTTTTATGTATTATATGATACGGAAAATGATAAAAAAAAATGTGGGAGAAAATAGGCATTTTCCATATTAATTTAACTACTGCTGAATGTATATACTTTTCTGTTGTGCATGTATATGAATATGTTTGTTGTATTGTTATATATATGTAAAAAAAAAAAAAAATTAAAAAAAAAAAAGCAGCATTTTATCACATATTCAGCCAAAGCCTATTTGATAGTTCATGAGATCGTGTGTGTTTCATATTTTCCCTATTTAATAACGGCGGATGGCGGCCATCTTGGATGTCAAATTGCAAAGAAAATAAAGAAAAATTAATAAATAAATAAAAAGGCGTAAAAGACCGGAAAAAATCAAATTGCTTCATGCAAGGATCATTTCGACACAAAACTGGTCCAATGTCATGCCCATGTTTTTTTTAGATATTGTCATGTTCACATTTTAGTTATCTTTCAGTAACGATAGCCGGTGACCATCCTGGTTTGCCCATCGCTTAAATTTGAAAAAAAATCCATTTACAGATCAATCTGATTGATTCTGACTGAATCTGTTTAGCGTTTTTTTAATGATATTGACATTTCCGCAGAACTGAACTTATAAACAGAAAGTAAATCACTGTGACCTTATTCCACTACAGATTTTTTTTCTTTTGACAATTTTGAAACCCAAGGTCCAAAGAATACGCCATACAAAATTTCAGCCAAATATACTCCTCGCCAAAACTTAAGCATAATTATTTTAGCATTGACACGACAAAACCAACACAGTGGCATGTGCGCCCATCGAAGACTCAGTTTAGCTTGGGTATCCGCCTAGTCTGATCAGAGTCTTCGCTGTCCACATAGAGCGAGCAGTATTTTAGCTACCCATTTAGCGCACAGCAAAGACTCTTGTCAGGCTTGGCGTATTCTCAGGCTGATCAGAGTTTTTGCTGGACATACATGCCAGTTTGTTGGTTTTGTCATGTCGCGGCTCATTTGTGAAATTGGCAACAAAAATTACTGATGAGTAACAATTTAATCTTAGGCATAATGACAGTGTGCTTGATTCTTTGAATCAGCACATGTTACAAAGCTCAGGAATGAATTCTGTCAGCTTAACACGAGCCAGGTTATAATGCTATAATAGCCACCACTGCTATCACAAAATCTTGATATTTGGAGAGATTAAGCATACTACATACCAGGTTTACTTTTACACTACTGACTGAGAATTTCCATCTCACTGGTTAATCACAAATGTGAAAAAAGTCTGTAGGCAAAAATGTAGTTTGATGAGTTTCTTCTGTTGTCCTTCTGACTCTCTGAAATGAGAAAAAAAAAACTTAAAGACTCAAAATGTATACAGGTGCAAACTGATCAGCATAGTCAGTCTTATATTGCTGGACTAGGGCAACTTTGTTCTCTGTAAATAGTTTAACTAAACTAGATCTACATTAGGGTAATTATACAACTATAAACCATTTTTACCCATAATGTGTAGGACCATTGAACTTATTTATATGCTGTTGATGATCTCCAGTCGTTTGGATTTACATTGTGGTTGACACTATTGGTCTAAGGGTATTAGCTGACAAATAGTTACAGGGATAAATATCTTATGTAAGGCCACTTTATATTGAGAAAAGTGAGAGTAAAGAGGTCTACATTATTTTACTGATTTCTTCTCTTAAACACAGATTGTTGCTAATCATACGGAATGCTTTTCAAACTTCCACCAAAGTGTATTTTGCACGTAGAAATTGAAAAAAAAGCTTTCGAAATACGGATCAACCTATGGAAGAAGATTCTGCTCAGTTGACTTATTTTCCTAATTATAGACTGGCTTGATTGACAAAATTAGTGTTTAAAACATTGCAATTGGACACAACCGGGCTTGACAGCTCAATCGGCACGCGTCTGACTACTGAGCTAAGGGTTGTATCTGCCACGCAGGTTCGAATCTTGGCCCGGGACACATTTTTTCGAACAGGTTTGGTTATGAAATCTTTTCTACGGTCATTCTCTCCTTACCCCTGATACAAATGGGCACTTGTCAGTTACTGGCGAAAATATTTGCACGACTAATGTTAAAGCGCTCGGATGGTCTTGGTCTGTATGGGAAAGTGTGGTTAAGTTAACTGACGGTAGCTCCTATGTGGCTCTGGTGCCTTAAAATCCATTCTCGCAAATGGGCATAGTCAACTTTTAATGAGTGCATGGATTCAGCGGTGAGACGTTAACCCATTTACGCCTAGTGTCCCTTTAATGATACATATGTAAATAGTCTAGACCCAGGACAACCAACGCATACATCAGTGTCTAAACTGTTTGTCAGAAGATATTAGACATTCAGCTCACCAAAATACAAATCATAACACGCATCCCCTTTTAATAGAAAATGGGAGGTCCCAAAATGATTAATGGAAGATTCTAAGTGTCAAAAATGTGTTAAGTCAAATGTAATCCTATCCTGAGAAAAAGTTTACGCGTCTTTTGAACCCATTCATCTGCAGCCTGTCTGCAAAAAGTTTATACTCAGATCAGCCTCCACTAAATGAGAAATCTGATAATATTTGCATATAAAAGTGCATAAAGCAAAAACACACCTGATATTTAAGATGGACTAGCTCAACCTGGCAAATAGATGAGACTGTTTTCAGATATTGGTCATAAAAGATTGCAAACAATTATTGTATGTTGCACTTGTGGTCATAGCTTGATTTCCTAAGACCAAGTCTCCAAAAACTTACCCTGGCGTTGATGTTACTGGTCTTCGAGATTTTCTCCTCCATCCCATTTGAGGGGTTTCTTTTCCTCAGCTTTGATCCTAGTTTGACTTTCATTGCTAGATCAGCTTGCTGGCACACCAGTATGTTTCAATATTGTCAACAATAGCCTCTTTCCCAGGGTCATATTCAATCTCGCCTGTGGACAGTTTTTTAAGTGAGCCAGCGGACAGAAATTAAAATTTTAAAGAGTTCCTTCAAAAACAGAGGCCAGACTACGTAGTTTAGGCTAATAAAGCCTCATTATTGACCCTGGCAGTATCTGGTGACGAAACCAGAGAAAAGCGTACTGAAATGCCTTAACTTTAATTGGGCAGATTAAAAGACTGAGTAGAATCAAAAAGGGCCCAAATAATATAAAAGGCGATGATCTAGAATTAGAGTCTAAACCAATCTAAATTTCAGATTTCTCAGAATATATCCTCTGATCTCAAAGGACGAAAATAAATAAAATCTGCACTATGGATGATGTACGGGAAGACGTTTGACGGCCGCCACACGGCACAACACCAGCTGCAGTGTAGTAAGATTAAAATCTTATAGAGTTCCTTCAAAAGCAGAAAATACAATCTTAAAGAGTTCCTTCAAGAGCAGAAAATACATTCACTCTGGTAAAGCAGCTTCAGAGATCCCTATTGTGAGATAGTACTTTAACAAGCGGTTGATGTGTATCGAATAATACTCAAAAGCACATGGCGGAGGCATTCAGAGCTGAGGAGATCTTACGTTCCTGAAGTAGCCATGGCTGGAGGCTGTACAGATAAATGTCTAATTTCATCATACTCAAACTTTTGAAAATCTAAGGACTTGGGGATAGGGTTTGGGATCTGATTCAGTCAGTTCCTGAAGTGTAGTTACTCTTTAAATTTAAAAAAAAAAATTACAGTATGCTTTTTTCTGGTTTCGTAACCAGATATTGTCAGGGTCACTGACGAGGCTTTATTAGCCGAAGCTACGTAGTCTGGCCCATGTTCCTACTTCTGTAAGTATTCTCTGCTCTTGAAGGAACTTTTTAAGATTTTATTTTGTACACAGTTCCATTTACTGTAACCGTTCGGAGATTTCCTTCATGCCACAAACAGATGAGCAGTTATTTTCCGATTTTGTTATTTTCATATACAATCTTAAGCTGTGCTGTATGAGGAATATTATGGAATCTGGGAAGAAATTCATTTTCGTCAAGACTGAGACCAGCTGCAAGTTTAAGACCCATCTCTTTGTCATTGTAGTAGATTTCAAATGCCCGGAAAATGCCTGTGATATTGTAAATGTCCATATTGTTATTTTTCTTGTCAAAACTACAGACATAGGGTTCTGACTTCCGCGGCCATTAGTGAGCAAGGGTAAACAGGTGAACTACCACAACATCGATATCACCAGAAGTGACTACACTGACACACATCTCATCTTCTTTCAGGCTGTTTGCAGTATCAACCACTCTACTTGGGCAAGTTCCGCCTCCCCTTTCGTTTGTTGAACAGTTTGAACTGCATGTAGACAACAATTGCAGTTGCTTGGTTCTGAGCATGTGCAGCCTTCTAGATGTAACTCGCTGTCAATGAATAGATCAAAGCAGTTATTAAACCTCAACGTATGTGCGTTCTTAGCCAGATATGTGCTCCGTCAAACTTTTTTTGGTCCAGCATTTCTTCTGGTGTTTTGAGATGGCTGATAGTTGTTGTTTCCTTTGTTACTCTTTGCGATCTTGTAGCAGCCTTGAAATCATTTGCAGTGAAACGATATTTCTCTTCACAAATAACAACTTTTTTTCACATTTGGCAAGAGCTTCAGTACATTTTTCATCATTCCATTTTCTATGTACTTCAAATATGATGAGTCCAATTCAGATTTTGTCTTAAATTTTATACAAGTAAATTCAACACTAGCTAACACTACACTTTTTGTTTGAAGCGGAATTGTTTTTGAGTTTAAGAAAATTAATTCCTGAGAGAGAGTTTGAAGGTCCTTGAGTAATAACTTTTTCTAACGCTGTAGCAAACGCTTTTTGCACTCCTATAGATTTCAAAACTTTGGCTTAGAGCAATCTGGCTTCACGATTGCTTGGCATAAATTCATTTCTGAGCTGAGAAGTTCAATATTCTTTTTCTCTTCTGCTAGAACTTTCTTGCGATTTTCTTCCTTTATTAGCTCGCCTGAACTAAGTTCAGGAAGAGCTATTGCACTACCCCCGGCGTCGGCGTCGGACTTTGCGACGGCGTCAGTGGCGTTAGCAAAATGTTAAAGTTTTACGTTAAAGTTTTCAAGATCTCATAGTTTCTAAAGCCTTCCCTGGTATTGAATTATATTTGATGTGATAATAGATATTGGTCCAAAATTTTATTCAGCACCATCCCACCCCGCATACCTGACCTATAGGTCAAGGTCACGGACTTAGAAAGTTCATGTTAAAGTTCGACGTTAAAGTTTTCAAGACGTCATATTTTCTAAACCCTTGGATCAATTTGAATTATATTTGGTATGATGATAGATATTGGTCTGAAATTGTATTCTGCAGCATCCCCGCCCCTGCACATGACCTAGAGGCCAAGGTCATTGACTTAGACATTTCATGTTAAAGTTTTACGTTAAAGTTTTTAAGATCTCAGAATTTCTAAACCGTTTAATCGATTTTGAATTAAATTTGGTATGATGATAGGTATTGGTTGGAAATTTTGTTCAACCATATCCCCACCCCTACACATGACCTATAGATCAAGGTCACAGACTGCGATTTTTATGCCCCTGTGACGATAGTCAGGGTACATTAAGATTCGCCCCTGACTGTCCGTCGGTCCGTTCGTCACGCTTTAAGGTACAGAGTTTGTGTAATCAACTCCTCCCACAGTTTTCAATGGATCTTTTCCAAAATTTGCATATATGTTGTAGACATATTGAAGATGTGCATGTGTATGTTTGATGGAGCTAGACTTAATTTTGATAGAATTACGGCCTTTTGAACTTAGTCATTTTAGGCAGATGTTTGCATTGTAGGGTATGGAGTTGTGTAATCAACTCCTCACACAGTTTTCAATGGATCTTTTTCAAATTTTGCATACATGTTGTGGACATATTGAAGATGTGCATGTGGATCATTGTTGGACCTAGAATTAATTTTGACAGAATTACGGCATTTTGAACTTAGTCATTTTAGGCAAATTTTTGCATTGTAGGGTATATAGTTTGTGCATTCAATTCTCTCACAGTTTCCAATGGTTCTTTTTCAAACCTTGCATACATGCTGACAATGTATTGAAGATGCGCATGTTTGTTTTTATTGAAACTAGATTTATTTTGACAGAACTACGGCCTTTTCAACTTAGTGATTCTAGGAAAATTTTAACATTGTAGGGTATGGAGTTTGGTTTATCAATTTTTCCCACAGTTTTCAGTGGATCTTTTTCAACCCTTATCTACATATTATGGACATATTTGAAGATGTTCTTGAGGCATTTTGATAGATCTAGTTTATCTTTCACTCACCTGAGCTGAAGTTTTTCATGATGTCAGTCAGACCAGACTGTTGGAGACCATAGACATGCGGACATCACACACACACTGATGCAACAACATATTAAACCCAAACCAACCAACCAACCAACGGGATATTGCCTGAAAGGGGCGATCATTTCATTTTTACGGGAAGGGTGGGGTTGGTGGTTGTGGCAGAAGAAATTTAACAAATAATCATAATACTAACAGGACCACAGTTTGCCGGGAATGTATTCTTTATGAAAAGCGAATAAAAAGTTGGAATCACAACGTCGATGAAAAGTAAAATCCCGCATCGCAGACATCTTTACTCATCTAAAACAAATGGTCGCTGTCCTACTGGCTTTTTTTTTATCTCTCTCTCTCTCTCTCTTTATTTGGGTGTTACGGCTTGTCAAGATTGACTAATTTTGTGTCGTGACAATTGCCCATCGGGCACACAACGGTTATTCAACAGCGAATCTACTTTGAAACAACGTCATGGCGTTGAATCGATGTTGATTTAATGTCATGACGTTGAATCAACGTTCAATCAGCGCTCATCACAACTCTTCCCCAGTCCCGATGCATTGTCACCGATAAAGGCGACAAGCAACCGAATCAGGTTTCCCCATTGTTGGCCTCTCAGATAAAAGTTATTTATATCGCAAAATTTGCAAGATCCATCGAAGATGAAGCTCTTTGAAATAGCGCTGTCCTTGAGCACACAGTATATATTTCTGTGAACAATGACCGCATTATTGTATCAGTTGGTCTTAAAAACTTTTCTGGGGCACATTTATGAATTGTGTGAAGGTAATAATCAGTGAAACAACACAGATAAATAGGTCAAACCTATCGATCAAAAATGCAGCAAGATCTGCGTGTGATTTCATGTCAAGCTCCTCCCGTAGGGCATGCCAACGCTCAATTTCTCTTCCGATGTTCATTCTCGATTTATTTCACTTCGAGTCAAGCGCTGTTTTCTTCTTTACTTCGCGAAATCGGTGACAGAAACCGGGCGCCCTCGTTTAGCTTTACCTTCTGACATTTTTCTTGTTTACTCAGCTTCATCTGCGCACGCGCTGACGTTAGGTCAGCAAAGGTCATATTAATAACGGCGCGCTCCGGCTGAAGCAGATCGATATTTACATTCGAGACGAACCAAAATCGATGCTGAAGAACTTAACAAAAATCTTTTTTAACGCCTTTTGTCTTGAAAAATCATAGTTTAATTTAACGATATAATTGTTTTCAATGCATTTGACATAACTCTTTAGGTAAAGTTTTCGCAAAACATAAGATAAAAGTTGCATATGTACCAACTTTAAGGGGTGTCTGGTTTAGTTTTTGTATCATTTTCATTTCATTGTAAGGAAAAATACATATTTGCCTTACGCAAATAGTGCAGACCCTGAACAGACGGCGCATTTTGCAGCAACTTATTTGGGTCTGCACTGTTTGCATGTGACCTACTTATTATGCGGCACTAGGCATTAATGGGGTAAGTTCACTATTTTACATCATGCATGCACATTAACTGGCTGTTACCTTACTAACTCTAAAACACGCAATTTAAATCCAAATATCCAATTACAACACTGACAACTGAAAGAAATCACTATTCTATCATAATTCACAGGAAATGTCACTTTCTTTTACTATTTCCCAGAAAACTAAGACAGAAGTTTTATTCTTTATTTCTAATATTACACAAAAATGCGATTGCTGTTTGCAGTTTAAGGCACTGCTTATGCAGATGAGCTCGGGAAATAGCTTTGAATTTGTCGAATCCGAGGACTCTTTCAAGTAAAGAAACCAAAGATTTGTGTAAGTATTTGTCAAGCAAATAAATCTCTGGCGTGTCTAAGGTATCACAATTTCTTTTGCTTTCAAACAGAGTTCGATAATCAAAATCAGTTTCAGCTTTTCCAAACAATTTCACCTGCTAATCTATCATTGATTGTAACTTCCAGATAGCATATTCTTGTTGTAAATGATAACGCTTTTCCCCTTGTTTTGCTGGAAAAGTATCCCAAGTCTGAACGTTTTTTCAATTCATTTGACATATAATTGTCAAACTGAATGTCAGAACCATCCCTTCTATTAGGAATGGATTGAGCAGCATGTCAAAACTCTTTCAGAATAAATTTGCGCGAAACATAGCCATCTGTTTTTACCCATTCCAAGTTTCGATTTAAGACACTTTGCAAAGTTTGCTTTATAGGGACTGATGTTGTTTGCTGCAATGCAGATGCTGACTTTGATGTCGCAGATTCAATTTGCTGCTTGCAATTAAAGCATAACCAGTCACTCTCAGATATACTGTCTTAAACACTTTCCACAGACTCTGCTTTTTCATGGAACAGAGATGCTGTTCCAAATTTTCAACAAAACTCCAAGTCTCTTCTGTACATGTTCAACAATACATACAACGTTACTTTTTAAAATGATGGTAAAGGTCCATGTAAAGATGTTTGCACATAAAATTGTTCTTTTAATTTTTGCACCGAAATTTTGCCTTGTAACTTCGAACTAACTTTGCCACAAACTAGCTGGAAGGCCAGATGCCCAGGATTGTGGAGGCTTCTTCGCAGGGGCATGCATTGCTGATTACATCCCATTCATGATGACAAACTGGACAGTGATTTTCACTCTGTTTTCTTCTCTGGCTGCAAGATCGTACTGATTGAGGCGCATACAGATGTCCGTCATGTCCTCATTGTACTGTTCATTTTTTCTGCAGCACGCCGAGATTGATCTGAAAAAAGAGAATTATTCACACATTCATCAAATAGATTATAATTGCTGTTTTGCATCAAAGTATATTTTAGTCGATAAAACTTATAAACACGAATTCCGCGGAACACTATGTTCGTTCTGCTCTCTGCTTTGCACCCTTACATTTAGAAGTCAATGAAAGCACCATTTTGTCACATATTTAGCCAAAAACCCATTAGATAGTTCATGAGATCTTGTGTGTTTCATATTTTCCCTAAATAATAACGGCAGATGGCGGCCATTTTTGGTGTCAAATTGCGAAGAAAATAAAGAAAAATAAACAGATAAATAAAAAAGACATAAAGGACAGGAAAAAATCAAATTGCTTCATGCAAGGATCATTCCGACACATAATTGGTCCAATGTCATGCCTTTTTTTAGATATTGTCATGTTCACATTTTAGTTATCGTTCAGTAACGGCAGCCGGTGACCATCCTGGTTTGCCCATCGCTTAAATTTGAAAAAAAAGATCCATTTACAGATCAATCTGATTGATTCTGACTGAATCTGTTTAGCGTTTTTTAATGATATTGACATTTCCAAAGAACTGAACTTCGAACTAACTTTGCCACAAACTAGCTGAAAGGCCAGATGCCCAGGATTGTGGAGGCACCCAGCGAGATGCTTCTTTGCAGGGACATACATTGCTGATATCATCCCATTCATGATGGCAAACTGGACAGTGATTTTCCCCTTTTGATCTAAATAAATGTAAGGTGACTCATCTTGGTAGTTTTGTCTCCAGAGATCTACAGTTTTTATTCACATCCACATAACAAGCATTGCACAGACAACTTTCTGCTTGCAGTTGTATTAAAATGTCTTCATATGACAAATACCAACTCAATTCTTCAAATTTATCGCCTGGGTATCGTGCATTTTTCATATTATGAGCATCCAAAATCTTAAGCTTAAAAGTCACATTGTATATCTGGAAATATACCCAGGTGTAAAAACTCAGCCTGGTTGTGGAATTCCTTAAATTTTGGAATCAGACATTCCAACGTTTCATGGTGTCTTTCTATTCCTCTTTGCTGACTGTGCCTGCTTATGCCGTTCAAATGTTGAGTAGTCCCCTCCGCTAAGTTTTTTTATACGCCCGTTTTGAAAAAACGGACGTATTATGTCGTGGCGCTGTCCGTCCGTCCGTCCGTCAACATTCTTGTACACGCCATAACTCAGTAACCATTTGGGATATCTTCATGAAATTTGGTAGGCATATGTATTAGGGTGGGGGAACGTGTCGCGTACAAGAATGGTTGCTCCCCCTTCCTTACTTTTGAAGTTATGCCTCTTTGATTGATTTTTTCCCTGTAAGTCTTGTACGCGCCATAACTAGATAACCGTTCAGGATATCTTTATAAAACTTCATAGCAATGTGTATGAAGTCCTAACGATGTGTCGCGTACAACAATGGCTGCTCTCCCTTTCTTCGTTTTAGAGTTAATCCCTTTCATTAGTTCTTATCCGCTATTTTTGTGTAATTTACAAACTTATTGTCAAGGGAAAATAGTAGAACTAAAAATGTTATATATATTTTAATTAGGTTATCTCCCTTGTTCAAAGATATTGTATCAAAGATTTCTTCACAACCATACAAGCTAGACTGGTCATATTTGGCATACAGGTTGATGACGACATTTTGTATTGTGGGATTGAGAACCAGCCTTTTCCTGCTTATTCTTCCCTGTATTTGTCCTATTTTCTTTCTTTCCATACTTTGAATAATGAAATTTTTCGTCAAAGATTTCTCCAGAACCATGCAAGCTAGAGTAGTCATATTTTTTTTTCTGAGAAAGTGTGATTGTTTTCTTCTCTGGCTCCGAGAACGTACTGATTGAGACGCATACAGATGTCCGTCATGTCTTCATTGTACTGTTCATTTTTCTGCAGCACACCGAGGTTGATCTGAAAAAGATAGGATTATTCACAAATTCATCAAATAGATTTTAATTTCTGTTTTGCATCAAAGTATATTTTAGATGATAAAACTTATAAACAGGAATAATTCCGTGGAACACTATGTTCCATCTGCACTCTGCTTTGCACTCCTACATTTAGAAGTCAATGAAAGCACCGTTTTATAACATATTCAGCCAAAACCCATTTGATAGTTCATGAGATCGTGTCTGTTTCATATATTCCCTATTTAAAAACGGTGGATGGTGGACATCTTGGATGTCAAATTGCAATGAAAATAAGGAAAAATAAATAAATAAATAAAAAGACATAAAGGCCAGGAAAAAATCAAATAGCTTCATGCAAGGATCAGTCCGACACAAAACTGGTCCAACGTCATGCCAATGTTTTTTAGCTCACCTGAGCACGAAGTGCTCAGGGTGAGCTTTTGGGATACCGTGATGTCCGTCGTCCGTCGTACGTGTGTCAGGACGTCCGGACGTCCGTCAACTTTTGCTTGTGTACACTCTAGCGGGCACAGTTTTGATCCAATCTTTATGAAACTTTGTCAGAACGTTAGTCTTTATAAAATCTAGGCCAAGTTCGAAACTGGTTCATGTCGGGTCAAAAACTAGGTCACTAGGTCAAATATTAGAAAAACCTTGTGTACGCTCTAGAGGGCACAGTTTTCATCCAAAGTTCATGAAACTTTGTCAGAATGTTTATCCTGATAATATCTAGAACAGGTTTGAAACTGGGTCATGTCGGGTCAAAAACTAGGTCACTAGGTCAAATCATAGAAAAACCTTGTGTACGCTGTAGAGGACACAGTTTTGATCCAATCTTTATGAAACTTTGTCAGAATGCTTATCTCCATAAACTTAAGGCCAAGTTCGAAACTGGGTCAGGACGGGTCAAAAACTAGGTCACTAGGTCAAATCTTAGAAAGACCTTGTGAACACTCTAGAAGGCATAGTTTTGACCTGAAGTTCATGAAACTTTGTCAGAATGCTTGTCCTTATAATATCTAGAATAAATTCGAAAGTGGGTCATGTCGGGTAAAAAACAAGGTCACTAGGTCAAATCATAGAAAAACCTTGTGTACACTCTAGAGGACATAGTGTTGATCCAATCTTTATGAAACATTGTCAGAATGTTTATCTCCATAAACTCTAGGCCAAGTTCGAAATTGGGTCATGTCGGGTCAAAAACTAGGTCACTAGATCAAATCTTAGAAAAACCTTGTGTACGCTCTAGAAGGCACAGTTTTGATCCAAAGTTCATGAAACTTTGTCAGAATGTTTATCCTCATAATATGTAGTACAAGTTTGAAACTGGGTCATGTCAAGCCAAAAACTAGGTCACTAGTTCCAATCATAGAAAAACCTTGTGTACGCTCTAGAGGACACAGTTTTGATCTAATCTTTATGAAACTTTGTCAGAATGTTTATCTCCATAGACTCTAGGCCAAGTTTGAAAGTAGGTCATGTCGGGTCAAAAACCAGGTAACTAGGTCAAATCTTAGAAAAACCTTGTATACGCTCCAGAGGGCACAGTTTTGATCCAATCTCAATGAAACTTTGGTAGAATGTTTATTCTTACAATATCCAGGCCAAGTTTGAAACTGGGTCATGTCGGGTCAAAAACTAGGTCAGATATTAGGAAAACATTGTGTACGCTCTAGAGGTCACAGTTTTGGTCCAAACCTTATGAAATTTTAGCAGAATGTTTATCCTCACAATATCTTGGCCAAGTTTGCAACTGTGTCATGTCGGGTCAAAAACTAGGTCAGATATTAGGAAAACCTTGTGTACGCTCTAGAGGTCACAGTTTTGATCCAAACCTTATGAAATTTTGTCAGAATGTTTATCCTTACAATATTTTGGCCAAGTTTGAAACTGGGTCAGGACGGGTCAAAAACTAGGTCACTAGGTCAGATCTTAGATAAACCTTGTGTACGCTCTAGAGGACACAGTTTTGATACAGTCTTTTTGAAACTTTGTCAGAATGTTTATCGTCACAATATTTAGGCCAAATTTGAAAGTAGATCATGTCCGGTCAAAAACTATGTCACAAGGTCAGATATAAGAACAACCTTGTGTACACTCTAGAGGGCACAGTTTTGATCCAATCTTCATGAACCTTTGTCAGAATGTTTATCTTCACAATATCCAGGCCAAGTTTGAAACTGGGTCATGTCAGGTCAAAAACTAGGTCACTAGGTCAAATCTTACAAAAACTTTGTGCACACGCTAGAGGGCACAGTTTTGATCCAATCTTCATGAAATTTTGTCAGAATGTTTATCTCCATAAAATCTAGGTCAGGTTTGAAACTGGGTTATGTCAGGTCAAAAGTAGGTCATTAGGTCAAATCTAAATCAAGTTATGCTGCAAGAATCAGAACTAACATTGCAATGATGCCAGCCACAAACTCCTTGGAATACATTAGTTTCACCACAGTGAGATAATGATGCCATTCTGTCATCTGTGTTTGCCTAGTTCAGTCTAGTTCAAATCCATCAAAGGAACTCAACATGAACGGGAACTTTTCGGAGAAGCGACTCTGCCATTTTCAGCTCATCTGAGCCTTACAGTATTGGTGTTAGCTGCCTCTGTCATCGATCCATAAACATTTTCAAACATCTCTGAAACCACTGGGCAGACTGAACTCAAATTTCATATGGAGCCTGCACATGGGTTAAAGGATTGAAAGTTCTTCAAATGATCTTGGTCACATGACCAAGGTGGCCACCATTCCCATGTATGGTAAAAACTCTTATAAATCTTCACCAGAGCCAGTGAACTGATTAATGCCCAGGTGAGCGATTCAGGGCCACCATGGCCCTCTTGTTTAGATATTGTCATGTTCACATTTTAGTTAGCTTTCAGTAACGGCAGCCGTTGACCATCCTGGTTTGCCCATCGCTTTAATTTGAAAAAAAAATCCATTTACAGATAATCTGATTGATTCTGACTGAATCTGTTCATGTTTCTAATGATATTGACATTTCCGCAGAATTGAACTCTTAAACAGAAAGAAGATCACTGTGACCTTATTCCACTACAGAATGTTGTTCTTTTGATAGTTTTGAAAACCAAGGCCCAAAGAATACGCCATACAAAATTTAAGCCAAATATACTCCTCGCCAAAACTTAAGCATAATTGTTTAAGCCTTTACACGATAAAACCAACACAGTGGTATGTGCGCCCATCGCAGGCTCAGTTTAGCTTGGGCATCCGCCCAGTATGATCAGAGTCTTCGCTGTCCACATAGAGCGAGCATAGTGTTTTGGCTACCGATTAAGCTCACAGCAAAGACTCTGGTCAGACTTGGCGTTTTCTCAGGCTGATCAGAGTCTTTGCTGGACATACATGCCACTTTGTTGGTTTTGTCATGTCGGGGTTCATTTGTGAAATTGGCAACAGAAATAACTGATAAGTAACAAATTAATCTTAGGCATTATGACAGTGTGCTTGATTCTTTGAATCAGCACCTGTTACAAAGATCAGAAATGGATTAAGACAGCTTAAACCTCAGGCTCTGCTATGAAGGGCAATGGGCGGAGCTTAAATTTTCAATGGTGTAAAATTTGAAATTTTCATGGCAACCATCTGGCAGAATATTCGTATTTGATACTGACCATTGATTTCTTACAGCTATACAGGTAAAATCTCCGGATATCCTTCGGCAGTTCTCCGAAACTAGACGACAACAGGCGATAAGCGCAGGTGTCAGATTAATCCCTTAGGCTAAATACTCTTATCTCCGTCAAGATAAAAAATTGAACTTTATGGCTTTAACTGAATTTCATTCCCGAGTCAGTTGACGAAAAATCTAATTTCGGTAGAAGGGGAAGGTATAATACATGAGTCAGTCTTACAACTCAACTCTTTTTTTTCGGGGGGGGGGGGGGAGGGCGGGGGGGAGATAATTCTAAAACTATACGATAGAAGACAACTTATATACTGTGATTAAAGGATTAGTTCATTATTTGAGTCTCTAATTTCGTATCGTAGGTGAAACTTTAAACCGACCGCACAAACAAACAAACAATATGATTTCTTTAAGTTTGTACCTCGGTGAAAAAATAAATAAAGAAATAAATCGAAGAGTATATGAAAGTAACCAGGTGATAAACGAATTAACCCATTAATGCCTGGCGTCTTATATATAGAGCATAGGCAAACAGTGTAGACCAAGATAAGACGCAGGAAAACACGGCGTCTTCACACGCTCTACACTGTTTGCATTACACAAATGGGTATTTCTCCTATAAAAAAGATCAGAATAAACTAAGCCAGACACCCCTAAATTGACAAATGGATACTTTCATTTGATAGGGGATAGAACATGCCACTTGGCAAAAATGGGTTAATCAATGAAATAAAGAAATGTTCTATATTTGATGTCTTAATTTCAAAGTAAATAGATAAAAAAAATTCTGTATTTTAATTCCTTCATTTCAACTTAAACAGTTATTTCAGAGTAGTCCTGGTTGCTCAGTGGGTTAGGCGCTTGCTTACTGATCAAGCGGACCCGGCGGGTTTGAGCCCCGCTTGAGGCGAGAATCTTTTCTACCGTAAAAGGGGTTCCATTGCACACAGCCTTTCATAATCACTCTGCCGTCGTCTTGATATAACTGAAATACTGTTGAACAGGACGTAAAATCAGAAATCATCCAACCATCAGTTATTTCATGATTTTTCTCTACGCGCTCTGACATATAGTTTTGAGTATTATAAATTAATCTCGAGCCATTCACACTATTAATTTCAATGTAATAATAAGAAAATCATTCGTTTCATTTACTCCATGTTTGTAAAATCTCGCCATTTATCGAGATAAGACGCGTTACTTGAGCATTAGGCGCATGGGCGGAAACAATGTGAAAAAGGTTTTTTCCCATATTGCCTTCGTCGTCTTTAGACAATATATATTTGACCGCGACAAAACACAATATACAAAGTGGCATGTGCTCTAAGCGAAGACTCAGATCAGTCTCGGCATCCGCCAAGTATGATGAGTCCACGCTGTTGGCAGGTAGGTAGCTTAGACTCTAAGCTACCTTTTAAGCGCATAGCGGAGACTCTAATCAGAATGGGCGAAGGTCAGGCGGATCTGAGTCTTCGCTGGTCGCACATGTCACTTTGTTTGTTTTGTCATGTCATGGCTCATTTATTGCGACACGGTACTGTGGACGCGTGTCGTGTCATTTGTAATGTTTATTTAACCCCGATGAATACCCCAGTTACATAAATCGACGAAGAGTAATAATCGAATTTGAGCCTTGTTGAAGTATTTTCACTTTACACATATGAGAAAACAAAAAAGGTGTTAACATGAAGACCGTCTGAAAAAAAACACCAACAAACAAAAATAACTTAACGCTACAAAAGTATGCAGCTTTCTGGTTCTTACGAAGAAAACTCTACTTCATCTAAAGTCCGCAAATGTTTATTTTCAAACCCAAACAACAAATAAGCAAAAATAAAGTTCTTCTTATGTACCAAAGCAGGCATCCCTTCCAAAGAAATCGAGAAATAAAAAATAATAATAATAAAAAGATACTGAAAAATAACATTACAAAAATAATAAAAAAAAAGAAAAAAATGACAATTTAATAAATTATTAATTTGTTAATATAAAGACAACTAGATAATACAATTTCATAAAGTTCATAATAAACATAAGTAGTAAAAGTGTTTTGCTAACATACTACTGATTTTCAGGCGAATTCAGACAAATGATTACAGATACGTGGAGAGAGCGAGAGAGAGAGAGAGACATGGAATGAGAGAGAGAGATTCAGAGAGAGAGAGAGATTCAGAGAGAGAGATATATACTTAGTGTGGCTCTTTGCCTCGCAAAAACAATCGTTAATGAGCAACTACTGAGCAAAAGCTCAATTTCGAAACACACCGACATTAGTTTACTAATAGGCATTTGTCAATCAAAAGATAATTGTCTTTCCATTCGGCACCAGTGATATGAATTATTTCACAAGTTAAAAGAAGTTTGCCGATCGACTTTTTAGACCGGATCGAAGACTGAAATTTGAATATGTTTGCATCAATTATTTTTCGGACGCACGCCTTCAATTTCATTCTTACATCAGAAAACTTTGGTCTACATTATAGGGCAGCTCTGGACCAGAAAAAAAATATTCTTTCACCTTTTGGTTTCAATCAGGCTGGATGAACCTACATTTGCATAATTTAGCTACTTGAAAATTCATTACTACAATATCCAGTCATAAATTGTGTATCATATAATCTTCGCCCAAGGCTATTACCTAAAGCCGCGTCGTCTCTCGCCGAAGTTTTGACGGAAACGCACGGAAACGACCGGCATACAAAAATCATTAATCAAAATTTGAACAAATAATGAAAAAAGACCATTTTATCATTTAGCTAGACTAATAAAAATTACACCAGATAAAAATATATTCTTTCTTTTCTTCTGATCCATTTGTGATGCATAACATTTTGTATCAGTTTGATTCTAAATAAGCGGTCGAATTTGTGTGCCCTAGTTGTTTTACGGAGATTTTGTTATTTGTTTAATTAAATTATATACCTCTAGATAATCACCCAAAAAAGACCATTTTGTACTGGTGCTAGAATCAAAATTAAAACACGATATTAAAGATGAAGAATTTTACTTTCTGATACCGTTTGTGATGTAAAAATATATTTAGAAGAATAAAAGTTATTAAGGGATAATGAAATTTCCCCATATAACCCGTGTATACCAAATTGGTTCACACCTGTAGAAGTACAAGTACGCAGTTTCTTCACTATGAGAATAACTTAGATCATTTTGAGATTATTAGCAGGCTTTCTTGGAATTTTACATATGTACTAAACATTTTCCTTGTGATAGTATACAAATTTAAAGCTCTAAATTCTCATGCCAGTCAGTGTGATTCAGGTAATTTTTATTGCAAAATCTAGCGTAATATCAGTTAAAATTTGAGATTTGACGCCAGTCACATGACCATAACAAACTAAAAGTAGTTACACACATGGTTAAAGCAACACCTCAGTGTACTCTGATAGTACAGATAACTTGCCCAACTTGCTGTCATTAAATCATATGAAACTAAAATTCTGATTATGAAGGTCCCAGAGAGTATGGAGATAATAATTCCTCTAAAGATTTTCTTGTACCACAAATGAGTATATAATCCATTATTCACAAATGTAGCTAAAATAAAATGAATTTATACTATTCGATAATTATGTCTTTTTAGAAACTACACTTTCTATACAATGAACATTCAAACATTTACGTCACAACATGATCCATGTTCATAGTAAATATAATCCATAGGATTGCAAATATGTATTGCCATTATGTCCCATGAAATGATCTTAAAAACTTGATTGTAAACGGATCAGTACAAAGTTACACGTATTTACAGTTACTTATGTTCCACATTTCAATAGTTGGATGGATGGCTCGATTTTAAATCCTTTCGAAAGTATTTCAGTTATAATGGGACGATGGGAAGGTGATAATGAAAAGCTTTGTGCACCGGAACCCAGTTTATGGTTGAATGGATTGCCGCCTCGAGTGGGACTCCAACTTGGGACGGTGGGATCAGCAGGCCTGCTGAGGCACTGGGGCTCCTCCACATTATGGATCATTAATGCTGATTCCACAGAGTATAACAATCTAACGAAAGTTACAATATAATTTATTGCCCATATATGGTCTTCCTGGTGGAATAGGAAACAGGGATCTTGACATTATTTCATGCACTGTCCATACAATCGATTCATCTTTCGGTTAAACAGTCTTGCTTTCCTACTAAGATAATAAGGATGTTTCCATGCTTGCTTACTATCGAGCATCTGCCAAAATATTTCTATATCTTACTTTTCGAAGCTCAGAGTTTCTATTATGGGCAGATATACCATTTCCTAGCCAAGACTGCCTGTTAGCAGTAACGCATGGGTTGTAGAAACGATGGCGACACCCTTCAAATGCGTCCTCATCGTCGCAACTGCCATTTTCATCATCATCATCATCGCCAACACTGTCGTAGTCCCCTTCATTTCCATCATTTTCACCTCGCCTATCATTATTGTTCCCAATCCGGGCATCAGGACCTTCATTTTCATCATTAGAAACAGCTCTGACATTATCATCTCCATCATAGGCCCCAGATCTGTTATAATCATAACCATCACTGTCACTAAGGCTTCTGTGTGTGTGTGTGTGGGGGGGGCAACCTGACACCACCACATGTGTTCTTTCCACATCGCATGAACCTGACACACATTCATGAGACTGTTGTCGTGTATTCTTTCCATATAATGGTCAAATGCTTTTTTTATGTCAATAAGTTGTGGGAGGTGAGTCTCAGATTTAAACAGGTCTGCAGGCCTGGTGACTACAATACCTTATTTTACAATACGGAAAAATATCTGTCATGATGACACCACCGATTGTTTAACCGTACAATCAGGCAAACGGATAATCTTTTTTGTAACACCTCAAGGTATAAGTCAAACCTTGGTACTTTGGTAAAAGAAATGACGACGAAGAGTGGTTTGCAGTTATTTTTATCTAATTCTAAAGAATATATAATCTACAAAGCATATGTCTAATTAAGCCAAAAAGCTAACTAAATGAATATAAAACACAAAGTATACAAAAATCTAACTAATGCCAGCCTTATATTGTAGGACAATATGGACCTTAAAATGAGGGAGAGATTTAAAATTTCATATATATAGCTTATGATTAATGAAATCAGGTTTTGGAGAGTTATACAAAGTTAGAAAGAAAGTCAGGGGATCTGGATGTTCTTTGTTTGCTTTGAATTTCATGGTATCTTTTAGTTTTTGATAATAACCAAAAACTCAATTGCAGACTTTGTATCCCCTGTCACTACGCACTGCTATCGCATGCTTCAAGGAAGATCTCTCCTTTCATAGTGCAGTGACAAAAGACAAAAAGGTGCACTAAATTTTCACTGATAGAATTAAATGATGTTGAAATTTACATTACAATGCTCACATTACAACACATTACTTTTGGGAGAACCTCTCCCTTCATGAGCTGAAAGCATCATCATGTAAATTCAATAAAAAGGAATTTGAAATCACAATATTTAATTGTCTGAGTCTCAGAAATAAAGTTTCACCCCAAAATTATTCAGTTCAGTAGCCTTAACTGCCAAATGGGAATCTTGCATTCTAGGAAGTATCACTCCCTTCATATATGACAGCAAGAAAACTGAAAATCTGTTTATTTTATAATATCTCAAAAAAAATTCAAATTATTCTGATGGCTAATATCTATTTTCTTTGTGCAAACTTTAAAAAGTTTCTGCTCACAGTTATTCCATTGTCAGGTGAATTAGATCATTCATCCATTCTTAGGGAATCTCCCTGCCTGACATGAAAAATATATTCACTTAAATTCTTTATTGAAAATACTCAGCAAAACCAAAACTAAATATAAACTAAATAACTATTCAAACGACTCAGAACAATCTTCTTACCTAATTCTTTTCCCAAAACTAAGTTATTATTCTTTATTTAAAACAAAGTTATTTTTCTTTGTGAAAAATTAACCCCTCAGTATTTCTAAGTTTTTGCTCTTGCTGTAGATCTCACAGCTCAAATCTGAATTCAGCTGGGTCAGCAGGCTCTTTTATGCATATTAATGGTAGAGTCCAAACCCCCCCCCCCCCAAATAATGGACTATTCCAACATAGGAAATTAATAAAATTTCAAGGGAAAATACATATACTGTTTTCTCATTGGTCCAAATTACCCTGAAAACATTAAATTCTAAAAAACGAATTATTCATAATTTGAAACATAACCCATATGATAAAAACTCATTCACTAGCTTTATCAAAATATATGAAAATTCTGAAAAAATTCCAGTAGTAGAGAATTTCATCAAAAACAAAACAGTTTGACCTAATTACTTATGCAGGATTACATCATTTATTCAAAATGGCTGCTCTGAAACATTGGCACCACTTAACAAAACTAAATTGCTTAATATTAATGAAAACAAACACTTCTCATCAAAATTATAAAACTAAGTTAATTTTCTCCTGGACCACCATTTATCTGGCAAGTTGCATGGCATGACATTTAGTATTTACTGAAATAGAATGTTTACAGCAAAATTGCTTATTAGTAGGTCATGAGCCCAAACATTTGAAATATTGGAGACATGCAAAACTCCAGTCTCAGTCTTTCTTTCTCAATATCTTACAACCTTAATGCCTAAAAACAGGATTCCCAACAGAACCTCATTATTTAAAAACTTCCTTTGCTGGATTAATGAATTTATAAGAGATCACTGACTCTTGTGCAACAAGGGAGATAATCTTATATACAAAAACATAAGCATATACAAAACATACTAGACAAACAATGATCACAATATTGCATTTATAAGAAATAGCATTTTCTCGATTTCGTCCTCGAAATCACATTCAGACATTTATTCAAATACTGTATTTTTATGCTCATTTTGTGATCATCTTTGTCAATGACTATAATATCAAATTGTCAAACGATATAAGAAATGCAAAAATATAAAACAACAGATATGATTGGCACTTGGGACTTAATGAATCAAAAACTTCGTGAGAGATAGAGTATGTAATGAAATGATTTATAGACAGATGTCAAATATTCACCTATAATAAGAAAATAATGAAATGGAATGAAAATCTACATGATTTTCAATTTTGAGAATGATGAAAATATTTCTGAGCATCTTAGACGGAATGTTTTTTTTTTTTGTTTTTTTTAAGAAAACAAATGACTAGAATTATTCAACGTTCTGCAAAATACAAATAAGAAGTGTTGGACGAATGCATGATGTAAATTCTGTATGAAAAAGTAAAGAAGTATACAAAATATGCACTCTAAGTGGAATACATATCAATACTGATTAAATCGAACACTTGTCTGGTGGAAAACAGAGAAAATGCCTGAAGTGTTTGAAAGTACTAAAACCTGGTAACCAGAAAATCACATGAACTGTATGAAATTCTGATACACAGACGGCTTCAGACAAGTCCTAGCCTTCATGTACATGTACAAATATGATACTTAATAAAAGGTAATGTTGTTCTAAAGCTGATATAAAAATACTCTCTGTTAAAAAAAAACAATGATAAGATATAAAACTATATACAATATATGGACAAAAATATTGATACTTTCTTTACTAGATATATTTTAGTAACTTTGGTAAAATTTAATCATATTACTGAAATATGTTAAAACCTATATTTGGAATTTAAAACATAATACCAAAGCTTTAAATTTTCATACTGTTCCTTTTTAAGAAATAATATTAGATTTTACTAACCAAATGTATTTAATCATAAACAAAACCTGAATTTAAAACTAATACCATTTTTTTTTTTAAATCTCAAATATGTCCATTAAACAAAATTTTTTATAATCGAAACAGTTTACTGAATAAACTGACTTGTTTACACATCTTAACTAAACTAAAACACATTTACATGTATTTTAACACATCCAGTTGCTGTTGTTACAGGAAAATATTTAACTTCCAGTCCAGACAAAAGTGCAAATGTCCACAATAGACTGCAAATGCAGAGGAAGTCTGATTCAAGTCTCCCAGGTGACAAGTCAGTAGGGCTATAGGATTTTTAGGACACATCCACTCATCACTCACAAACTCTCACATACGGGTCAAACTCAGGGTCCCCCGTCCCCCAACTATAGGACAAATATAGGATTATAGGGAAAAACATGGCACCCGGAGACACCTTATTGTAGTCAATCCTCTGCATGTCTAGTTTCAGTCACTCTGTCTTCCCTTACTTAAATGCTGTTGGTAATGTTAGAACTTCAAGAAAAAACACTTGTTCAATACATTTCCCAATAACAACAGCAGTAGGATTATCAAACTTGAGGAAATGTATGATGCATAGCTGTTTTGGATCTTGTATACACAATTGTCATCTGCATACAGATCTTAAAATCTGTACATGTTCAAAACTTACAAGTCACAAGGTATAGAATGATATACATCTATACACACAAAAGAACAAAATGAAACTAGAAACACCATTCTTACACCAGAATGGCTCGTATAGAGCTATACTCTATACAGTCACAACAATCCACTTCTAGAAAACAAGGTTTTTACCTCTATTTCCAGACAGCAGACATCTTTAACAACGGGTGTAAATCACCATGACTTATCCCCAAAAATGCATAACAACATTTTGCATTAACCAAAATGCAAAACCAAAATATGACACATATTAGTGTTCTGCAAGATCCTCCACTGCGTATGCATCAGTTTTCCTTTCAGCATATCAGAACATAATTATATACAAACTATAGAAAAATAAATATGAAGAATACCGTAAAACTGGGAACATTTCGTAATTGTCAACCCTGATTGGCCAGTAGTATCAGAAAATATATTGTATGAAACCACACTCGTGAACATGTGTATGCCTTTGTAACTTTAAAATGATTTTGAAATTATGATTTGCATCTCACAGCATTTTATAAAATATGACTATAGCAAATAAAACCTGTTATACAGCACCAGAAGTACCAAAATGCTTTTAGTACACAGACAGGAGCATACCAGATCACACCCAGCGTGAGCGAAACTTTTTGAAACATGTTTTTTTTTTTTAAATAAACAAATTTTAGTGAAGATTTCGAATAAACTTAAACATCAGAAAAGGAACTTATCAGATATTTTTTTATTTATTGATTTTTTAAATAAAAATGAAATAAAATTTGGTTGTTTGTTTACAATAATGGAAATATTGACATGTTACCAAATTAATTAAATAAATTTTCCAAAACTAATTTTCTAAAATACCTGTAACTAACTATCTTATCTTTTGTGTCTTTTGTTGTAGCTGGTCTTTGCATCTTCCATTGATCTTTTCCAGAGCTTCTAATTTCTGCTTACGGTGGTGTTTCTTTCTGGCACGGTCACCTGACTCTGTACCTTCTTTGGTGGTTCAGGAAACAGTGGAGGACCTGATGGCATTTCATCCTGGCACTGTCTCCGGCAATCTTCGAACCCATATAATGCCGACTCGTTCGGCATGCCCATGTCCGGTACCATTAACTCGTTCGACAGACTTTCATTGATTCTCTTTAAGGTCTGAACTTCATCTTTTAACTTCTTATTTCCTTGGGTCAAGGATTCCAGTAGTGTGGCTTCATCTTCAAGGTGCTCTGTCTGGCAACTTTGTTCAGAAGTTAACTTTGGGGAGTCGTTCAAAAGCATCCAATCATTAAAGTCTAGAACATCTGGCCTCATTTCTAGATAATCAACAGCTTTGGCCTTTCCTTTTGAGAACTTTTGTACTTCCATCTGAGAAGCAGGCCTCATATAATCTTCTACTACCACTCCATGATTTGCCATCAAAAAAGGACCATGGCATGTACTGTTGTTCTGATGCCGCTGCATCCCCTTCTCGGTCGCCCTCACAATTCCACAGCCACATTGCATAGGCGGATTTAGCTTCAAATGAGCCTCGAAGATATGAAGATAGACAGCATCTATAAAGCCCAAGAACTGGCACACCAGACAGATATGTTGCCTTTGGAGTTTGCCCATTCTGAAATAACAAGACCAACATTGTAGGAGAGCTTGTCATTCTGAGACTTTTATGAATGAAATTGCATTGACTTTCTTTCTAATGTTCACCTATTTTCCATTTATGCAAAGTGGGACCAATGGGATGGCATTAGTTTTACAATATCAGAAGAAGAGTAACATTATGATTTATTTTGTATCTGTTTCTGCAACTTGACAATCCACTTTGGAACAGTTTCACTTTCATATTTCTTTAATCTGTCATGGTGGACTACCAACTTAGTCTTTTTCCCTTGAATCTCATAGACTGATGCACTGCAGCACTTGGTAATCAGAAAAGGTCCTGAGTATATTACATCCAGTTTTTTCCCAGCAGCTTCTTTCTTATACACCATATCCCCAATTTCATAGCCATACTCTACGGTTCTACTGTCGTGATCTCGGGATTGTCTTTCAGCCGCTGCATTTAGATTTTTACGAATTATGTGGAAGCATTCCTCCATCTTGTTCCTTAACTCTGCCACATATTCGTGAATGTCAGATGGATCCTCTGCTCTAGGGAAAGGAAACAGGATGTGCATGTTGGGACTGTACCCTGTAGCTGGATGAGGAGTTGCCCTGTAAGCTGCTAAAAGCAGTCCAATATACCTATCCCAGTCTTGATGATTTCGACTTACAAATTTCTTCATGCGACCAAGTGTTCCATTGAACCTTTCGATTAAACCATTTGAGCTGGGTCTGTAAGCAATAGTCCTTGTCTTCTTAACTTGCAGTAATTCCAATACCTCCTTAAATAATTGGCTTTCAAAATTTCTTCCTTGGTCTGAGTGGATTTCAAGAGGAATTCCGAACCGGGAAATGAACTCCAAAACAAGTTTGTGAGCTACAGGTTCTGCTTTTTGACTTGGTAAGGCATACGCTTCCATCCAACGAGTAAAATAGTCACCTATGACGAGTATGTACTTGTTTTTTCTGTGTCGAAAGTGGAAGAGGTCCCATGACATCGATCCCTATTCTGTCCAGCGGATATCCCACTAAATATTTCTTTAACTTTGCTTTAGGCCGCTTGGCAAGATTCTTTCCTCTATTACACTGATTGCATTTTCTTACATGTAAACGAATATCAGTGGCCATGCTGTACCAGAGAAATTTCTGCCTTATTCTCTGTATAGTCTTGTTTACTCCAAAATGGCCTGCAAGAAGTATATCATGATTGTTCCGGATAATTTCATTTCTTATGGTTTTTGGCACAAGAAGTTGAAGTGTCACCCTATTATCTGGGTGATATGTCCATCTTTTCTGATATAGTATCCCTTTACGCCTGATAATATTTTCTGAGTTCAGCCAATACTTCCTAACAGCTGGACTGTATTGAGCTACTCCTCTCGTGATGGTAGTTCTTTCATATCCATCCAAGCATGAAGAATTTCTAAGTCAATGTCTTCGCTCTTCAATCTCTGTATGTCCTCTATGGTATAGCTAGGGACAAACATTGTTTCAGGGCTAATCTTAGTGTCATTTAAACCTTCTGCATCACTCACAGGTGATGTACTTTCTATCCGAACTTTTTCCTTCTTAACCTGACCCCGGGTAAAAGCCCTGAGACATTCGCTTTCTTCTTCCGAGAACTTTTTCTGCATAATTTTGGCCTTGGGCACAGTGACACCTAAGTCAACAACATCGTCAACTTCTTCAAAGAACTGCTGCCAGTCCTTATTGTTCTGGTGACATGCCGAACATCTCTCAGTTTCTTCAGCTGAATGAGTACATTTACTTTCCTCATAGTCTTTCCTGGAAAGTCCGTCGGCATTACCATGCCTAGCACCAGCTCTGTGTTGGATGACAAAGTCATATTGTGCGAGTACTTCGAGCCAACGAGCCACTTGTCCCCGTGGATCCTTAAACTCAAACAGCCACCTTAACGAACCATGGTCAGTTCTGAGAAGGAATTGTTGTCCAAGCAAATAGTGACGAAAATGGTTTACAAAGGTAATAACGGCCAGTAACTCTTTCCGAGTAACACTGTACTTTTCTTGTTGTGCATTTAATCTCTTTGAGGCATAGGCTATTACTCTTTCCCTGCCATCCTGATTCTGTGAAAGAACCGAGCCAATTCCTACGTTAGAAGCATCGCAGTCCAAAATATACCGCAATCCAGGCCTTGGATATGCATGCACCGGGGCTGTACATAATCGCTCTCTCAGTGTTTCAAAAGCATTTTGACATGCCTCATCCCAGAAGAACTTAACATTTTCTTGGTAAGCTGTATCATTGGTGAAGCAATGTGGCTGAAATTGGCTATATACTGTCTATAATATGAACACAGGCCCAGCAATTTCTGTATTTCTTTTACACTTCTTGGCTCATTCCATTTCATTACTGCCTCTACGGTTTTAGGATTAGGTCTGATTCCTTCTTGGCTAACCACATGCCCTAGAAACAAAACTTCTGTTCTAAAGAGTTCACACTTTGAAGGTTTCGTTTTTAAGCCAGCTTTGAGAAGCCGTCTGAACACTTCGTCAAGTCTCTCAATATGCTCATCGAAGTTAGATGCTATTACTATAATATCGTCTAAGTACACTAGCAAAATGTCCCACTGGAGACCACGCATAATTAGTTCCATACAACGCTGGAAAGTTCTCGGGGCATTACACAATCCAATTGGCATAACAGAGTACTAATAGAGGCCGTGCTTTGTTATGAAAGCCGTCTTATTTCTGTCTTCTTCTGCCAACTCAAGTTGCATGTGTGCACTTTGTAGATCAATCGTGGAGTAAATTTTTGATGACGCAAGACAATACAAACACATGTCTATACGTGGGAGAGGATATGCATCTTTTACAGTGCGTTCATTTAATTTGCGGTAGTCTATGCAGACTCTGACATCCCCGGTCTTCTTACGAACAAGCACGAGGGGGGAACTCCAGGCTGAATTGGAAGGTTGTATTGCACCAGATGCCAGCTGTTCCTGTAAGTACTTTTCTTCTTCTCCTTCAAAGCCTTGCGGTGTTCGCCTTAATGGTTGTCTTACTGGTGCAGCCTCTGCTGTGTCTATTCTGTGTTTTTACACGGAGCATTTCCCTAATTCTGTATTGGTCTTTGCAAATGCATCTTGATATTTTGTCAATAAATCAGCCAGTTTCACCTTTTGCTGTTGGTTTAATGAGCCCACACTGTTCTCATATAAGTCCTTCAAATGACTAGGGACATTTTGCGAGTTTATTTTATGCCTTTTTGTCTCCTTTGACACTTCTGTTGAAAATTCTTCTTGGATTTCATTAATGATAGAGAATTGATTTTCAAAAGACTCCAATTGTTTCCTTGTTGTAGAATGAGAATACATGTATTTTTCATCTTGTACTGTTCTTTGATGCCCATCCTCATGACATTTTAGCCTACATATCCCAATTCCTTCTTCATGTGCTGAAATGTCGGACATTGTTCCCATTTGCATTAAACTACCAACAGACTGTAAGGTCCCCAAAACAAATCCCTTCTTCAGTCGTACGGGTGCTGAGCTATGATTCATCATCTTCACGGGTATTTTATTTGACACCGGCTTGATAACACTCCTTGCTATCATGACCATATCCTTGGTTTCATTGGTAGCTTCAAATATGTAAGTCCTGTTTTCATCTTCGGCAACCGAATTGCATCTGCCTCTCATAATAAACTCTGATTGAGCCGGTATGGTGACTGCTCTCGAAACTTTTACTTGTGCTGTACTATCATGGGAACGAATTACTTCACATTCTACCCACTGCTCCCAACCTGCAAGCCACGTTTAGTATTCAGTGTAATGTCCATTTCATCAATCAGGTCTCATCCTAATAAGATTTCATCTCTGATGGGAGCCACATAGACAGGCCAGGTAAAGTGACTATCACCAATCTTAAATTCAACATCTATAACACCACAAGTTTTCATTTCTCGCCCAGCTTCAGCTACCACAAGTCCACGCTTAGCTTTCTGCAGTTTTGGTTTCATATTTTCTGGAAATATGTCATATAACCTCTCGCTGAGAACGGTTACTTCTGCCCCAGTGTCAACTATGGCTTTTGCTGGTATTTCTTGTACATTTAATAATGCTTTGATTGTTACTGCCCTGACTCGATCAATAATTATTTGCAAATCAGACTCATTCTGGGCGATTTGTTCTTCCAGATTTTCCTCTTTTTTAGACACCTCTCTATCAAGCAATGTGGGTTCTTGAACATCATTCTGGTCAAATGTTGAAATAAGGTACTGTCGTCTCTTATGTCGCTTTGTTTTTGTTGTGTTTTGGCCATTTCTTCCAGCTTCCTGAGAACCTCTTCTAAAATTGGGACTGAGCCTTGGCCAACAGACTCAGTCCTTTGATGTTTTCCGCTTCCTTGGCTTCTGTTTTGGTACTGGAAAACTTTTCCTTTGAGGCAGTCGATACAGTGCCTCTGTCATTGTTTTGGCACCGAGAAGCGATATGGCGCTCGGCGTGGCATTTGTAGCCGATAACTTTCCTCCTTTCTGGTCGTTTTGGCATGATCTCATCCTTGCCATTTTCGTCAGAAGCATCTTTTGCTATCTCTGGAGTAACAGTTTCGTCTCGGAAGAGCTTTTCAATACTCATTTTTAAGTCTCTGCCAAACTGGATGAGCCGCTCTTCTGTTACAAACTTTTTTCCATTGATACGTCGAATTTCTGAATCAAGGGAACTACAGTTAAGGACTGGATAAGCCATTCTCACCTCTTCAAAGGTAGTTATTTGACGTGCGTTTGTCTTCTTTCGTGTCGATTCTTTGCAGCATTCATGCCATGCTATCATGTTGATAGCCTCCGTCAGACTGCGTGGCTTTCTGATCAAAACTTCATATGCTATTGTTTGGTCAGGTAGTCCCTGAAGGAAATGGTGGATAGTCATCTGTGTAAAAGTTTCTGTGCATCCAATGTCTGGATACCCTTTAGCCATTAGAGTTCTAACTCTGGCAGCATAATCTTGGATAGTTTCTTTGGAACTCTTCCTTATATTGTTCAGACTTGCTCTGACTGTCTCAGCAGGTGTACTATGGGTAAATCTGTCTCGTAACGCTTGTACAAATAAGTCCAGATTTCCTCTTATTTCTGGCCCCACACTTGTGGCAAAGTTCATTGCCTCATCTTTAAGACATAGTAATAACTGTTCTCTCTGCTTATCATTTGACCAGTTGTAACGCCGTGCCAACAATTCAAATTTTAGCCAAAAAGAATTCCATTCATCATTTCTTCTTGAAAAGGATGGGAAAAATGGCCGTGGTTCATTAGATAACAGATGATCCAGCAGCCTGATCTCTGGTCTCTGTGCTTCATTTGGCTGACTAGGCCTGTTCCATCCTGCTCGCTCTTGATATCTGGAGTGGTGTTGAGGGCGAAGTCTGTCATAGTCAAAATCACTTGAAAACCTGTTTCTTTCACCCTCAAATGTTTCTCTATGCCTAGGCCTGTTAATGCCCATTCTTGGAGGTTGCTCTTTCCTTTGAGGATAATCCCCCTCGAACTGGGTATATTCCGTCTTGAAAGAAGTTCTTGTTCCTCATCATTACGCTGATCCAATCTTTCAGCAGGTCTCCTCATCTGAGAAGGCATATTGTCTCCCAAATAATCTCTAAGTGTATGCTGAAAGTCCCTAGGCGTTTCAAAGTTAACTCGAGGTGGTCTCCACACTGGTGATGGCATTCTGTCTCGGCCTCTAGTGGGAGAAGACTGACGTGATGTACGTGGGGAACTTTGAGATCTTGGTGCATTGGGAACAAGTTCAAATGGAATAGTTTCATCCTCTTGTGACTCATGTCTTGAGGAATTGGGTGGTTCACCCTGCCTATCTTCTGCAGCCTCCCTGCTGTCATCAGATTCCGACCCTTCGTCGACTTGACCATTAGCTTCTGCTCGAGATGGTCCGCCTACTGTCCTCGAGCGTAGATCCATGTTTTACGGTATGCTTTCAGTCTCAACCAATTTGTAATTCAGCAAGCAGCAACCCTTTATATGCAACAAGAGATATTTTACTGATGGCTAACTTTATCAAGTTGAAGGCTACTGTCGAGCCTTACCAAAAGCTAGTATCTCTTCAGACACTCACACAAAGTACTGCTTGCAAACAAGCCTAATACCTGGCAAATTTTAAGCTTCCAACAACAGCTTCAGGTACCAAATACTTTTTGCTTGTAATAATGATTTTATTTTAATTTTCCACCAGTTAAGAGACCAAGAACACTGAAGTGATCTTATCAGATCGAAGTCCATTGACAGGCCTAATTCAGTGTTGTAGCTGATCCCTTAAATGATAAATACCAAAAATTTTATCTACAATTGAGGCTCACTGCACCCCAGCTGTAATATTTCAGTTATGAAAGACTGTGTTCACCCACACGTTTTTTGTTTCTATCCGTAGTATACAGCCAAAGTTACGGAATAACCTAAAAAAGTAAACACAAGTAAGATACTTAGCTCAGAAGATTAACAATAGCGTATCACAACAGTCCACAGCTTAGTGATACAGTACTGCAATCTTCTAAGCGACTCTGCAGAATAAATTGAAAGATAGAAGATAGTGGGTGGGGAGGGAGCAATTGACACCAGTCAGATTTGACTGCTTTCAGGTTAGAAAGAAAATTTTTGACAAATTTAAAATTTATATTGCAGGACTGCAGCCTCTTCGCTTTCACCTAAAATTTTTGCTTCCAACAGGCACTTTTGTTTGAGCAGTTCTTCAATTTTTTCTTCTTTCTGTTTAAGTAGTAAATCTACCTTTTCCGTATACAGCTTAAATGTGGCAGCATAGTTATGTTCCTGAATATGAAAGTGTTGCAAAAGATTCTGCCTTTCTATATGTAACTGATCAAGTGTCTGTTTTAAGTTAAATATTTCTTCCCGTAAGTCACTCATTGTGAAAATATTAAAAACCAATATCCCTCTTCTGACACCAGAAATTTAGTGTGGGAGGTGAGTCTCAGATTTAAACAGGTCTGCAGGCCTGGTGACTACAATACCTTATTTTACAATACGGAAAAATATCTGTCAGGATGACACCACCGATTGTTTAACCGTACAATCAGGCAAACGGATAATCTTTTTTGTAACACCTCAAGGTATAAGTCAAACCTTGGTACTTTGGTAAAAGAAATGAAGACGAAGAGTGGTTTGCAGATAATTTTTATCTAATTCTAAAGAATATATAATCTACAAAGCATATGTCTAATTAAGCCAAAAAGCTAACTAAATGAATATAAAACACAAAGTATACAAAAATCTAACTAATGCCAGCCTTATATTGTAGGGCAATATGGACCTTAAAATGAGGGAGGGATATAAAATTTCATATATATAGCTTATGATTAATGAAATCAGGTTTTGGAGAGTTATACAAAGTTAGAAAGAAAGTCAGGGGATCTGGATGTTCTTTGTTTGCTTTGAATTTCGTGGTATCTTTTAGTTTTTGATAATAACCTAAAACTCAATTGCTGACTTTATATCCCCTGTCACTACGCACTGCTATCGCATGCTTCAAGGAAGATATCTCCTTTCATAGTGCAGTGACAAAAGACAAAAAGGTGCACTAAATTTTCACTGATAGAATTAAATGATGTTGAAATTTACATTACAATGCTCACATTACAACACATTACTTTTGGGAGAACCTCTTCCTTCATGAGCTGAAAGCATCATCATGTAAATTTAATAAAAAGGAATTTGAAATCACAATATTTAATTGTCTGAGTCTCAGAAATAAAGTTTCACCCCAAAATTATTCAGTTCAGTAGCCTTAACTGCCAAATGCAAATCTTGCATTCTAGGAAGTATCACTCCCTTCATATATGACAGCAAGAAAACTGAAAATCTGTTTATTTTATAATATCTCAAAATAAATTAAAGTTATTCTGATTGCTAATATCTATTTTCTTTGTGCAAACTTTAAAAAGTTTCTGCTCACAGATATTCCATTGTCAGGTGAATTAGATCATTCATCCATTCTTAGGGAATCTCCCTGCCTGACATGAAAACTATGTTCACTTAAGTTCTTTATTGAAAATACTCAGCATTTAAACCAAAACTAAATACAAACTAAATAAACTATTCAAACGACTCAGAACAATCTTCTTACCTAATTCTTTTCCCAAAACTAAGTTATTATTCTTTATTTTAAACAAACTTATTTTTCTTTGTGAAAAATTAACCCCTCAGTATTTCTAAGTTTTTGCTCTTGCTGTAGATCTCACAGCTCAAATCTGCAGAGTGAATTCAGCTGGGTCAGCAGGCTCTTTTATGCATATTAATGGTAGAGTCCAAAACAAACAAATAATGGACTATTCCAACACAGGAAATTAATAAAATTTCAAGGGAAAATACATATACTATTTTCTCAATGGTCCAAATTACCCTGAAAACATTAAATTCAAAAAAACGAATTATTCATAATTTAAAACATAACCCATATTATAAAAACTCATTCACTAGCTTTATCAAAATATATGAAAATGCTGAAAAATATCCAGTTGTAGAGAATTTCATCAAAAACAAAACAGTTTGACCTAATTACTTATGCAGGATTACATCATTTATTCAAAATGGCTGCTCTGAAACATTGGCACCACTTAACAAAACTAAATTGCTTAATATTAATGAAAAGAATTACTTCTCATCAAAATTATAAAAACTAAGTTAATTTTCTCCTGGACCACCATTTATCTGGCAAGTTGCATGGCATGACATTTAGTATTTACTGAAATAGAATGTTTAAAGCAAAATTGCTTATAAGTAGGTCATGAGCCCAAACATGTGAAATATTGGAGACATGCAAAACTCCAGTCTCAGTCTTTCTTTCTCAATATCTTACAACCTTAATGCCTAAAAACAGGATTCCCAACTGAACCTCATTATTTAAACACTTCCTTTGCTGGATTAATGAATTAATAAGAGATCACTGACTCTCGTGCAACAAGGGAGATAATCTTATATACAAAATTATAAGCATATACAAAACATACTAGACAAACAATGATCACAATATTGCATTTTCTCACAAAGTGCTGAATCGAAATCCCAGTTATTGTGACTGAATAACGCTCTGATGGTTACGAATTCCAGTTCGCTCAGTCTAAATGCAAACACATTCTTTTGAGTATGCACGTTGAAGAGTGGCGAGAGTTTCATATGAAAATGCTTACAGGCACTTTAGGGTTCAGCTGCTGACTATGTTATATCGCATGTTATATATCAAATTATTTTTGTGGCCAAACTAAACATTTCATGTGGTCAGCATAAGTGAAACAAATAATCACTTTGCAAGGAATTATTTATAATATCTGTAGTAATTATCAAATTGATTGACCCTTTTGGTTCCTCCTGACATTTCTGTTGATGGGAGGAAAAGAAACCTTGACTAACTGAATTCGGGGGATGATCATAAATTTTGGTCACATTGCTTCTTCTAAAATTGAGACTTACTATTCTGTTTCAAAATGAAAATTGATGAGAAGGAACTAGTTTCAACCACTTTTGTTCGTCATACGTCTTACTGTCAGTCTTTAGACTACCACAAATGAATATCAGAAGCCATAAGTCAGACATTTATTCAAATTACACAGTAAAGATGCTAGTAACCATCGGCGTTGGGCATCTAGCTGATGTATTTACTCAGTTATAAATTTCGTTTCTCTCACCCTTTTTCTTGGCTATGAAGCTAAATAGATACAGTGGAACCCAGACATCACCAAACAGCATCGCCTCATCATGGTTTGATGTGTGTCCTTTCTGTGCATGAAAAGCAGCAATTGCAATGAGGAGACTTAAACTCAGAAGAAAGTAACCTACTACTACTTTGGATTTTGAAATATGCTAAACTCAGAAAAAAGTAACCTACTACTACTTTGGATTTTAAAATATGCTATTTTCTGGTAATCGCAAGACTCCAGTGCATACCGAGGAGGTTTTATGTGTTAGCAATATCGAACTGAAATCCCACCAGCAGCGAAATCTTTACACCATGAATGCGGTTTCACTGCACACAGCCTTCCATTATCATCCTACCATCATCTTGATATTACTTGGTGAAAACATTGTTGAAAGGGACAGTGACCTTAAATTCATCCATTTTTTCATCCAATGTATACTTTGTCTTGCTGATTTTATGCTAGGGAGAAAGTTCTGGGTTATATGCTTCTTGTCACTTTCATGTTCACACCGTAATTATCCTGAATATTCAGACTCCTAAACTAGTTACTTTAAAATCAGAACAAGCTACTTTACGGTCTATTAAATCCCTATTGTGAGATAGTTCTCTAACAAACAGTTGCTATGTATCGCTAATTTCTCAATAGCACTTGAAGGAGGCCTCCAAAGCTGAAGAGATCTGTATGTTCCTGAAGTAGCCATGACTGGAGGTGGTACAGATATCCGTCTGATTTCATCATACTCAAACTTTTGAAAATCCAAGGACTTGGGGCAGTACAAGGTAAAAAGATAGGCAATAATCAGGAATTAATACAATCAAATCCCACATCCCGCTCTCAAAACCAATAGGGAAAGAAGCACGGAAAAATTGACACAAGTTCACGAAAGACACGTACGGTAAACCGAATGAGTAGCTCTTTCCCAAACAGTGTTCATTCAGCTACTCTAATCAAAACCACATCATCATCTCTATTTATCTATTTTATTTTTAACTTACAAAACAAAACAAAAGGCAGATTCGGTAGCAAAACAAGTGACCAAACCGCCAAGGACATAGCGCAATGTAACATCAAGGAACCACAACAGAAGTACCGCCTTGGAACGATCAGCAAAAGATAACTCTGTGTGTGTAGGGGGGAGCTTGGTGGGGGGGGGGGGTGCTTAAACATGTTTAACTGGGTCCAAACCTCGCCCTTAGCCTCCGTAATGTTTCAACCAAACCACAAAAATTGCACTTCCTTGAACTGACCATTAAATGCAACAATGTGGACAATAAGAACAAATAAAATAATACAGGACCATTTAACATATAGTTTTACTTATTTTCTTATTTTTTACTACAAAGCACGACACGACGGGAAGCAAAGTGGGTAGCTATATACATGTGGCCAGATTGCTAGCAGGCCAGACAAATATTCACAAGAACAACAGTGAAGAACCACAGCAGAAGTACAGCTTTTGAACGATCAGTAATAAATTACTAGGGGGATCACGTCTTTATAAAGTCTTTTGCTGAGTGGCCACCTTTTGGTAACAAGCTGCTCACTCGGTTGGCCATATGTTCTCTGTATCTTGATTATTTGTAATCTTAGTTGTTTCCAACTATGGTTTGAGGGCTGGATTTGGATTTTGATTGTTTCAGTTCCTGGTCTTTGCATACTTTTTACTTTTGTACACATTTCCATTTACTGTAACCGTTCGGAGACTTCCTTCATGCCACAAACAGATTAGCAGGTTTTTCCGAGAATTCATTTCTGAGAGAGAGAGTTTGAAGGTTCGTGAGTAACAACCTTTTCTAACACTATAGCTAACGCTTTTTGCACTCCTACAGATTTCATAACCTTCGACTTAAAGCCGTCTGGCTTAACAATTGCTTGGCATATAAAAATTTCTGAGCTGAGAATTTTTATATTCTTTTTCTCTTTTGATACAACCTTCTTGCGATTTGCCCCCTTGGTTCCCTCTTTCACTCATCTGAGCTGAGGTTTTTCTTGTTTTTGTCACCCGCTTTATTGTAACTCCTTTTGCCAAACGCACTCGGTTGACAAGCTCACTGGTCCATTGAGCTCACGTACATTAGAAAGATCTTCTTTTCTTAATCCAAAGGTGGCTGTGATATAGCGAACTTTTTTTTTTCAGGAGGTAGTTTCCAATTTCCTTTGTATTGTGGTCCAATATAGCTGGTGGTAGAACTGTCTTATTTCTGAAATACATATTGCAAACCTTATCACATGGTGAAATGGAGAGCCCTCCTTGTCTGATTATCAGAGAAGCCACCCTGAGTATATAGATTTGATCTGTTTCTGACAACTGTAACCCAAGCAGCCCACTTCCTGCATCTGCTCCAGTCTGAGTTTCTTCTGAAGCTTTTTTAAATCTTGTTTTTGTTCTTTTCTCATTTGCGTAAACTAGAGACAGCCTTGGTTTTACTGCTTGAAGTGATGAACCTGATCTGGATGCTCTGATGACATCTTTGTGGTCCATTTCACGTTGACAGTCCACTGCAAAGTTTATTTTGCTGTCCTTATGAGGTGTAGAGAAAGGGGCTGCTTTAATATTTCTGTAGGAAATGCACTTTCATTTTGAATCTTTAACAGCTGAGTGCAGTATGGAGCATAAGACACAGCACTATTCATGAAGGCAAACACGATACGGAAGTTCCTCAGCAAGTTTCTGTTTTTCAGTATGACTTGGTACAAAATTGTGGAATTATATAGTCTTTTTATTGTCCTTTAGTTTGGTATTATTCAAGCTGTTGTCAGATATCCTGTTTTTATATGCGCATATCAGGAACATTTAGAGTCTGTATCCTGTTTTTTAACGTCATTTGGTGAACCTTAGTGCGTAGGTCAACAGTGTCCCCAACAAAATAAAAGCCCTTCTGCATAGTCGATTGTAAAGTAAAAAGATAGGCAATGATCAGGAATTAATACAATCAAATCCCACATTCCGCTTTCAAAACCGATAGGGAAAGAAGCACATATACACAGAAATTAACGCAAGTTTACGAAAGACACGCACAGTAAAACGAATGAGCAGCTCTTTCCAAAACAGGTGGTCATTCAGCTACCCCAATAACAGCATCAACATCTATTTTTACTTATTTTCAAATGATTACTGGGGGCTTAAACTAATTTTACCGGGCCCAAACCTCGCTCTTAGTTTCTGCAACGGTTCAATCAAACAAAAAAAAGCTTATACCACACAACAGTAAATCCTGCAGTTCTGTTTTTACCGTCTCAGTTTGGAACAGATTTACAACTGATTCTTTTCAAAATATATCAACTGTGAATATAGCATCTTCTTCAAGTCTGTAAATCTCTTTTCGTGTCTAACATCTACTTCATCGCCGCGTGGACAGTTGGTATTGCATCTGCTTATAAGCCAGAGGTCCTGGGTTGGATACCCGGCCCGGCCACTGGCTTTCATATCTCCTTCCGCTGATTCAAGAAGGGCAGTTTTTAATTACTGGTGAAAGTAAGTGCACTTAGTGGGTTAGCCGCTTAGGAGATCTAGGCTTGCCCAGGAATAGTGTGGTTAGGTTAACTGACCGTCCTCTACACGACCATACATGTACCTGTTTACCTTTGACGTTTAACTTTCTACTTCATCAACCACTTTCATTGTATCACTCTCCCATTTTGGTCCAAAAATATCTGCCATTAAAAGGCTGCCTTATAATTTAGACACAGATGTGTAGAGTCAAATTGCTGAAATGCTGCCCGCTTTGCTGCGCCTTTCAAAAGAATAAAACTGTTTAGCTTTTGAACAGCATCGATAATAATTATGTATATGAAAAGCAATTCTATATGAGCCGCGACACGACAAAACCAACAATGCGGTTGTGCGCCCAGCGCAGACTCAGATCAGCCTTGGCATCCGCCCAGTCTGATCAGAGTCTTCGCTGTCCGCATGGAGGTAGCTTAGACCCTTAGCTACCCTTCTAGCACTTAACAAAGAGCCTGATCAAACTGGGCGGATGCCCATGCTGATCTGAGTCTGCAGTGGGCGCACAACCACATTGTTGGTTTTGTCATGTCGCGGCTCATATATCCAAGTAGAGGTAGTCTATGTTTCTTTAGGACTATTAGGGCTAGAGCAAGTAACTTGGTTCATGCAAAAATCTGAAAGCAGTCAACAGCATTAGGTCTTGAACTTTGTTTTATGGTATACTGACTTCTGTTTTCTGGGTCGGCTCTGCTCTGACAGCGCACAAACGAATTAGACGTCGAATCCTAGTAAAAATGTTTTCTCCAAATGTTTTACAACATCTTGTATGCTGTAGGGTAAAGTTGGGTAAATTCGGACAGCGGGTAAATTCGGATAGTGGCATTGCTTCCTTTATATGTCATTTGCTTGGAAAATTAAACAAAATTAACCGGACAAACAGTGAAAATCCTCATGAGACGGCTCATTATGAGCCGTATCATCTGGAATTTCACTGTTTGCAATGGTATGCCCGAATTTACTCGCTGTATGAAGCTACCAGGCTTGACCCTATACAGGTACTTCCGTAATCGCACAGCAGCGAAACACACTTTGCATTTTTCCATCGTTAGTTTTACACTGATTAGACTAAAGCATTTAAAGATTCACTCCCTTGATAATGATAACAAAAAATGATCTGATGAAATATTTCATGCAGTACCTCCGACATGATCTAACTATACATTTGAAATAAAGTTTAGATCTTAATATTTGAAAAAAGTGACTATAAGCAAAACTTAAGATAATTTTCTAAACCGATCGCGGACCGCGCTCGAAATCGCATTATTTGACACAAGTAAATTATTCATACGCCACAATCACGTGCACGAATAAGAAAACTACCTGTACATGATCATATGACAAACGTGGTCAAAATCGATATTCTTACAGGCCGTGAGGAAATTGGCAATTTGCATTTTAATTTGAAGATTATTTTTTCATTCCACATTTATCGAAAAACATGCATTTTCTCAAAACTTGTACGGTTAATTAGGAGACTATTACATATTGTCTAACGAAATTTTGTTAAAATGTTTGTTTCTGAAATCATGAAATAAACGAGGGAGACTATCTTTAAGTTTCAAATCGGATTAGCTCAGCTCAGCGCGTAAAACGATGCCTGCTGAAAAAAATGAGATTGTAAACGATGCAGTGGCTGATAATTAGCAGTCTTACAGAATCTCTTAGTTTAAACTGTCCTCTAGGCTTTGAATTCTCAGTATGATATTCTCAGTTTGAATTTTAAAATTGCTTTAAATTCTGCAGACGTAATTATTTTGGTTTGCTTTTTTTGCCACTCAGTATGTGGAATTCATTGTATTGTCTTGCCTGCGACTTGCAGAAGCGATACATTGGTATTATTTGTCCGTCGTCGTCGTCGGCTGCGGCGTTGACGGCGAAAAACTTTACGTCGAGTTTTCTGGTTAAGTTCTGTTTTGTGACACTGCGTTGTCAGGCTGTTAGGCCAGACAAAGTATTCTGCCGCCTGTTATTTATTTGTATAGGTAAGAGAAATATAGAGAATACCATGTTAGTGTCTTTTGATATCAAGTTTATCAAGCGAGACCAGAAACAGCGTAGGAATGACGAGGCTTGCCGAGCCAGTCCGACGTTTTTCTGGTCGAGCCTGATAAACTTGATATCAAAAGACACTATCATGGTTTTCTATTTATCATGCTTCATTAGAAGAGTTTAAGACGAAAAGATCGTCAAACAAATGAAAAGCAAACGCAGTTTTTATCCAACTTGCTGACGTCGCGAATGCATTATGACGTGGGTCGGTGACGTCATTTAACCAATCGAACGTTGTTATCACGACCAACGTCAGTATGTAGACAATCGTCTTCTGAGATCACCTCCGAAGGCATTGCCTGATAACATTCGAGCAAGCACAGTTCTAAAGTGACATGATATCACATCATGTTATCATACCCCTGTAACAGGTGAATTTTGCAGCAGATGCATGATAAAAATGTTTATACATGAAGAACTCAATTTCAGACATGAGAAGTAATCATGTTCCAAAGGAAGACAAATCAATTAGATCCCTTTGTAGATTTTCTCCCTCTGAAATAAATGGAGCTGCGAAACAAGAAAACAAACAAGGTTGAATGTACGCCCATCGTAGACTCAGATCAGCCTGGGAATCCGCCTTGTCTGATAAGAGTCTTTGCTGTGACCTGGGAGTAGCTTAGACCGCTAGCGACCCTTTAAGCGCACAGCGAGGACTGTGATCAGACTGGATGGAAGCCCAGGCTTTTCTTAGTCTTCGCGTAGCGCACATGTCACTTTGTTGGGTTAGTCGTGCATGGCTCAGACTTACTTCTCATGTATATTACTTCCTGATCACCCCTGGTTAACAATGTATATACAAGGACTTTTAAGAAACGAAAAAGAGCTGATACGAAACGAAAAATGGTCGTAGCTACCAAACGACCTGATGAATAGATCATTGGCTAATTATGACTCCTTTCGTTTCGTAACAGCTCTTTTTTTTCGTTTCGTAACATCCTCGCAAACATAGTTAACCGGGTGTGCTGATGGTTGTTTGAAAAATGATTAGGGTAGAGTCGGGTAACATTGGACATGGGGGTAAATTCGGACATACCATTGCAAGCAGTGAAAATCCAGATGAGACGGCTCATAATGAGCCGTCTCATCTGGATTTTCACTGTTTGGCCAGTTATTTTTGTTTCAGTTCCAAACAGCTGACATATAAAGGAAACAATGTCACGGTCCGAATTTACCCGCTGTCCGAAGTTACCCGACTCTCCTCTATCACATCAAATGAAAATGGATTGATTGTCATAAATTATACGGACAAAGATTATTATCCTGGATACAGGTATATATAAATGGCATGTTTAGAATTTATTTTTGGCGTATTATTTTATACTCTCGGCATGAGCTCTAGGGAAGGCAACTTTTGTGATTTCCTCTTTGTTCCCCTTGACGACATGCTTCCAAAATGGGGTTTACTCTTAAAGGAAAGAATTTGCTCCTTGGGGAGCAAATTCTTTCTTTCAAGAGTTGACCCCAAAATAGAAGGGAGGTAAAAATGAAAATGGCAGAGTTGCTCCCCTGAAAGTGTATCAGATCACCTTTAAACACTTTTGTCCACAGCTTACAAGTTCAGATTATGGTGAACTTTTAAGCACGAAATTGTTTGTTTACATAGATGGCTGATAAGCCGCTATAACGGTTGCTTAAGTGGCATCCTGCTGTGAAATAGTGGTCAAACTGTTTCATGTTAAACATTTTACAAGCAGTATAAGACCTTTCTGTTTTCTTATGTCATTAGAGGCTAGTTAACAAATAACCATGACAACTTTATCAGATCATTGAATGAAGGGACATTCCAGAGTCTGTACCCTATAGTATAAAGTTTGTTATTCGACATTGTCTTTCGTTGTCACATGAAAGTAAATTTTAAATATTAGTATATATACTGTTGGGAATTATACGGGTAAAATTTATCAGTTATGGAAGCCCCGGTAGCTCAGTGGGTTAAGCGCTGGCCTACTGATCTAGCGGACCGGGTTCGAGTCCCGCTTGAGGCGAGTATCTTTCCTACCGTAAACGGGGTTCAATTGCACACAGCCTTTCAATTTCACATTCCCATCGTCCTGATATGACTGAAATACTGTTGAAAAGGACGTAAAATCGCAAGTCATCAATCCATCTATTTATCAGTAATGTATCACAAGAAAAGTTATTGATAACAGAATTCACCACCACCCTTTATTTCAATGTTTTAGCCTTCTGGGCCCGGTTGTTCAAAACTAAAGGAGTCGGTAGTTAAGGATTCTTTAAAATCTCAAACGTTCATATATCAAATACGCCACCATTTTTGTTGAAAAAATGTGTGTAGCTTTTGCATTGCATAAGCTTCTCACATTTTTTCAATGAAAAATATAGATGTATTTGGTTAAGACGCCATAAAGCACTTAACGAGTTGACCTCTTAACAAGCTCGTTAGGCTAACGATGCTTTGAACAACTGGACTCAGGCCTTCATCAAGAAGAATCAATACCAAAATCAAAATACGTTTTAACACCTCTTTTAAGGAAATCAATAGAAAAAAATACACGCTTATGTATCAAGAAGAATTAAAACTAAAATATGCTGTATGTTTCACAGCCCCTTCACGAAGACGAATGACTTTATCAAAACCCAACTTCATGTAGTTTCATTGGGAGGCCTAAAATTTGAAGTAAACAGTGGTCATTTTTTATTGATATTGTATTCGATTAAAGATGTTCGTGTAATTTTGAGAATATATTTTGAATGGTATTAATATTTTAGTTTGCTACTACTATTTTATTGTTCGTTTTATATATGCGGGTAAGATAAATCTTTCTATGAACGTGTTTATGAATATGTATTTATGCCCCCAACTTCGGAGAAGTTGAGGGGGCATATTGGTTTGGGCCTGTCCATCCGTCTGTCCGTCCGTCTGTCCGTCTGTCCGTCCGTCCGTAACGCTTTCTGGCAGCTGGGAAACTCAAGAACCGCTTATGCTAGGATCTTGAAATTTTATATGTGGCATGCACATGAAAAATAAGCAGACCCGTATTTTTTTATTTTTCCGCCGGCAATGTAATTCCAGAGTTATGCCCCTTTTTCGACTTAGCCTGTGGAACCTTGTGAACAAAATATCTCAAGAACCCCTGATGCTAGGATCATGAGGCTTTGCAAGATGAGAATGCCTAAGGTGTAGATGACCTGATTAACTTTTGAAACAAATTCGTGAATTTTTGACCGAGTTATGCCCCTTTTTCGACTTAGTGCATTGTAAGCCTATGGAACCTTGTGAACAAAATATCTCAAGAACCCCAGAAGCTAGGAGCATGATTTTTTGCAGCAAGATACTGCCTATGGTGTAGATGACCTGATTAACTTTTTAAAAAAAATCATGAATTTTTGATTGAGTTATGCCCCTTTTTCGACTTAGTGCATTGAGGCCTATGGTACAAAGGTACCCTTACATATAGTCAAGAACAATAAGAGCTAGGAACTTGATACTTTATACCCATGATCAGTATGGAAAATAAGCAGACCCGTATTTTTTTATTTTTCCACCGGCAATGTATTTCCAGAGTTATGCCCCTATTTCGACTTAGCCTGTGGAACCTTGTGAACAAAATATCTCAAGAACCCCTGATGCTAGGATCATGAGGCTTTGCAAGATGAGAATGCCCAAGGTGTAGATGACCTGATTAACTTTTGAAACAAATTCGTGAATTTTTGACCGAGTTATGCCTCTTTTTCGACTTAGTGCATTGTAAGCCTATGGAACCTTGTGAACAAAATATCTCAAGAACCCCTGAAGCTAGGAGCATGATTTTATGCAGGAAGATACTGCCTGTGGTGTAGATGACCTGATTAACTTTTGAAAACAATTGGTGAATTTTTGATCAAGTTATTCCCCTTTTTCGACTTAGTGCATTGAAGCCTATGGTACAAAGGTACCCTTACATATAGTCAAGAACAATAAGAGCTAGGAACTTGAAACTTTATACACATGATCAGTATGGAAAATAAGCAGACCCGTATTTTTTTATTTTTCCGCTGGTCATGTATTTCCAGATTTATGCCCCTTTTTCGACGTAGCCTGTGGAACCTTGTGAACAAAATATCTCAAGAACCCCTGATGCTAGGATCACGAGGTTTTGCAGGATGAGAATGCTCAAGGTGTAGATGACCTGATTAACTTTTGAAACAAATTCGTGAATTTTTGACAAAGTTATGCCCCTTTTTCGACTTAGTGCATTGTAAGCCTATGGAACCTTGTGAACAAAATATCTCAAGAACACCTGATGTTAGGAGCATGATTTTTTGCAGGAAGATACTGCCTGTGGTGTAGATGACCTGATTAACTTTTGAAAAGAAATCATGAATTTTTGATTGAGTTATGCCCCTTTTTCGACTTAGTGCATTGTAAGCCTATGGAACCTTGTGAACAAAATATCTCAAGAACACCTGATGCTAGGAGCATGATTTTATGCAGGAAGATACTGCCTGTGGTGTAGATGATCTGATTAACTTTTGAAAATAATTTGTAAATTTTTGATTGAGTTATGCCCCTTTTTCGACTTAGTGCATTATTTGCCCATGGAAGCTTGTGAACAAAATATCTGGAGAACCCCTGATGCTAGGATCATGATTTTTACAGGTTGATATTGCCCAAGGTTTAGATGACCTGATTAACTTTCGAAAACAATTCGTAAATTTTTGACTGAGTGATGCCCCTTTTTCGACTTAGTGCATTGTAAGCCTATGGTACAAAGGTACAAGCATTATTGGATGAACCTTCTCTAGAGACAAGCATATGGTTGGGGGCATAGTGTTTCATAAACACATTTTCTAGTTTAATGTTATTTTACCTTTTATATATCTTAATTTCAGCTTTTCCTCTTGCAAATTCTAATTTGTTTAATGACACTTTGTAACTTACTTGATTTGCTTTTATTAATGAATTACACCATAAGCAATATAATAACCAAGCATGATTTAGTTATTGATAAAGGGAGAGAAAAATTGTCCAACTCTGCACATGTATTGGAGGGATTGGGGAAGGTGGTTGGGAGTGGGTGAGGGGGGGGGGGGGGGAGTGTAGGGCGAGAGGAGTTTATTGCAGAGAGACCATATTAACCATATTTTTCTACAGTCAACTCTCGATATCTAAGAGTCGAAATTCATCCCAGTCTATTGATATCTCAAAGTGAATTTTCTGATCCAAGAAAATTTGCTTTGCAAGCGCACCCGGGTTCTAGTCCCGCTTTAGGCGAGAATGTTTCCTACCGTCAACGGGGTACCATTGGACACAGCCTTTCATTATCACACGCCCATCGTCCTGATATGACTGAGGACACAAAATCGCAAGTTATTCATCATCCATCTATTCTATAAGAATAGACCCTCCCTTTTGAAAGGGTTTCGATACACGTAGCCACGAAAGCTGCTTCTCTGTGTATAAATGCCGGCAATCTAGATGGATGGGTGACTTGCGATTTTACATCCTTTTTAACAGAAGTTCAGTCATTTCAGGACGATGGGTGGGTGATAATGAAAGGCTGTGTGCAATGGAACAACGTTGAAAATATTCCCGCCTACAGCGGGGCTTAATCCACCGAGCTACCGGGGCTCCACGAAATCAAGGAGGAATGCCCACACATGTTAAAAATTTGCATGTCATAGATTGCTGATTGCCTTTCAAGCTGTAGTCTTCGTGATTCTAGCACAGGCATTCGGTACATTGGAAGTTAGAGGGGGTCAGAACATAAACATCGACAGATAAATATATAAAGACAAGGTTACTAACTCTGCATGGGGCTTTCTAGGGGTTACTGGGTTTAACAAGCTCATTTGGATCACTCAATCATTTTTATGAATCCCTTTTTTGCCTTATGTCTCTTGGACATACTGCTCTTAGGTACGAAACAAGCCTTTTCTTTTGGCTTCAAACGGTTCTCGAGTAATTCACCAGACGACCCCAGTTTCACGTTTGCCAGCACGATGTTGGCCAAGGAAAGAATGCTTTCTTTCACTACTGCACGCGCTCAGCCAAGCCTTCTTCCATTAATCTGATATGTGTACGACGAAAAACAACTAAAACCATTTTCATTTACCAGCTATACAACTACTTCTTTCTTCCTGGGCGTCGCTACAAGATTTGTTTATTTTCCCTTTTCTGTCAGATACATACGTCCGCCATGACACCATTTAATGGATATCCGAATGAGCTCTCACGTGACACATTGAGAGCGGCATTGCTATTGGCCAAGAATTCTGTCCAGTAAAATTTCCGTAACCAATGTAAACAACATTTTTTCCGCGGTGAAATTGAGAACAACATCAAACTGAAACAGACATTTTTCCCCATTCCAGCCTCGCCGAACAATAAAAAGTTGTGAACAGAAACAGTAAAATCAACCGCAAGTCTTTGTTTGTCATCGAGCTCTATTTTTGCTTTTGACATATGGCGCGAGATTTCGCTGGTTTTTCCGCTATCGCAGAAATGCCAGAAAACCGAGAACCAGTCCTGTATTCCATTATCCAATCATAAAAGGGATACAAAATGGATTGTTATTCGGATATGTTCGGTTGTTTTCGATGAACGGTTTCATGGCGGACATTTGCATCTCACAGAAAACAAAAAAAAATAAACAAATCCTTTAGCGACACCCAGGTGGAAACTAGTGGTTGTCTAGCTGGTAAATGAAAATGGTTTTAATTGTTTTTCGTCGTACACATATCAGATTGATGGAAGAAGGCTTGGCTGAGCGCGTGCTGTAGTGAAAGAAAGCATTCTTTCCTTGGCCAACATCGTGCTGGCAAACGTGAAACTCGGGTCATCTGGTGAATTACTCGAGAACCGTTTGAAGCTAAAAGGAAAGGCTTGTTTCGTACCTAAGAGCAGTATGTCCAAGAGACATAAGGCAAAACAGGGATTCATAAAAATGATTGAGTGATCCAAATGAGCTTGTTAAACCCAGTAACCCCTAGAAAGGCCCATGCAGAGTTAGTAACCTTGTCTTTATATATTTATCTGTCGATGTTTATGTCCTGACCCCCTCTAACTTCCAATGTACCGAATGCCTGTGGATTCTAGTACTTATATTTTACTGTAATCTGACATTAGCATTATTAAATTGAAATTCGATCCTACGTTTTTGTTCTTTATGCCTGTTGACCTTCTTCATATGTGGAAGTTAACACGCGAAAGTGTCTGGTTCCCGGCTTGAGTATGAGAGCATCCGATGATCTCAAGAGTGTTCCCAAAGGAGCCCCGACACGAAAATAAACAACAAAGTGGTTGTGCGCGCAGCGCAAATTCAGATCAGTCTGGGCATCCGGCCAGTCTGATCAGACTCATTGCTGAGGGTTTAAAGGGTAGCTAAGGGCCTAGACTACCTAAGTTCGGACAGCGAAGACTCTGATTAGCGTGGCGGATGCCCAGGCTGACCTGAGTCTGCGCTGAGCGCACAACTACTTTGTTGGTTTTGTCGTGACGCGGCTCATTAACACTTTAGTTAAAAATCTAGATCCGTCTTTTAAGACGGATCTAGATGTTTTAGACTGTTTTAGAAGCGTATACGCCATCTCATAGCTGAGTTTCATGACTGACTGAGATATTTGGGGTCAGTCTAGAGATTCGAAAACATCGTTTTAGAGCCGAGTAAATACTGTTAGTTGGTCGGGCCGCGTAGCGCAATCGGTAAGGCACCTGACTCAGGAGTCAGAGGTCCTGGGTTCGAGACCCGGTCTGGCCACATACCTTCGTTTCTGCTTCCGCTGATTAAAGAAGGACAGTTGTCAGTTATTGGCGAAAGTATGTGCACTTAGTACTGGTTAACCGCTTAGGAGGTCTACGCCTGCCCAGGAATAGTGTGGTTAGGTTAAGTGACCGTCCCGACATGACCATAGCTGTTTACCGTGGACGTTAAGCATCAAATCAATCAGTCAATACTGTTGGTTGTTGTTTTTTTAGTTTAACGACTCTCGAACTGTTTCAGATTATATTGAACCGTCTCCCAGAGAGAGGGAGAAAGAATAAAGATAAGATAGCGGAAAGAAAAAGTGTCCAAATAACCCCCACCGCAACCACTGCAAGCGTAGTAGGCTTAATCAAATTACATGTAGTAGGACGCCCTGGCACTGACCTTAATATAATATTGGCTGATGATTTTTGTTGTTAATGATCCCATTACTTTTACCTAATAATTGCATCAAACGTGCTATTGAATGTTATGTAATCAAAGGAAGATATAAAGAATTGATTTCTTCCACAAAATATGCCATAAATAATACCTCGATGAGAAGCAAATCAAGTTTGTTTATTGGAAAACAGCAAACTGTGACGGCACACAGCGAGCATTTTTGATAGACCGTTGTCTGGGCCGGTATTCAATAACGACAAAGCAGCTACTCGGCCTTCTTGCAAATGCAGTCCGAGAAGCTTTTAAGCTGTTATTGGCTGAGTGGAAAAGGTACCAAATGTTGTAATAAAACTTATGCAAATTAAAAAGATAGGCAACGATCAGGAATTAATACAATTAAATCCAACATCCCGCTCTCAAAACTAATAAGGAAAGAAGCACACACACACGGAAAAATTGACACCAGTTCACGAAAGACACGTACGGTAAACCGACTGAGTAGCTCTTTCCCAAACAGGTGTTCATTCAGCTACCCTACTCAAAAACAGCATCAACATCCATTTTATCTATTTTACTTTTAACTAACAAAACAACACAAAACGAAAGGCAGATTGGGTAGCAAAACAGTTGACCAAACCGCCAAAGAACATAGACAAGCGGACATAGCACAATGTAACATCAAGGAACCACAACAGAAGTACCGCCTTAGAACGTTCAGCAAAAGATTACTGGGGGAGTGGGGGCGGGGGGTGGGGGGGGGGGGGTAAACGTGTTTTACTGGTACCATACCACGCCCTCTGCTTCTAGAGAGACCCGTCTAGAAACATCTAACTATTTATTCGGGCGTTTAGACACATTAGCGCAAGTCATGCGAGGACATTTTCTCATCTTAATTAGTGCAGCTCGCTGCTCTGTTGAAAAACAGATTACGTGAAAGATGTACGGAGTCAGGTCACGAAAGACACCCTCTTGTAATCCTCAGACAATTTTCAGATTTTGATCGGGGACTGGGTCTGATCTGGGTCTGATCAGTGGGATCCTAGAAATGTTTAAATATTTTTTATTTCTTTGATCCCAATCAAACTGACCTGATCGTAATCCGGTCGTTCTTGGTGCAAATCTTGTTTTGTCCTGACTGCTGCTTGCCTAATGAGAAATCTAGTATATGAGCCGCGACACGACAAAACCAACAATGTGGTTGTGCGCCCAGCGCAAACTCAGATCAGCCTGGGCATCCGCCCAGTCTGATCAGAGTCTTCGCTGTCAGCATAGAGGTAACTTCGACCCTTAGCTATCCTTTGAGCACTTAACGAAGAGTCTGGTGAAACTGGGCGGCTGTCCAGGCTGATTTGAGTCTTCCCTGGGCGCACAATCACATTGTTGGTTTTGTCGTGTCGCGACTCATATTATGAATTATGCAACCTGCAGAGAAGCGATCGTAACAGACAATAGATTATTCTTTTTGATAGAACATTGATTTCCATTACAAACAACGTAATAATTGATTGTAACCAAGGAAACATCACTTTTATTGGCATGGATCAATGGTGCAACAGAGGGTTGAATGAACATGCTTTATGGGGTGACATTTATCACAGATTTCAAGTTTTTAAAACATGAATAATGCAGGTCAATCTATGGACCAAAGTACCAAGTTAACAAAACACGCTCCTCTCAAGACACCCAGGAGGGTTTTGTGATACGCACATTCATAATTGTTTGAGCCGCGACACGAGAAAACCAACAAAGTGGTTGTGCGCTCAGCGCAGACTCAGATCAGCCTGGGCATCCGCCCAGTCTGATCAGAGTCTTCACTTTCCGCATGGATCTGGCTTCGACCCCTAGCCACCCTTTAAGCGCACTGCGAAGACTCTGATCAGACTGGACGGATGCCCAGGCTGATCTGAGTCTGCACTGGACGCACAACCACTTTGTTGGTTTTGTCATGTCGCGGCTCAAATTTATTATGTTGTATCTTTACTCCGTTTGCGACAGACTCGGACAACAGTCATAATCGGAAATTGTTCACACGGTCATCTTTATATACTCAGCGTCAATGAAAATGCACCAGTTTGGAACTTATAGCACATTATGTTCGTTTAATGTTTGGTTTTATGTAATAGACAATTTGGTTAATCTTTATTTTCTTGTATTGAGAAAGGATGTTTGCAAATTAAATTTCGTTCATCTGTGGTCGCTATCAAGCGTGGCGTCAACACTGACGTATTTGAAAATAGTCGATATCAAATGACACAATTAAAGCGTAATAAATCCATATTTCGTGCTCTGCCGGACTCTTGATTGCAAATGAATCATTTATTGGAAGGTCTCTTCCCATACAATCCACTTTTGCTCCATTGAATTATGACTCGGTTCGGCGAATAAGGGTGACGTTATCCATGTAACGTCATGCTCTGGCTGGGTAACGGTTGACGTTTGCCCCACAAAACTTCTGAAATTTTGTTTCTACTACATGTACTTATCTCAGAATTTTGGGTTGCAAAAAGTATCAAATTTACCTATAGTTACTTCTGTCTGCCCTTGTTTGATGAACGTGACAATAAAGTGACGTTCGAATCCAAATCACTTTGTTGCATTCGGTGGTCTGGATTTCTTTTCTATGGCGTTTTGATAGGGTATCGATACTCTAGCAAAATCCATCATTGAGGAATTGCCGCCATGTGAAATTATGGTAGAATTCCGTTTTTCTTGATTTCAGAGCTTATGTTACGTCACACACTCACAGCGTACCTTCAGGCAGAATGACATCATGGGCGTAATAAGATGATCCGATATGATAGCTATACCCAGTATAGTCTGATCATTGAATTTAAGCAAAAATTTTACATTTTAAGTGACTGGTGCGTTTTCATTGATGCTGAGTATACATTCTTTCGCAATTCAACCCACCTTTACATATGTACATGTAAGTGACAGAGCTATGCGGGTAAATAGGGTCGGAGGTCAGTACTTCAATATGTTGTACAACAATGCCCCTCTTATTTGCCAATTTTGACCAAAAATATCAGAGCCGCGACACAACTTAACCAACAAAGTGGCATGTGCGCTCAGCTTAGACTAAGATCATTAAATTAGAATCAAAATTGCACTTTACAAAAAATAAAATAGGCTAGTAACACTATCTGCCTTCTGTATTCGTCCCTTTCGCATTCTATCTTCTTCTGCAATTTAAATAAAATAAATGCAGGTTCAGTTATTCAAACATTCTTGAGTCATTCAAATGTTCACATTAATATTTTCATAACAGGACAACAACAAAAAATAACAACAAAACCACTCAGCTTATCGGTTGATAAAATAAATACCGTTCTACACAGACAACAAGGGTTCGAGGTTAAAAACTTTGAGAGTAATCTCAAACTCAAAATAAAGCACACTGATTGGCTGCTTCCGAGCATGTGCATGTGCTCGGAAGCAGCTAATCAGTGTGCTTTATTTTGAGTTTGAGCATGTACTCAAGTTTTATAACCTCGGGGCCAGAAAATCTTCACCCATCCGTCCACGACCTATAGTGTCATATCATGTTAGAAAATTTACGCCTAAGAATTCGATAGTCGGAAGGCGGGTGGAAGGATGCTTCTTCCAGAAATGTGAAAATTGAAATGAAAAAAAAAAACAACTATGAAATTAATATCATTCGCAGTGTCTCTGTAGGGGAAAATCTACACCATATTGCGAGAAGTCCCAAGCTTTTTTCGCAAAACCGGCTGCTTTATAGCCAAACATAGAGATGTTCTATCATGTTATATGACATTGGCTCAAATGAAGAACTGCAAATGTTCAATGCATTAAAAGCAACAGAAACTTAAGCTTGGGAACCCATCAAGAGGTGCATATACTGCAATCGAGCTAGGGCCGGGACAACATAATTATAATTATGGTCCTTGCCTGCGACTCTGGACGTATCGGCTCAGCCGTACAGGCGCTGCCCATTGAGCACTTCACAAACCTTGATGGGTCCTTCATCCAAGATTACGTTTCTTGAAAAGGCACTGTCTTACGCGACAAAGAGAAGAAGGACGTTTATAACACAGCACTATGAGATATGCCAGCGATCGTAGTCCAAAGGTACAGTTGAGGCAACATTTCTCGTTACAGTGAAATTGTTTTGCATATTTTCAAGAACGAATGATTAAGGCGAGCTTTGTACCTGGCCTTCTGAGCTATAAAGATCATAGGACTACTAATAATTATTTCATTTTAAAGTACTTATGTAATGTATTTTAAATAGACTACAGTATTTTATTACACCTGTGAGAATCCATAATGGAAAACAACAGAATTCTTAATGCAGACAAAGTATGGGTGTGTTTCTTACCTTTGATGCAGATTAGTTGCGTGACATGCCTTAATTCGGGTTTTCTGGTCCTCTGGGATCATCAACTCATTACCTCATTCGAGGCACAGCCTCGTATAATTTCGATATTGTTCCACATTTTACAAGATTCCATTGGTCAAATAACTCGTATGTCAAAATTTAGCCAATAATATCAAAGGTCAAAAAATATTTAATCTTCGTTTTTCTCGTCGTACTGCACTGTGAATACTAGCACTCTGTTTTATATTTTACAATAGAAATGTTATCGAAAACAGAGGCAGATAGGCTATTCAAAACTTTCTTTTTTTTTCCGTCGTAGATCTACTTTCGATTTCTACTTTCGGTTTAATACACACAAACAAACAGTGCAACATGTTGATAACTATTTTGAAATCAGGTCAATTTCAAGACTGACCGCTGTCCATTTTGGAATTCGAAACTGGACAGCTCAGTTTTGAAATAGGTCGTTGTCGCTACCCAGCGTCAAAATTACGGTTGTTGGCAGCCTATCGACATAGCTTACTTATTCATGAAAGTTATTGTCAAATCTTCAACTAGAGACATATAACAAAACACACTTCCATTTAATCTGCGCCGATTATCTTTTTTTTTAAAGATTTTTTCTTGTTTTTAGATTGAAAACAGAGACGTGCTGAAATTGGTGCTAACAGGGGCATGGGCGATAATGCAAAATTCCATTACTGAACATAAACAGACCAGGCCCCGAGGTTATAAAACTTTTTTTCATGCTCAACTCAGCTGAGCATGAAATTTTACATGCTAATGAATAGCAAATTACTGATAAGTACAGTTGCTCTCTCGCTCAGTTAAGCTGAGTATGAAATTTTCTCTGCTTATGAATATGAAAATGCCAACATTAGTTGGCATTTTCATATTCATAAGCAAAGAAAATTTCATGCTCAGCTGAGTTGAGCATGGAAAAAGTTTTATAACCTTGGGGCCAGTTTATTCGAGTCTGCTATTTTCATTTGTTTGATCAAGGGGATATTCCTTCAGAATTTATTTTGATAGCATATGTAATTTTAACGATGGAAGCTGACTTGCTTGCCCATAAAATACGAGGGAACTGGTGTATGCGAAATATGTTTTGCTACCATTTGTTAGAGGCTAATATTTAATATTTGTATTTTAACAAACAAAAAAAAAAAGACCTGAGTATTATAGACATTATACATGTACGAAAATATCCAGTGTAAGCTTATTAAATGAGAAAGTTTTGCAACATTTATGCATAGCAACGCGTTAAATAAAATCCACGCTATTAAATGGAAAACATCAAACTAACGTTAGTAAAAAAAGTTCACATTTCACAAATTTCATTCTGTTTCCGTATAGTCCTTAAAGCTTTTGTTGTTGTTGTTGTTGTTGCTGTTTTTGGCATGAGACATGTCCTGCAACATGTTTGACCGAGCAAAATGAAGAAAGATATGATATTGGTGTTCTAAGTATGTGATGTCACATACTTAGACAACCAATACCACATCTTACATCATTTCTTTATTTACTTACAAATTGCGATAGCGTCAACAGGGTTGATGATCACATGTTTTCTTGCGTCATTTTCGTACGCCAAACAAAGAAAGACTTTCGAGCAACAAAATTGCGATGGACAGATGTCACATTCTTGTCGTTGTTTGATTGCTTAACGTCCACGGTAAACAGTAATGGCCATGTTGTGACGGTCGGTTAACCTAGCCACACTATTCCTGGGCAGGCCTAGACCACCTAAGCGGTTAACCAGTACTAAGCGCACTGACTTTCGCCAGTAACTGACAACTGTCCTGCTTGAATCAGCGGAAGGAGAAACGAAAGTATGTGTCCGGACAGGGTATCGAATGCGGGACCTCTACACGCCTACCAATCGCTCGCATGCGAAACAGCGGTTCAGAACGCAAATCCATGAGAGGAGTTTCCGGTTTCGCAGAAGGGGAGTCGAAAAGGTAAACAAATTTGACATCGGCTTAAGGTTTGGGTTTATTATTTTCTTTGAATTTATTTATGCAAAATAAAAGAGAATGCTGTTTTGTGGCATATAGATTGCTTCTTCCGCACATTAAAGTATTAGGCACATGACCTTGCATTTTTCCAGATATTCATTAAAACAGCAAAGCATGTGTTCAAGATCAGTCTTGGCGATATATACATGTAGGAAAAAGTCACATCCTCTTGTTTGTTTTCGAGCCTCTGACCTTGCCAGAAGCAACGACGCGAACAGAACTAATAAATACGCGAATCCAAACGTTGATAGTAAACTCTCCGTGATGAACAGTTTGGCATATAGAAAATATAAGCAAAAACTTGGCATCGTCAGCCCGGTTCCGCATGAGATGATAGGAAATATAAAGAATTCTTATCAAACACCAAAACTAAACAGCTTCTGAACAATAACTGAATTCAGACTAACATGAACTATGTGATATGTCATTATTTTATACATTGTAGAAGATTTTCTGGCTGTTTTTATTCCCCGTTCGTCTGTTTATGAGGCCTTTTGAAAACAGTGTATTTGATGACTCGACATTGTTTTGTTGTCCATTTTATTTACGTGTGAATGTAAATTAACTGGAATTTTAGCCTTTTGTACACTGTGTCCGCAAAATTGCACCGACTTCCTGCCGAAATTCACGTAAGTCTAGATCTAATAAAAAAATCTTTATACTTTCAACCATCTCATGCGGAACCGGGCTAACGATGCCAATTTTCTTTAAAGGCCCCATTGCTCTATCAGCATGAAAAATTTTATAGTGACGTATCGTTGCAAGCTTCTTGCCATAGTTTCGTCATTGTAAATGACCGCGATTAGCCAACTTTAAAGCAATAAAACATCATTGAGTTTCACATAAAAAGGTTCAAAAAATGATTTGGGTCATTTTAGTTGCCAACCAAAATGACCTACTTTCGATTTCATAAACAACGAAAAAATGGTAAAAATACAATGTACAGTCGTGGAGCCCCATTCACTGTACCGCTTTTGGTTTTATTGCGTCGCTCAACGGGGTACCAGAAAAGGAAAATCGTTTTTGTAGATCGATTTGTCGTCTTTCAAAAACACGTTTCCCATGCTTTTTGCCAGGTACATGGATCAATATATGCACACCAACCCATATTTCATCACCAAACGTGAAGGTTGAAGCGCTTTTCATAATGATTTGCGTTTAGACGTTTTTACCATTTATCGGACTATGGAGACTTTAAGCCAGACTGTCCATCACGGAAACTTACTTCCAACGTTTAGATTCAGGTATACATTAGTTGTGTCTGACAAGGGTAGAGACTCAAATCAAACAAGAGGATGTGACTTTTTCCTGCATGTATATATAGCCGAGACTGTCCTTGAACACATGCTTCGCCGTACTAAATGAATATCTAGAAAAATGCATGGCCATGTGCCTAATCCTTTGCGGTGGGGAAGAAGCAATCTATATGCAACAAAATAGCATTCTTATATTTTGCATAAATAGTTTTCAGAGAAAATAAATAACCCAAATATTGAGCCGATGTCAAATTTGTTTACCTTTTCGACCTCCCCCCCCCCCCCCCCCTTCCTGCAAAACCGGAAACTCCTCAAATGCATATGCGTTCTAAACCGCGGTTTCGCATGCGAGCGATTGGTAGGTGTGCTCTAGCTCTTGAGTCAGACGCGCTATCGACTGCTGTGTCACACTGAAATGCCATCAGTCATAGGGGGATGGTTGGATCGGGCGATGGTGCCGGGTAACTTTCAGTTCTGGGTCGTCCTAATAATTTGGATAAGAGTAGGGTAAGTGTTTACAGTGCTTGCAGTAGGTGCGGTTTTTGGGTTCTTGGATTTTTTTTCTCTCGTCTATCATATCTCTTTTCTTTTTCCCTCTCTCTGGGGGATGGCTCGATATAGACTGAAATACTGTAATACGGAGCCGTTAAACCCCAAAACAACCAACCGACCTTCAATATTGAGTCTGTTATGATAAGCCTAAAAGAGAAGAGAAGCTGACATTGTTGTAAATGCTACAAGTTTAGCTTTTGAAAAAGCTTGAGAGGTATGAATCTTTAGGATGAGAGTCGTGAAGCAGAAAATTGGCAGCAATACAAGTTAATTTTATTGTATTCTTAGATTTGTTGAAGCTGTAGGTAAGTTGCAAGTTTGACAGCTTTTTTTTTGTCTAGTGATTGCTTGTATCAGGTGAGCTTCAGTGCTATTAACTTTTGTTAGATGGCCTGTACTGTTTAGTAATGGCTCTTCATAAGTGAGCTGTACTCTCTGGTAAGTGCTTGTACTAGGTGAGATTCTTGTATTAGGCGAGATGAAGTGTTTTTACAGCTCATGTCTTAGCAACGCTGGAAGGGATCCTGCAGCTGGGTGCGCCAAACTATGGGAGCAAATACCGGTAAATAGTGGAACCTGTTTTTAGCGTTTATCAAGCAGAGCTTGTTATTGATCTGTACTGTTAAGTGATAACTGAACTTTCAGGTAACTGTTTGTGTAGGGTGAGATAAAGTGTTTTAAGGTTTAAGCTATAAAGATCATGCATTAGCGATGCTGGCGATAACCCTATAGCAGGGAGTGCCAAATGTAGAAGTACATGTACCGGGAAATAGTGGGACCTGTGTTTTAGCAAACGGAAACGGCGTACAAATCGAGTACGAATTCCTATCTTTATATGGTTATCCCCGGGGATAACCAACAAGATTGTGATTAGCCTAACCTTAAGGTGTATGGGTACACCTCACTTTTTTTGTCATTTTTACAACATGACTTCTAAATCGTCGTGTTATATTATTTGGATCCTTTTGAAATTAATCAGTCTTTGAATCGACTGCCCAATGAAAATTAAGAAATTACAGTATGCTTCTTTCTGGTTTCATCACCAGATATTGTCAGGGTCACTGACGAGGCTTTATTAGCCGAAACTACGTAGTCTGGCCGATATTCCTACTTCTGTATGTATTCTCTGCTCGTGAAGGAACTTTTTCAGATTTTAATTTTACCTCACTGCAGCTGGTGTTGTGCCGTGTGGAGGCCGTAAAAAGTCTCCCCGTACATCATCCATAGTGCAGATTATATTTTATTTACATCCTTTGGGATCAGAGATTAGATTCTGAGAAATCTAAAATTTGAGATCGATTTAGACTATTATTCTAAATCGTCGTGTGTTATATTATTTGGATCCTTTTGAAATTAATCAGTCTTTGAATCGACTGCCCAATGAAAATTAAGAAATTACAGTATGCTTCTTTCTGGTTTCATCACCAGATATTGTCAGGGTCACTGATGAGGCTTTATTAGCCGAAACTACGTATTCTGGCCCATATTCCTACTTCTCTCTGCTCTTGAAGGAACTTTTTCAGATTTTAATTCTATTTGCTTCGCTGGGCGTAGCCCTTCCAAAAAGGGTCTGCTCTTAAAGAAAGAATTTGCTCCTAGTGGAGCAAATTCTTTCATTTAAGAGATCCCCTCTCCCATTGAGAAAGAAGGCAACAAAGAAAATGACACAGTTGTTTCCCCTGAAAGTGTAACCATTTACATTTAAAAAGACATGGCTGCCATAGATATTTTTGCTAATAAAAGTCATAAATATAGAACCGGAATGAGCTGTAACTAACGTTGTTAGAACTTGTGGCCCGGACCATAAACTTGGAAATGACTTTATGAGCAGTAAAGTATTTTTTAACTATATATTATGTAGAACTAGAGCCATGAACATGGAATATGGCTTCTCGTCCAATCAATCTTTATAACATTTCCTTGCAGTCAAGCGAAACAGTCTATCGCCTTGGCGATCGTTGTTTATTTTCGCAACCTGCCGGGTGCATCATAGAAATATTCCAAAGCTCTACAACAGAAAAAGCATTGATGGCAGACACAAACAATACAGTAACATGTCATCTGGGCCAGTCCCTAAATGTAGAATCTTCACTATTACTTATTTTAATTCTGATCCGTTTGAACATTTAGTCTAAGGAGTGGGAACGTCCAGAATAGATAGATGACTTGCCCCGGTACGTTTAATATGGAAATGCCAACGTGATGTTTTTTCCTAAGAAGCTCAAATCAATTACCTGTTTTTATTGATTTTAGAGTGACGAACGTTGCGTAACTGATGCGCAAATTAAATTGCTGCTGTCCGGGTAGATTTCCAGTCGCGGGCTGATTCGAGGTTGCATAAAGTACAAGCTTAATGAAAGGAAGAAAGAAAATAAGCGACTAGTTTCTTCCTCGATATTTTTCGTCCATGGTAAGTAAGAATGCGTCTTCAGAATCTTTTTCTCTTTTATTTCATGCATTCATTTATTTTATTTTATTTCAGTTTTAGTTTATGTAATTTTCATTTTTTTTCTATTTGATTTATGTTCTTATATATTATCTTCATGTGATTTTTTAATATGTTAAAATTAGCAAATATTTCACAATATTAGCATTTTTCCATTATTTTGTTCGATATCGTGTGAAATAGTTGCTTAGCATATATAAGTAATATTTTATTTTACCATTATTTTTTAAGTCTATTCATTTATTTATTTATTTCATTTTTCGTCCAATGCTCATACCGATTTTTCCTAGGCGGCTCAAAGAAACCGAGTCTGTTTATTTGCAGAGTTTTTTCAGAGCACTCAATTGTTATGAGGTATTATCTCGGCCGAAATAATTAAGCCATGTCTGATCAACCATTAAATTTCTGATGAATGTTTTCTTTGCTCTTAAAGGAACTCGCTGGTCATGATTTTTTTTTATTAGAAGTGGCCATTTAGCTTAAGCTATCAATCTTTCTTGAGCATTAGAAGTCTGATCAGTGTTCTTTTCTCGACAATCGAAGAAGGTAAAACAGAAGGCTATAAGTCAGTCTGCGCAGACGCAATGCAGAATTTAGTCACTTGATGTAGCTCAGTATAGGTGTATGGGGACAACTGCGTGTGATGACTTTGAATCAACGTAAATCAAATGTTGATTTATCGGTGTGTGCCTGTTGGATAGATCTAGCATTCCAAAAGAGGGACCATTGCAAACAGTGTCAACCCAGAAAGCGTTGTTTGATCAGGGCCTACTCTGTTTGAAATTAAAACTGGGCATTCTGATCAAAAGTGACATAAAGCATCTCTTATTTTGGAAAATGGATCCGTCCAAACCGTGAGGTTGTAGAGTCCACTAGGCATTACTGGGCGAACTGTTGTTTATATCTTTTATACTATGCAATGTATTATATTGTATTATTGAGTCGAAACGCATAATATCACTGTTTCAAACAGTGAAGTTATCACTTTCGAGTTCCACTGTTTCTTCAAATGTATTGCACATGTAGGAAAATTGGATTACATATTTTCTATAATTAAGTCAATTTGCTGAATGTTGGGACTAAAATTAAACTAGAAAAGAAATAACTTAACTATTTCAGCCGTATATGACGTTTTTCAAATGAAAATGAATTGCACATGTAGGAAAATAAGATTACATATTTTCTATGATTAAGTCAATTTGTTTAATTTTGGACTGAAATTAAACTAGAAAAGAAATAACAAATCTGTTTCAGCCCTTCTTGACGTTTAAGTTACTGCTTTCTACGAGAAAAGACTATTTTTTTTCTAATGGTGTCATCAATTATCTTGAGCGGGATACCTCACAAGAGCAAAACGTGGGGCATCCAGAGGGAGCAAGAAACCCCAATTATCGCCAGTTACGGCATTTAGTTTATTGTTTTTGACATTAACAAATATAAAAAAGAAATAAAAAAAATAAAAATAAAAAAAGGAAAATCGCCACTGGTGAAAATACCATCCTCGGTGTCAAATCAATAAAATAAATTTCGATGTTACGCTGAAAAAGGTAATGAGCCGCGACACGAGAAAACCAACAAAGTGGCATATGCGGCCATTGCAGACTCAGATCAGCCTGGGCATCCGCCCAGTCTGATAAGAGTCTTCGCTTTGCGCTTAAAATGTAGCTAAGGGTCTAAGCCAGTCCCTTGCGGACAGCGAAGACTCTGATCAGACTGTGCGGATGCCTAGGCTGATCTGAATCTTCGCTCGGCGCACATGCCACTTTGTTTGTTTTGTCATGTCGCGGCTCAATTATGTTCTATTCTTTTACCAGGGTTCCATAAAGATGAGTTTTCTAATTGTAGCGGCGATGTTATGCCTTGTTAGGCGCACCGACGCAGCTGTAGGTAAGTGGGCACGCAAGTCGAAAAGACGTCATACTGACGTCATGACATGTATCGACATTAGTGCGATGACAGCATCTAATTGGCGTCAAACTGACGCCGATGCGCCATAGTGACGTCTCATCGATATCAGTGCGACGTCATTACAATGTCGTGTGTCCGCTGGATTCTTTGACAACGTTTTTCTTAATTGCGAAACTTGAGCAGTACCACGGACTGTTATACATTTGTATATGGATCTAAAAACCAGTATCGACACAGCTGAATCTAAGAAACACACTTTTGGCCAATAAAACAAAGTCAAAATAAAAATGACGTCTCTAGTAGCATACTTGTATGAAGAGGATATAATTTGAACTAACTGAGTTAGTTAAAATTGATGGACGCTTCTTAAAAGGTGGTAGTAATATTGACGGTTAAAAGGAAGCATTCTAAATTTAAATTGTCTGTCTCACATTCAAATGGAGACCACTTTGATGTCAGAATACCGTCACAACATGGTAAAATCGATTCCGCCAATTTTCGCTTCCTGCAGAGACTGTACATCATATTTGGCTTCCGCCGAGACTGTCCGCGATCTTTTGTTTCCTGCTGAGACTTCTGTACATGATAAGTGGCTTCCTGCAGAGAATGTCCGCGTGATTCTGCTTCCTGCCGAGGCTCTCGGCAGGAAGCACAGTCACGCGGACAGTCTCGGCAGGAAGCCATTTTTCGAAGACAGTAGTGCCTGCAGGAAGCAAGAAGTCGCGGACAGTCTCGGCGGAAGCCAAATATGACGGACAGTCTCTGCACGAAGCGAAAATTGGCGGACTGGTTTATACCCTGTGGTCACACAGAGCTCTACATTGACTAGGTAAAACCGCTTCCTACTAATGCCCCTGTCAGAAGGGAAAGAACACACGCCTTTGTAATCTGCCTCCCATTGTAATCCTTAAGATTAACCTGAGCCCAGATATTTACGTTGAAGTCACAGGCGCTTGAAGTTCTATGCTCAAAAAAAAAAAAAAAAAAAAAAAAAAACAACCTCAAAACCCTTTATACTTGACGCAGCCTATATGTCATTTCTTCAAAATGGCTCATAGCCTAGATGTTTAGCGGCATTGAAATATGTTTCATAGCATAGAACTTCAAGCGCCTGTGTATATATCAACATACTGAACAAAAGTGAAAACTCTACAAGTAAGTTTTCTTAATGAATAAAGAGAGTTCCTAGATGATTAACCTACAGTGTATCATTTTTGTAGCTCTCCTTGGGGATTGTTCTTCTGAAGCCTGTGATACTGGTTTCGTGTGTGAACCTTCCGATAACACATGCAGAGGTAAAAGTACTTATAAAACTAAGACACGTTTTGCATAATAACTTGGGTAAGCCCAAACAATGCCCAGATATTCCACGGGCTAGGTATTCCACGGGCTTCTCGAAGATATGACTATATAAGCCTCGACGCGAGAAAACCTACAAAGCGGTTGTGTGCCACAGCGCAGACTCAGATCAACCTGGGCATCCGCCCAGTCTGATCAGAGTCTTCGCTGTCAGCATGGGGTTAGCTTAGATCCCTTAGCTACCCCAAAACCGGACAGCGAAGACCCTGATCAGACTGGGCGGATGCACAGGCTGATATGAGTCTGCGCGGTAGCGCACAACCGCTTTGTTGGTTTTCACGTGTGGCGGCTCAATTATCATCTTCGAGTGGTTATTTCTCAAGTTTACCCGAGTAATTATGCCGAACGTGACCTTATTTTAGTTCGGAGCCCAAAAGGGGAAAGTCCTTTGTTTTGGGAACATCATCTCACCCTGAAGCTTCATAAATTATATATGAGCCGCGAAATGACAAAACCAGCAAAGTGGCATGTGCGCCCAGCAAAGACTCTGATTAGCCTTGGCATCCGCCCAGTCTTAGCTGTGCGCTTAATGGGTAGTTAAGGGTCTAAGCTACCTCCATGTGGGCAGCGAAGACTCTGATCGGACATGGCGGATGCCCGGGCTGATCTTAGTCTTCGCTTGGCGCAAAGCCATATTGTTGATTTTGTCGCGTCGCGGTTTATATTATTCTCTCAAGTTAAACTGTAAGGGTACATTGCCTTATTTTCCCGCCATTTTAACAAAGGGAAAAAACTATTGTGACTTCCTCACAGCTTTTCTGGACGACAAAGCCCAGTCAAAATGGAATCTTCTCCTATAGGAACGAATTTGCTTCTTTAGTTTATTTAACCTATTGCATTCTGGGTAGTTTAAAGTCTGCTGAAATTGTCGTCTGCATCAAAAATCAAGCATATTTTTACAATATTGGTCTAAATAACTCTTGTAGAAATGATGTCTAGGCAGCAAACAGTTTGGATCTCGGATCAGGCCCCACGTTTGTCGGGCCTGATCTGGATACAAAATGTTTGCCCGGGGTATCCCGAATGGAATGGGTTAAGAGTTACCCCCGATGGGAAGGGAAGCAAAAATTAAAATGACAAGAGTTGCTTTCCCTGAAAATGTGCCCTTACACCTTAATACCTTGTGATCACAACATCCTATATGTATATGTATCACTCAATTTATGTTAATGTATTGTTTTATATAACTTCGTGGCATCAAAAGCTTGTTTCACGTTGAAGAACAGGATATACACTCATTTATCATATGACGTCGCTTCTGAGAGTGTAATAAAGCCATGCATTAAAAACGATAATCCACTAGTAGGTTAAATATGCAAATTACGTCGTAACGTTATGGGTCGGCGTCCATAAAAACGTTGCGTTTTCAAATGGCGAAATCGTGACGTTTTAGTGCAAAATCTGCTAATAGAATATGATTTTAGCGTCATATGATAAATAGAATCTTGCATTCGTGCTCATGTATTATTGAATTTATTAAACTCGTTGGGGAAAAACGATAAGATGCTCGGCAAAGCCTCGCATCTTATCTTTTCCCCCAACTCGTTTAATAAATTCAATAATACATGAGCACTCATGTAAGATCCTCTATTTTTACCACATATTATCTCGAGTGAACAAAATAATATCCAATGAGTTCCAGAAAAAAAATCATGGCTTATCGTACCTCTTGAAGCAGTTATTTACGTGAATAGCTTTTATCTAGGGGAATATAATATTACCTCATTTCCACCACATATTACCTCAAATGAACAAAATAATTATTATCCTGTGGGTACAAGAAAATATCTACGTTTGCCTTCTAGAATCAAGAAATTATTTTAAGGGAACAGGTTTTATCTTGACTGACATACCTCGAATGCACAAGATATTTATATATGAGTACCCCTATATGGACACAAGAAAATATCTACGTTTGACTTCTGGGGGCAGGCAATTATTTTAGAGGAACAGGTTTTATCTTGAGTAACATGATATTACCTAATTTCCACACCATAACTGAGCCGCGACACGAGAAAACCAACAATGCGGTTGTGCATCCAGCGCAGACTCAGATCAGCCTGGGCATCCGCTCAGTCTGATCAGACTCTTCGCAATGCGATTAAAGGGTAGCTAAGGGTCTAAGCTACCTTCAAGCGGACAGCAAAAACTCTGATCAGACTGGGCGGATGCCCAGGCTGATCTGAGTCTGCCCTGGGCGCACAACCACTTTGTTGGTTTTGTCGTGTCGCGGCTCATTATCATTTTGACGGAACAATATATCAGCCTATGGGTACAAGAAGTATACCTTGTGACATTAACTCTAAGCCCGAAAAATAAAGTACCATTTTCTAAATCAACTCTCAATTAATTATATACTGTGCATATACACAGGGTATAATCGATTCCGCCGATTTTCGCTTCCTGCAGAGACTGTCCGTCATATTTGGCTTCCGCCGAGACTGTCCGCGAACTCTTGCTTCCTGCAGAGACTACTGTCCTCGAAAATTGGCTTCCTTCCGAGACTGTCCGCGTGACTCTGCTTCCTGCCGAGAGGCTCGGCAGGAAGCAGAATCACACGGACAGTCTCTTCAGGTAGCGATTTATCATGTACAGAAGTCTCGGCAGGAAGCAAGAGTTCGCGGACAGTCTCGGCGGAAGCCAAATATGACGGCCAGTCTCTGCAGGAAGCGAAAATTAGCGGAATCGATTATACCCTGTGATATATCAGCGGAGTAAAGCTTTAAGTGAATGATCATACAGGAGCGACTCAATAACCACATTTTTTTCGAGGAGCGGGCCTAGATAGAGCAAAGTCTTCTACAAGGATGCATTTCTAAGCTTATTCAAAGTTGAAAATTCCCTAAAGACTGCAACATGTCATTTTGATGATTCGTATGCTGATCTGCAAGTGAGGCTCGGTTGCAATATGAAGATTCAGTTCGATTCGAAAGAGTTCAGTCGAATGCTGCCGGAATTGTAACCGGTTTACCTTTGTTTGCATCCCAAAATATTCCCTTTACATTGAAACGGGATGGGAAACGTTGGCGGAAAAAGGAAAAAAAACAACAAAAAAACAAAACAACAAAAAAAACAGCAAACTATCCCTAATGCACAGAATCGTAAATTCATATGTTCCAGCTTATTTAACTGATCTTATGCCATAGAGAGAAAAAGACATTTCTATCTATAATTTAAAAAATAATCAAAACTTTGAAATTCCTTTTACCAGATTATATTCTTTTGAAGCTTCATTTTTCTCTTCTTCTCTAAGACTTTGGAACCAATTAGACCTACAGATTCGAAGCCCATCTTCTCTAACGCTCAAAGGAACAATTACACAAAGCTTAAGAGTTTTTTTCAATAAGAGGCGAAAGATCGGTTAAAATAGATCCAGTCTGATCTGAGTCTTTGCTGTGCGTTTAAAGGGTCGCTAATGGTCTTAGCTAGCTTTATGCGGACAGTGACGACTCTGATCAGACTGGGCGGATGCCCAGACTTATTTGAGTCTTCGCTGGGCGCACATGCCACTTTGTTTGTTTTCTCGTGTCGCGGCTCAAATATATTATCTTGTCGTTTTCCCGTGTAGACTCATCTCATACTTCTCAGGCTTCTGATGCTGCAGATGATTACTCCAGGGAAATATTTTCTGACGTCCCATTTGAATCTCCTCGGCGAGGCGGTTCTAGGCTAAAGAGGATCAATACATATGTTTTATATTTTGCAACCCCTCATAGTATTCTAATGACGGCCAAAAGATATGTTTTTATTGAGAAATAAGAGTTACATGTATAATGCTTCCTAATTGTCATCAAATAGTCCTCATAACAATTGTAAAGTTTCCCTACTAATTGTAATTTCAGTGAAGGCTGATGGGACGGCAACTGACTGCGCTAGTAATAATGGTAAATGCCCTGCAAATGCCGCGTGTAGTACGGACACATGCGGTTGCAATGAAGGATATATAGCCATCGACAGTGGCGCCACCGCTGGACTGTGTACGGGTATGTCAAGTTACATTTCTGCACCCCCCCCCCACCACCCCCAATCTCCCAAGGGAGGTCACTCTAATATGGAAATATTTTCCTCTTTCTTTGAATTTCTTCCTCTCTATCTAAACAGCAAATCCAGTGTTTCCCTTTATATTTTATTTCTTTTTGTATCTTGTATTTCTAGAGACCAGTATAACAACATCATATTGAAGAGTGCATTTCCGATGACGGAGAGTCAAATATATTTACATGTCAGGTGGGCAGGTAAGGAATATACCTTTTTAACAGGTATATTCCTTACCTGACCACCTAACATGGAAATAGATAGAGAGGAAACCCCACCCCCATGGGGTATCACTCTAACTTGGAAATGTTTGTATCTCTCCTCAATGATGAAGGAAGGGAGGCTTCTCGTGATGCCGAACAGTGACCCTCCTGCCCGCACCGCATACCCATAAAACCTAATCATATGCTGTCGTCCTGGCGGCGACCCCCCCCCCCCTCCCCCACACACACCTCTATCCTCATCCACAGATCCGCATCCTGCGTATGCGAACGTATTTTGGAAGTTAAGGTAAATGATTTTGAAAGACCCATATCTCTTAAATCCAGTAATGTATTTAGTTTAGACGTTCGTGGATGTTATATAATGTATATAATGATTTAGGTTTTACATTAAATGTCTACCAAGCTGAACCACTGACGTAGAGGTCACTGGATGTACCTAAGGTCAAGGCTATTGGAGCTTTTGTTAATTATACATGAATACTTCCGTAAGTGTCAATTTTACATAGTAATATTCGTTACTTCTCAATGGCATTGAGTTCAAGGTCATATACTGAAAATTTTATGCTAAAATTTGGTAAGCTCTTATTAAAATAGTAATAAATCCAGAATAACCTTGGAAACGAAAACTTATCTCAGCAGAGTTTCAGATAAGAGTTTCAGATATTTTTCTTAGTTGTCAATGAAAGTATATGTTTTGACCCCTCATTAGAACGGTCTCGGCGAGACGGTACTTATGATGGGTCACAACACATGTTTTTGTGGACAAAAGGAAACTAACCCTAAAGTATCTCTGTCAACCCTTTTTACCTGCAGCGCTGATCTGAGTGTTTGCTATTTTTAAATATATACTGAGCAAAACTGAAACGTTACTTGAACATTCAAATCATTTTTTTCCAGAAACCTTCATACCAATTTCATTATTTGATTGAGGCTTATAACTTGAACTAAGAAGTGCTTATTTTGTTTTCATTCATTATCGATCCGTATATTATTCAAGCTAGTTCATCTGAAGTCGCAGGGGTAGAAAATCAGAAACTACTTGTTTCGATGTATGTAACGTTTCTTTTTTTGTTCAGTATATTATTTTGCTATGTTACAGTCTTAGGAGCTGATTGTTCGAGCGCTTCATGTGGAGACACTACTAACTATGTTTGTGAGAGTGACGTGTGCAAAGGTAAGGAGTGCTAGACATGTTTTCAACATTTTTATTTCAAGAGAGACAAGTTTTGTGACTTCCTATTTGCTTTTCTGGGCATCAAAACCCTTCTAAAAAGGGATCTGCTCATAAAGGAAATAACTTTGCTCATAAGAGGAACTAATTTATACTTCTTCATGTGTTTCTGACCATCGAAACGGAAGGCAAATATGAAAATGTCGAGTTAGAGTTGCTTCCCCTGAAAATGTATCCATTTACCTTACATGCGATATGAATTATTTCATTACGAATTAGTATAGGGAGAAAACTTGTTTTTTTTTTTATGAATTAACATTTGCCAGGTCCCGAGGGAACTGCTGAAAACTGAGGTCGGGGCCAATGTTTTCAACAGCTCCCGAGGGACCTGGAAAACGTTAATGCAATGAAAAGTCATGGTTGATCGTTATTATTCAACCACAATGCTACAAAAATAACGAAAATGTTTGGGCCTTTGTTTTCGGCATCATCTCCATTACCTTGCTGACAACCACTATGCGTTTCAATAAAAAGCCTCGTTTCAGGCCATGGTCGGCTATCTTGAATTTTTGTCTAACCTTAAGCAGCAGTTCACAAGTCTAGGTCATAGTTACTAAAATGTTCGCTTCGATGCCACCTGCTTTTTAGTTTTTTTTAAATATTCGAATCTGTATAATTCTAGCATTAAAGTCTTTTATCAATAACTGCAAATGCAATCTTATCGCTTGTGTTTGTACTGACGGAGTATCGCCCTTCAACTTGCATTCGAAAAGTCGCAAATGCAATCATTATAGCAATTGAATCGCCTTGTTAATACATGATGCTGTGCTCGTTAAAACATGCCTGGTAATAGCATGTGACACCGATATTTATGCAATAATATACATTAAAGTGCGTGTAGTTCTGCTTTTAAAGCTTACGATATAGGCAACAGCGAAACAAGTTCACCCGGCAGTTTCCGGGCAGGTCTTCTTTCCTCTATATGTCAGGGCCTAGTTGTTCAAAGCATCGTCAGCTTTAACATGTCTTTTGTTAAGGATTAGTTAAGTCTCTTAGTACTCATAACATCATATGTACGGTTACGAAAATGTTTGGAGCACTGCAAAATCTCCTCATATCTTCTTCAAGCAAACACAAGGCATTTGGAAATTTGAAATTTAAAGTTTCTTTTACTAACGTGAATATTTCGGCCCAGTCCTTTATCATAGGCTGTACAAATTTGTATTTGAAAAATGAAGCCGAGCAGTGACCCACGGTAATTTTTCCCCCTTTTTATAACACCTCACGCATTTCAGATACTAGTATATACTCCATTACTAAAGGAGTAGCAATATGCTTGCATTCATACTAGCGGTTGGGGTTTTATGTTTGTTGTCCATGTGTCTGTCTGTCGGTGCGGGCATCACTTCATTCAATAACCTTAGTATTTCTTCACGAATACAAATGTTACATATGCATGAAATTGAAACATATATTATTACAAGAAAATCATACATATACATTATACTTGTTCAGTTTTACCGACCATGCCTTGCTTAGGATCGTAAATTATGCATTTCCATGTTGTTTTGACGTTAAGGCACTTGCCAAGAACCTGCACGTTTTTTTATTAGTTATGGCCGGTAAGACTATATACTACTAGTGTATTTTTGAATATCTTGACGAAAACCCAGCATAACTCTGTCCGTTCGTTTGCAGTTTGTTCTGTTCAATAACACGAGTTTTCAAGGTTTGGATTCGAATTAGGCAGTTGCATTTCGGTGTCGAAGATGTCTCGCTTGGGGCTTTAAAATGGGCAAGTGTCAATAATTGTTGACATTAGGGCACTTGCAAATATCCGGAAAGTATTTCTAGCCCGTAAATCCCTATTGTTTTTAATATCTTTATGAAATGTACAGAAAATTGAGCCGCGACACGAGAAAACCAACAAAGTGACATGTGCGCCCAGCGCAGACTCAGATCAGCCTGGGCATCCGCCCTGTCTGATCAGAGTTTTTGTTGTCTGTATGGAGCTAGCTTAGACCCTTAGCTACCCTTTAAGCGCAAAGTAAAGACACTGATCAGACTGGGCGGACGCCCAGGCTGATCTGAGTCTTCGCTGGGCCCACATGCCACTTTGTTGGTTTTCACGTGTCGCGGCTCAACTTAAATGATCGCAGTAAGAAAAGCTTTCTGCTACAATCAAATAGTATCTTTGAGTTCACCACTCTCTCACCTGCCCATTGCTATAAACATGCATTAAAATCATGAAAGCATAATGTAAAGTGATTTCTTAAACCTAACAACAAACGGTTAGAGCAGTGAAAAGGTTCGGTCTCCGATCAAAAGTTTTATCCCATGTTCAGGGCTATATACACGTATAAAATCATAAAATATTCATATTAAATCAAGATTGAAAGGAATTTTCCTGAAACCTACCGCTGATTCAAGAAGGGCAGTTGTAATTTTCTGGTGAAAGTAAGTGCACTTAGTACTGGTTCGCCGCTTAGGAGGTCTAAGCCTGCCCAGGAATATTGTGGTTAGGTTAACTGACCGTTCCGACATGACCGTAGCTGTTGACCGTGGACGTTAAACAATAACACAACGACAACAACAACACAACAGTAAACGATTGAAGTAATACAAGCTTCATGATCTGTTATAAAATGTTTAAAATTCTAAGTATTGGGGATGGATGGAATGTT